>OX359295.1:36057582-36630082 GCA_947179395.2 Pulicaria dysenterica
ACCAACATTCAATCATTTGTATAATGGCCAATCGCAATTGTTCGATCTTTGGGTTCAAAAGATTGGTCGTATGTTGTTTAGCCTGTGTAACTGAATCTTTGATTAGGTAATGTGTTGCATATAATGTATCAAATCTAAAAGTTGCTTGAATGATTTGAGACAATTAGAAGATATTTTAATCATAGTTTATCGCATTATAACACACTTTGCCACTTTTTAACGTGTTAGCAAAAATTAGTAAAACATTGTTTTCTATAAAAATAAAAAAGAAAAAGAACCTAAGATGTTATAACAATAGTCGCCATTGGCGCTTAGTTAAAATCTTAGTTATTGACCGGTGCCGAGGCCTTTTTGCCTCCCGAATCGGGGCAGTGTAGGTACTCCCCAGTCACCTCTTTAGGTATATTGAGTTGATGGTTAAGTTTTGTAATGCATGAAAAGATGTTTAACAAATGGTCGATCAAAATCTTTCTCATTACTTATGGATTATTTTTCGTTTTCAATTGGGGCTTTCTTTAATCAAGTACAACTTTATTTTATAATGTATACCACGCTAGAAAATACATGCTTGTTAGTTGTTACTATATGAACAAAAGTGCAAAATTCTCCCAATAATTATGATTACGTTCTTGTTTGGAGTATATTGTTGTATGTCTAATTGACACATGACATGATAAAACTTATCAAATTTTCACTCACTAAAATAAAATGTTAAATCTGGTTGAAGATGATTTGAATATTTTAATTGCTATTTTTAAAAAAATTCCTGCGTTAATCATCTTACAAAATTATATTTAGCTTAGTTCAGGTGTTAGTATAAGCATGGGGTTATTTATTCTGGAAAAGTTTATTTATGTCTTACATAAGCTAATTAAGAAAGCCATTGCCAATGAGGTTATCATAGCTGTAGAATTCTCGGCCGAGGAGGTCAAGGTAAGGTGTATAAAGGCATGTTAGCCAATGGAAGAATTGTAGCAGTCAAAAAATCAAAAATCGTTAATGAAAGCCAATTAGAGCAATTCATCAATGAGGTTCTCATTCTTTCACAAGTCAATCATAGGAATGTGGTCAAACTATTGGGATGCTGCTTAGAAACCGAGGTTCTGATACTTGTCTCTGAATTTGTCTCAAATGACACCTTGTATGATTTTATTCAAAACAACGCCGATGAGTTCCCATTTTCTTTGGAGATGAGATTACAAATTGCGACACATGTTGCAGGAGCACTTGCTTATTTACATTCAGCAAGTTCCATTCCAATATAACATAGGGACATCAAGACCACTAATATACTTATGGATGAAAATTTCAGAGCCAAAGTTTCTGACTTTGGAACTTCAAGGTTTGTATCACTTGATCAAACTCACTTAACTACATTAGTCAAAGGGACATTTGGTTACTTTGATCCAGAGTACTTCCAATCTAGCCAGTTCACAGAAAAAAGTGATGTATATAGTTTTGGAGTTGTTTTGCTCGAACTCTTGACTAGAGAAAAGCCAATTTCATTGACTCGATTTGGTGATCACAGAAACTTAGCTACATATTTTTTGTTTGCCATGGAAGAAGGTAATGTGATGTCAATATTTGATCCAAAGGTTGTTAATGAGGAATCAAAGGGTGAGCTCTTAACAATAGCTAACTTGGCAATGCGATGTCTAAATTCCAATGGGAAATATAGGCCAACCATGAAAGAAGTAGCCTTCGAATTAGAAAGCCTGAGAACGCCGGAAGTGACTTCTACAATTGACACTAAATTTGGACATGCAAGTTATAATGAAGATGTACCAATGTTTTCATATGATGAGTCAACATCGACAACTGCAAGTTTCGAAGACAACATTACTGAACAATATGATTAGACAAGTTCGTACTTAGTGTTTTATTATGACTTAAAATAAGGTGTATATGAAGTTTAGAGAATGTGTATTGTGTGTATAAACCCTCGTTTATATGTGATCTGAAGCATCGCAATTTTGTTTTGAGCATGGAAATTTCACATATGATATATGAAATCATTATAAAATACATGCAAGAGGCTTCTGAACAAACTAATGGTAGAATGGTGGAAAAAGACAACGTTCTAGCCGCCATCAAACCACATGGAGATTCTTTAGAGATGTGGGTGAAGCTGAAGCAGCGGCCGGAGACTGGAGGGTGAATATAGAGCAGGAGAGTAATAATTAAAAATATTTAGAGATGTGGGTAAAGCTGAAGTGAAAAATTGTAATATGACATATTCTTTATGGATAAATTGGCAATTTTAAATCATCCTAATTATTTATCTATAAGCTACGTCAAGGACATTATCTTATGAATATTATGGTAATTGTATTTTCAGGAACACTTTAAAGATTTAAATTATCACATAAGGAGTTAAACAACTTGAGATTATTAAAAAAATATAATCACCTAAGCCACATAACCTCTCACAATTCCTGTCTCAAACACATCATGTGTAATGACCTGACTATTGTATTTTGTCTGATATATTGTAAGAATGTTTCTTAAGGTTGAAATATAATGTATGATCAGTATTTGATATGAATAGGTTGCTCTAATGTTAATTAAGTCCGAACGAAAAACGAAGAAAATTGATAGAACTCATATTGTGACGCGTTCTAGATAGTTAAACACGACGTGTAATGATCGGGACTCGACAAAAAGGACTGTCATGACGTGACATAAAGGATTGACGTGACAACCTGGAAGACAAAAGTTGGTGGGATGGTAGCCGAAAGTAACCACTCAGATCGGTTTACTGTATTTTAATTTCCCGACGTGACATATGGTTATGGTTGTGACGTGATGATACAACTTCAACATCTCAGCCGAATGTTGGCTTCTAAACACTCTTAAGGCTGTTCTAGAGTTATTTTGTAATAACCTAATTTTCGTGTCAAAGGGCTTGTAACCGAGCGGTATATGGTATTATGGAGTGATGACCCCTCCAAAAAGGTTGTGGGTTCGTCTAGGTATGGACAACAGAGAAGATTTAGTGGTGTGTGCTTGTCGTTAAAAATAATAATAATAACCTATTTTAGACCCATTTATTTTCTTTTCACGTTCAGGCGTGTTTCTGGTCGACCCATTTGAGCCAGATGCATTTGCCGAGTTTTTTTTTGGTTTTCCATTAGTCGAATTCCTTTTTTTGTATTGATACGAACTCCAAATACGATTTTTTTCGATTCAAACTTTAGATCTTAATGTTTGATTTGATTTGATTCGAACTTCAAATTTGTTGTTCGTTTCAATTTCATTCAAATTCGCTTTAAACTTTTTGATTCGACTTGCTTCGAGTACCAATAAATAATGTCGCTAAACTATTGACATAAAAATAAAATAATACATCATTAAATACAATTATAAATCCAATATAAAATCTTAAACTACAAACTGCAAGTTGTCAAATATTAAAGTGCCAAAATGATATAGTGAAAATATCAAATACCAAAATGATGTAATATATTTTTTTAATTTAAAATCTTTTATTGTTTTATAAAGAAAAGAGAGATCACATATACGAACATGAACCTAGATCCAAACACACCACATTGTTTCTGTTTCAAAATGAATTTCATCATCCTTTATTACACTACAAGAAAATGAAGCTTTTGTGTTAGAAATATTAAAGTGAGGGGTGTAATATGTATTTTACTCTAAGTTGGGGAAATGCTATATAAAGGCATTTCCCCCACATTTCTAAGTAAGCTTTGCATTCTTATTACTTGTGTTTCTGTTCTCCCTACTCTTTCTCTCGGCTCTCTCTCAAACCGTATACACACACAAACACACATTAGAAGAACAATCTTCTAAGCATTGCTTTATCCGTAGATAATACGGGACCATCAATTGGTATCAGAGCCAAACTTGTTTTTGGCTCTTGATTGTTCGAAAACATTAAAGAAGATTTCGAAAAATCCAAGTTCAAAGTGAAGAACAAGCACTCGGGTCTAACAAAGCTTCCAACAACAAGATTATTCAAGAAGGTTACAAGTTCAAACACCTCCGAAAGTTCAAACACACTCAAGGTATAAAAAATCTATTGTTTTCATCATTTTTCGGAGCTGTTTTTGAAGTATACTACTGTTGTATAAGGCTTTCTTGAATCACATTTCAAAACCGAGGAGAGTGTCTTTAAAGGAAAAAGTTCAAAAGCTCATTAAATACTTGATTTTGTAGCATTAAATTTTCCCGGAAATCATGCATTTATGGTGTTCTTGAGACATAAATGCAGACTTGAAGAAGAAGAATTCTGGTTTTTTATTTAAAATAATTATTAATTCTTCCAAGTTTAAGTGTAAGTCAAGGCAACTCAAGTACAAGCCATACCAATCAAGTACAAGTGGGTAGACACTATTCAGGGTATGACAATCTGATTTGAAAGGACATCACACTCTATAAGCCGGATCCCTAATCGCACGCGATTGGTTTATGCGGCTTATAGAGCATTAGTATTGATATTCTATCAGCCGGATTATCAAAGACATTCGCACGCGATTCACACTTGGTATTCTGTCAGCCGGAACTTAGTGTTGAAACACTATCAGCCGGCTCAAACCTTAGGAATCGCACGCGATTGAAATGTTTCTAAGTCTCAACACTTTAATCGCACGCGATTGAAAATTTTCTAAGTTCACATTGATTCGCATGCGATTAACTCTTGACTCATATGCTATTCAAAGGACGTTGATTCACTCTATTGGCAATCGCATTTGATTGTCAGGACTAACTGTTTTATTTCCCAAGTGTTTGATGCAACAGGATTGAATCGCATTCGATTGGTTACTTTATTAATCAATACTAAGTCCTTACTCTGCCCGTTTGTTTTCAAGGAATTTACTCACTCAATCGCACTCTATTGGATCAATTCGCATTCGATAAGACAAATCTCACACAGTGACATTCCTAAGACTTGGACAAGTGATTGACTCTTTGGACTTGACTTAAAGAACTCTAAGACATTTGGACTTAATCAAACAATCTAATTCATAATTGAATTTAATTTAAATCAGATTTAATTCAAAGGTGAATTACATTACTTCAAGTCTATCTAGTTCAAAGTTGAATTTAATCTTTGTAAGATCTAATTCAAAGTTGAAATTTAAAATACTTAGTTCTTTAATCAAATTCTCAAGTCACTTTAAAATCAAGCTTGAAAAGAATCATACACTTCACTTTAGAGAAAGCTTTCGAACAATCAAACCATCTTACAAGTGAACGATCATTTTTCATTAAAACAGTAATCATGTCAAGTACAAATGAAATGATGTCCATTGGCACCGACACAAAACCTCCCGTTTTATTTCGGGGGGAATATAATGTCTGGAAAGGTAGGTTCATGGACTTCCTTGAACACAATGAAATCTGTGGAGACAAGATGATTGAATGCATCCACATGGGAAACACCAAGTTTACAAGGATCGTTGAAGCCGACCCAACCAACAATCCCCCCATTCTCAGACATGAGCGAGAGAAGACTAATGATGAGCTGACTGCTACTGAAAAGGAGATCAAGAAAGCAGAAAGGTTAGCAAAATACTACCTTAAACAGGGTCTCTCGTATGAAATTTATCTAAAGATCAACAGCTTAGGTACTGCCAAGGAAATATGGGATGAGATCAAAAAGCAGCTGCAAGGGACTGAACAGGGAGAGTACATCAAGCGCACTCAACTGGTCAATAGTTATCATGAGTTCAAGGCTCATGTGAATGAACTCCTTTCTGAAACATATGGCAGATTCTGCAAGCTACAAAATGAAATGAGATCTAACCAAATTGTCAGAACTGACCTTGATTTGAATTGTGTTTTTCTGAATTCATTAGGTTCTAAGTGGAAAGGCTATGGCAGACTTTACAAACAGATCAACAAGGATCTTACTTCAGTCACCTTTCATAACATCTTTGAAGATCTCAATCAATACCAAGACGAAATCTTGCAGTCTAACCCGAAACAACCAGTTGCTGATCCTCTGGCCTTGGTTGTGGCTGACAGAACTCCAAGGGAAACATCATCAAGATCACTGAAACTTAAACATGTGGCTCTCAGTGATTCAGATCAAGATGATGATGATGCTGATTCAATCGAAGCTGCCTTTCAAGCTCTTACGGTGGCCAACAAGAATTTTAAGAACCGCTTCAGCAAGACCAATAATAGACAACGGTTCACATCTGGTTCAAGGAGACCTGAAAGAGCTACTCCCGTCGACAAACCAAGGTACCAGAGGGATGAGAGGAAGGAAGAAAAGAAAACTGACTCCAAATGCTATAACTGTGGAAGGTCAGGCCATTTGATCAGGAACTGCCCCATGAAAAATACGAAAGATGCAGAGTACTACCGGCAGAAGTACCGTCTGTTCAAACAAAGACAGGCTGGAAACGCACTGCTAGTCGAAGAAGATCAGTTCCTGGATGATACAGAATCGGACAGTGATCTGGATGGTGAAGATCACTCTCAATTCTATCTGATGGCACGTAATGGTGGAGGAGGTAGAGAGGATGATGATGGTGATGATCTTTCTGAGTCAGATGAGGAAAGCTTGGATAACGAAAAGGTATCTTCTAGCTCTAACCTTAATATGAGTTTTAAACATGAACACATACAAACCATATTAAATCGAATGAAAGAGTTAGAAAATCAGATACTAGATTTAACCACTAGAAATCAAGTTCTAGAAGACGTTTCACACAACAAGGATATAGAGGCACAAACAGTAATTAAGCAGTTAGATAACGATTTAATCAGCCTTAAGATCCAATTAGCTGCAAAAGAATCTGAACTCTTAGAGTTAACTAGCAGAACCAATACCATTATACTAGATCTTAAAGCAGAATGTGCATGTGCTGAAAAGGATTCCAAGATTCTTAAAAATGAACTTAGGAATGAACTAAGTACTATTTACTCAAGAATCTACGAACTTGAGTATCTTCTATCCAAACGCGATCAAAGTGACAAGATCATATCTCAGTACAAAGAAAAGGAACGTCCTTTCTCCAGATGGAAATTCGATGGGCTTGGCTTCAAACACCCAAATGCATTAAGCAAGGTTACATCCAAACAACTGTACAATGCTGATCTGTTTGGCGAAGGTCTTACCCAACGGATGGTCTTTATTGGCCAAGAAGAGGAAAGGATTGAAGAAGAGGTCAAACGAACTCTTAACCTCAGAACTAAAATTCCGTTTGACTATTCTGATCTGAATGACTAACATCTCACCAGTCTCTCTTCATCATCTGATTCTGATGTCTTATCCTCAGTTTATACTGACGAAGAACTCTACTCACCTGTCTCACCAAAACCTTTTGTTGAATATATTCCTCACAAAGAATTACAAGATAGATTCAACACCTTGCAGGAATTCTGCTTTACCCACCTCATTCAGCAGGACCTTGCCAAAGCCATTCAAAACGATTTACAACTTCCTACCTCTGATACATCCTCTTTAATACAAGAAACCATCACCCTCCAACAGCAACTTAAGACTTCCTTTGATCATGATGAAAAGATCATAGATAAACTCTGCAGGAAACAGTTTGTCCTGAAAGAAAAAATCAAGAAGCTCCAAGAAGAGATGCAAGCCCCTACTACTCCTTTCACATTTTCTCTTTTTGGGTCAAAACAGGATGATTTAACTCATACTACTACCAAACCTTCAATCTGCAAAACACTAGTAAAATCTGTTAATAAACCTGATGTAACAAATCTTAAGCTTAAACAGATTTACAAACCGAAGCAACACTTCACTTCTAATCACAATTCTCGTGCGCACGTAGATATACCTGAATCGTCACGAGCTGCAGCCAGTCGACCACGACTAAGTTCTAATCTTTTACCCTCTACTGCAGATGTGAAGAAGTCTGGTAACAAGGAGCATCAAATAACTGCATCAAGGCAAAGAGTCATTCCTAGATCCACTAGGAAGTGTTCAAATTTGAAATCTGTCTGTGAAAACATTTTGATGTTTGATTGTAACGACCCAAAATTTACATTTTTCGTATTGTAATATTATTATGAATATTATAAGAAGTTATGTATGTTGGCATTGTTTTGTCACATAACACCCTGATGCGCGGATCAAACTCACCGCGGTGAGTTCGTTCGAAAATTTTGGAGATATTTGAAAGAATATTATTTGGAATTTTGATCGAAAGTACAAAAAAATTACGTAACGCGAGATTTCCGCGGCGCGGTATAAAATTGGTCCCGCGGCGCGGTGACGTCACAAATCTGAATTATTGGGGCGGCGGCCGAAAGTTTCCACTGATAATTAAATAATAATTCTTTATGCCGCAGCGCGGTATAAAAGTGGTCCCGCGGCGCGGGAATCGACTTTCCAGGCTCTATAAAAGGACGGGAATTCTTCTCATTTTCCTCACAAATTCACAGTTCTCTCTCTCTAAATCTCGAATATTTCTGCTCCAAAGGCTCGGGTTAGCGGTTTCGGAGTAGTACGGAGTTAGCACGGCGGTTAAGATATCGAGGGAGCCTTCGGGACTTCGACAAATATTCTGGACCGAGGTAAGTTCAGTTATTTGTAAAACCGAGTACGAAGACAAAATATTATTTTAATATTAATGATTTTTAAAAATGATTATTGATGTGTTACATTATATTATTATAGGATGCATGATAGATGTTATAATGTTATGATGTATATATATATATATATATATATATATATATATATATATATATATATATATATATATATATATATATATATATATATATATACATATTTAAATATATATATATATATATATATACATATATTATGAGGATATACGATTGATAATGATATTAAGATGATATTATTATGAGGTTATGATGACTTGGAGTGGGGGTAGATATACTCCTATAGATGATGCCTAGTAGGAAAGTTGTACCTTCTAGGATATGCTAGCAGTACGATGATTAGTTATCGGGTTTCTAGATAACTTTGGTAACACATGGTATGCGAGTATCTTGGTACTCGTATACTGGAGTGATGTATTGACCATAAAGGGTGGGTCATGTGCAAAACATCATGTTGGTGAAAGGAGGGCCTATCGACGGTTTTGGGGTACCGGTTGTACTTTCACCTAAACGACTTATGTCGGAGTAGCCATAGTGGACGGATTACGGAAGTTTATGTACAAAAGGGAGTCCCGCCCCACTTTGTACTAAACTTGCCGGGCACACTATAGTGAACTAATACCAATGCGGACGGACTTTGGAACTCTATTGGTTGCCAGACACGCATATGGTATTTGGGGTAATGATGATATAAGATGTTTATGATAGACCCCAATTAAGATGACTATGATGATACAGATGTATAGGATGATAAAGATAATTATGATGATAATGATGTATAGGATGATAATGATGCATATGTTGATAATGAATGCTTTATGATGTTTATACTTGACTATACGGGGTATTATGATGACATTTGGGTGGGTCAAGTATTGTATTGGGATTATTATAATCTAAACCTGATGATGTTTTTACGACTGTTTTAATGGATGATTTTTGATGATAACTAAGCTGACTCACGAGGCGTAAAGCTGACACTTGTTTTCTTGAAATGTGTTTTGTACTCGTGCAGGTTGCTTAAGTACGCATGGCTTTGTGAGCTTGGGTACTATTGGGTAGTAGTTATATTTATGTTGATTGTAATGCCGACTTGTGGTTGTGTAAAGAGTTGGTTTTTAAATGATGGTTTGACTATGTACGTAACGGGTGGTTTTTACGATGTACGTTTAAAACAGTTCCACCGGTTTTAATAAAAGTGTGTTTTTAAGTCTTCCGTTGCGATGTTTCTGTTTGAGTAGAAAAGTTTTTGTAAATCTCAAATTTTGAAAACCACGGCTGTTACAAGTTGGTATCAGAGCTGTGTTGTGAGATATCTGAGTACTGAGTCCGGTGCTTAGACTCACAGCTAAGCTCTAGTAAGTTGCCTGGGTGGGAAAGTGTGTGAGAGTGTTAATTTATAGGTAGCACTTTATTTAGATGTCTTTGATGTTTAAAAATTTTCTTCCCTATCGTCACATAGAATGGTTGATACAAGAAGAGGCAAGGATAAGCAGGTCATGGGGCAACCTGAGAAAGTGAATCATGAGGGGACAATTAGTCTCCCAAACGATGACGAAGCGCATAGTCAATGGATGCCGACACCTCCGAGGACTGTTTCAATGCATAGTAGCCGCACTTCATATAGCACTAACAGCATGATCCGTATTACTGAACTTGAAAGGGTTCTGAAAGAAAAAGAAGATGCGTTAAAACAACAAGGTGCAGAACTGAACCAGCTTAAGCAGGATTTGAAAGATGCGGGAATTCTAAAAGATAAGACTATTCCTATTGAAGGGGGATATGATAATCAATTTCACACTGGTACTGGCAGTAGGAATGAAGCAAGCTTATGGGAACATGATTTTAAGTCATTGAAACTGTTATACATGCAAAAATCAAAACTGTTAAAACTGTTAAGATTGTTAAGTAAAGGTTGGTGTAACAGTTGGAAACTGTTAGTTGAAAATATGAAAACAGTTGAGAACTGTTAGTGTAAACGTCTACAACTGTTTGAAGACCTTGAAGCTGAAGACTGTTAGAAGAATCAAGAACTGTTGTATTCATTGAACAGTTTCTGTTGAGCTATATATGGAAAAATCCTATCTTTGAAGATATCTCGAAATACTTTGAAGATCATCAAGATTATCTCAGAAGATAGAAGATTACCTAACTGTCAGCAAATCAAGGAAGATCAAGGAGTATATATATGCTAGATTAGAATTCATAATTAGAACTTACTCTTTGATTATATTTTTGCATTCGTTCTTCAAATTGTAATTTTGCTCTCTGAATAGTGCTAAGGCTCTAAGTTTCTCGTTGAAACCTAAGAACAATTTGTGTTCTTCGTCTAACATAATAAGTTAGATTGGGGGTGAAGTTTGCTATTGTAATCGTTCTCATTGATTAATAGAATTACTGTTTGATTGAATTGATTTGTGATCAAAATCTTCTTTAATCAATTAAGTGTGATTCCGCAACTTCTTAGTTGATTGTGATCATAGTTAAAGATTAACTTTTATTTTACTCTGATTTATTATTTAAAAAGTTAGTTCTTGTTATTTGATATAATCTATATCCGATCCTGACAAGTGGTATCAGAGCCTTATCATTAAGGTTCCTTTGATCACCAGTTGAAGGTTTTTGCATTACCTTGCTTTATTTTTCAAAACTGTTTTTTTTTTAAATCAATTTGTTTCAATGGATTCGGGAGGTTCTTCTGATAACAGTGGGTCAGGGTCCAACATTCGTGTTCCCATGCTCAAACCATCTGATTTTGAGATGTGGAAACTAAGAATTAAATAGCATGTCCAACTAATGGACTATGCTGTTTGGCAAATCATTGAAACTGTTCCCACTAATCCCATTGAACTGGATGAGAATGGAAAACCAAAGAAGAAACCACCACCAAAGACAGATGCTGAAAAGAAGGATAGAATGATTGAGATGAAAGCCCTCAGCATCCTCCAGATTGCAATTCCCAATGAGTATCAACATCAATTCAAGAAATTTGATGATGCTCATGAACTTTGGAATGCTCTGGAGAAGAGGTTTGCTGGGAATGCTAGTTCTAAGAGAAACCAAAGAGATCTTCTTAAACAAGCCTATGAGAACTTCACCAGTGGGAAGAATGAGAGTATCACCCAAATCTTTGATAGGTTTTTCAAACTGGTGAGTCAACTGGAGAGTGCTAAGGTTAGGCTTGATCAAGATGAGATAAATAGAAAGTTTCTTAGGTCACCTACCTTAGGTCTCTAGGTGATGAATGGACTGTATTTGCTGCACAATGGAGAACCAAGGATTCTCTTGAAGACATAGAGTTAGATGACCTCTATAATAGTTTGATAGTGTTTGAGGGAGAGATAGAGGGAAAAAGAAAAACTGTTATCCCTAGCCACAATGCTGCTCTCCTGTCATCCTCAGGTATGGAATCAAACCATTCATTAACTAACTCTATTGATAGTTGTGCAGGTACTAGTTCTGCTGTTGGACTAGATATGAACACTCCAGATGCTGTTCTTGAAGCTTTTCTTGCCAGCCATGCACATTCAACCCTCACCAATGAGGATCTTGAACAAGTGCACCCTGATGATCTTGAGGAGATGGATCTCAAATGGCAGATGGCCATGCTTACTGTTAGAGCCAAGAGGTTCATTAAAAGGACTGGAAGGCAAAACATGAATTTCAGAGCTGATGGCAAGGCTGGATTTGACAAGTCAAAGGTGAGATGCTTCAAATGTCAACAACTTGGCCACTTTGCAAGAGAATGCAGATCTGGTGGACAAGTTCAGAATCAAGGTCAGAGGCCAACTCAGAATCATACCTCCTCAGCATTGGTCTCACAAGAAGGCCATGGATTTGATTGGAGTGATCAAGCAGAGGAGGCTACAAGCAACAAAACTTTGATGGCATTGACTGACTCCTCCATCAAGATGGATTCCCCAGAATCTGAGGACATACAGGTATCTTCTAAACTATGTCCTGGTGAATGTAGAGCTATTGTTAAGAGGTTTAGAGAGCACAATAAGAAAGTATGTGCTGCTCTATGTAAAATGGAGGAGAGAAGGTATGAGTATACTGCTGTGATAGAAGATCTTGAAAAGAAAATTAAAGACTATCAGGCTAATGAACTGCAAATGGACTATGATAGAAAATATCATAAGTGGGAGAAAGAGCAGTTTCAAGATGAGATTGATAGTCTGAAAAAGAAATTGGTTGAAAAAGAAAGCAAGGTGGATGAACTCACAAAGAAATTGGAGGGTGTGGACATTGATCTTGGAATGTTCAAGGCTGCAAACCTTAAGCTTGAGACTCTGCTACAATCTCAAGTGAGAGACAAGGTGAAAACTGGACTTGGATATAAGGAAACCCCACCTCCATACAATCACACATACATAACACCCTTGTCTGAGGCAGCTGATAGATATGTCAATGAACCTTTGGCAGATGAATTAAAGTCAGCTGATCCAAAGTTTGAGAGTTATGAAGATGAAGTTCTGTCAGTAGTAAGTGTTGAAGATATTGAGATAGTTGTGAAGAAAGATGAAGTGATTCCATATGAAAATCACATCTGTTGTGAACCCATTTCCACAAAACCATCTTTCAAGCCTGTGGTGTTTGTAAAAGCATCCATAGAATCCCTCATCACTGAGCCAACACCTTCAAAAGCTATCCAATGCATAGAAAGTTCCACAACTGTTGCCAATAGTCCCCATTTTTACACTAGCAGTTCCAACAAGAACCCAAACAGTTCTAAGCTAAAAAGCCCAACTGTTAGTACAAAAGCCAAAGGAAAGGAGAAAGTTGGTGAGGTTGTGTATGCAAAGAAGAAGATGGAAGCTCCAAAATCTCAGGCTAAACCCAAGCCTAAGAAAAGGCATACTGAAATGCCTGCATGCACATGCCAAAAACATGGTGTCCAAAAGTTTCCTCAATCTGCAGCTGTTAGAGGAAATCAAAGAAATCGAAACCAATTCTGGTCACAAAGAACTGGTTTACCTATTGTGAAAACCAAAAAGTGCTACATTTGTGGGAGATCTAATCATTTAGTTCAAGATTGTTACTATAACCCACAGACCAATGGCACTCAAAACAAAAGTCCCAAAAGACAAAATAACAGTTCTAAAACTGTTAAGTCAAAGCAGATCAACAATTCTAAGACTGCTAAGCCAAAACTGGCAAACAGTTCTACAACTGTTACATCCAAACCAACTAACAGTTCCAAAACTGTTTTAACAAAACCAAAAACTGCTGGTTTGGCTTGGATGAAAATTCAAAAACAAACTGATTCTGGAGAGGGTAAAACTGTTCTTCAAACTGAAAATCAAAAGGAATCACAAGTTGATTCATCTGTTTTACCAACTCCACCAGCTGTTTGTTCAAAGGTATCCACTGTTAATCACAACAGTTGGAAACCACATGTTCTTACGAAGTATTCCTCACACAAATTAGAGAAATCTAATTTGGATGAAATAAAAAAGAACCAAACTCTGTTTAAGTATTATGACTTGAATGGTGTACCCAAGACCTGCATGGCCTGGGTACTTCTTGCTACTAACTGATTTTATTTGTGCAGAGCATTCATAGGGCCAATCATGGATCTATCTGGCATGTGGATAGTGGATGCTCAAGGCACATGACTGGAAATCCACACTGTTTGAAGGATTTCAGAAGCATCACTGGTGGATTTGTAGCATTTGGAGGAAATGCTAAGGGAGGAAAAATCACAGGTAAAGGAGCTGTTGAGGCAGGTACACTTACATTTAATGATGTTTTCTTTGTTGAACAACTTAAGTACAATTTGTTAAGTGTATCTCAAATCTGTGACAATGGAAACAAAGTTTTGTTTACAGATTCAGAATGCATTATTCTTTCAAAAGATTTTAAACTAAATGAGAAGAATTTTCTTTTAAGAACACCTAGAAAAGATAATGTATACTGTCTTGATACACAAAAGATTGCTAAACAGAATGTGTTAAGCTGTTTACTCTCAAAGGCATCTCATGATGAGTCTGCCATTTGGCATAGAAGGATGTGTCACATGAATTTTAAAACCATGAACTTGTTAGCTAAAAACAGTTTGGTAAGAGGTTTGCCCCAAAAAGAATTCTCATGTGATGATCATTGTGTAGCCTGTCTCAAAGGCAAGCAACACAAAACTTCTTATAAGACCAAAGAAGTTTCTTCTATTACTGCACCTTTCCAATTGTTACACATGGATCTTTTTGGTCCTACATCTGTGGTGAGTATAG
The DNA here is from genome assembly GCA_947179395.2 of Pulicaria dysenterica. NCBI lineage: Eukaryota > Viridiplantae > Streptophyta > Magnoliopsida > Asterales > Asteraceae > Pulicaria > Pulicaria dysenterica. The sequence continues at coordinate 36,072,384 of OX359295.1, forward strand.
GGAAGAAAGCGTATTGTTTAGTCATAGTTGATGATTTCACCAGGTTCACATGGGTTCAATTTCTTAGAACTAAGGATGAAACTGCTGAGTTAGTTAAGTCTCTTATTCTTAAAATTGAAAATCAATCTGATTTGAAGGTGAAAGTCATTAGATCTGACAATGGTTCTGAATTTAAGAACTATGAGCTAAACAATTTTTGTGAAAGTAAAGGTATTGAAAGACAGTTTAGTGCCCCTAGGACTCCCCAACAGAATGGAGTTGCTGAGAGAAGGAATACAAAATGTTAACGATAATGTGTCACATGTAGATCTCGGAGTTAAGACAGTTCTTATAAGCTGTGTTTAGATCTATAGCAAAAGACAGTATTGTTTTCTCAAAATTATTGTAGCTCAATTGTGATTATCATGAATAAAATACATCTTATGTTGATGACTGTGTTCACTAATGATTTGTTATTGTTGCTTCAGCATTTGACATATATGAGCTAAAGTTTGTTTGACAGTTGCACAATTCTGTTTCAATCAATACTAACAGTTTTCAACTGTTAGTATATGGCTTCCACAACTGTTAGACAAAGTCCATGTGCAACTGAGGGGGAGAAATTCATCAACTAAGGGGGAGAAATGAGAACAGTTGTAAACACTAAACAACTGTTAATCCAAATAAATGATCAAACAAAAGGGAGTTAACTTTTGAATAACAGTTGTTACATCTTATGAAAACAGTTCTTCAACTGTTAGTTCATTTACATCTTATGAAAACAGTTCCTCAACTGTTAGGTCATTTTGTCCGTCAACTGTTAAGCTATTAAAGGGTGTTTTGATCTTAAAGGGTGTTTTGGTCTTTGCAGAATTTTGGAAACTTTTGGATTGCATTCAACAGTCGAAACATATATAAGGCAATTCCCTCCTTATCAAGCAACTCACACGTCCAAAACGAACTTCGATCAGAAACAAACCCTAACCCTCAACAACTCTCAGAGATCGAAATCAAAATGTCTCCTCTTCCATTTGTCAAAGAGCACAATGTGATCGCTTATCTTGAAAAACCAGACAATCTTGACGCTTTCCACGTCATGATTGATTATCTCACGGTATCAAACATTCATTATGCTCTAACTGCCAACCCCACAATCTATACCTCACATATTGAGAACTTTTGGAAGAATGCCAAAGTCCAAGAAGTTGATGGAGTGCAACAGATTTCTATAACTGTTGATGATATGGAGGTTTCTATAACCGAAGACACTATTCGCCATGCACTACAACTGAATGATCTTAATTGTGAGTATTCTGATTCAGTTGCATTAGAATATCTACACACCGAGTTACTAAAACTTGGGTATGAGGGCCCTGGGGTTAAGGGTACCTTCTAGAAAGGGCAGTTTTGCGCACACTGGAAGTTCATCATCCATACTCTCCAGCAGTGCATAAGCCCTAAGAGAACGGGCTGGAATGAGTTTGGGAGCAACATTGCTCTCGCACTCATCTGTCTAGCCAACAACAGATGTTTTAATTTTTCAAAATTGATATTTAATGGTATGGTAAAACATCTGGGGACCAAGTATGGTCTATTTTTGATGTATCCACGGTTTGTGCAAACTTGTTTAAACTTTTTGATTCCAAACCTTAAAATACACAAGAGGGTCATTATTCCCTCTGCTCATGTGGCTTCTACTTTGAGCAAACTGTTGGTTAATGGCAAGAGTTTCTCTGGTGCCATAACTCCACCACTCTCTGAAATGGTGGAGTTTCTTTCAAGAAACAGGACTGCCAGTGTTGAGCATGAAGCCCAACGTATTGCTACACCACCAACACTGGAACCCACAGTCCAAGATACTCAAAATTCCCAACCTGCTTCCTTTGAAAAAGCTACAACACAAGCCCCTGCACTAAAAATATTTCAAAAGAAGAGGAAAAGAACTGTTGGTGCTCCTTCCACCACAGTTCTTGAAACTGAAATTGTTAGCCCTGAACAGGTGCATTCACCTGTGCAGAATATCCAAAGGGAATCCCTTGTGCTGTCTCCCAGGCACAATGAGGAGGTGATCACTTCTTTTGAGGGTGATCATATGGTTTTTGAGGCTAACACTACTGTTTTATCCGCAAAGGATAACCAGGATAGTGTTAACATAGCTAAGACCTCAACCATGGCAACAGAGACTGGTAAAACAGTTTCTGGTAATCCCCAGAACCAAGAAAAGAGGGGTACTGATGGGGAAACTCAAGTGAGTAAACCACCAGTTAAATCTGTCAATGATATGCTAACAGTGGAAACACTGGATGGCATTGAGACTAGACTGAAACAACGAGCATTGACAGATCCTAACTTTGCACCTTACTTTGCTGCTCACCTACACCTAAACAAGAAGATTGCTTTTCAAAACAAGAGAATAATTAAACAAGATGAGAAAATAAAAGAGCTATCTGAAAAGTTGGAAAAGGCAAACGAAGTCATTAAGGTGATAGGAATGCATAATGAGGTGCTGATCAGACAAGACAAGCAGCTGAAATTTCTGGGAGAAACTCTTATGAAGGCAACTGATGTTCTTCATAATCATGAACAGCTGCTCAACAAACCTAAAGCCACAGTGAGATCATCTTCAACCTCTCAAACAAAAGGAGAAAGAAAGTCTAAGCAAGAAGAGGTTCAACAAACAGTTCCACAAGCTGAACAAACAGTTGTTGCTCCAAATGAGCAAACAGTTGCAACTCAACAACTAACAGTTGCAACTTTAAATCAACTAACAGTTGCAAGTGTCCAAGCGGTTAATGAAGAAGAAGAAGAACAACTTTCAAGTGTTGATAGGGTGCTAATCAACAGGATGGTGTCAACTGCAGATGTTCCAAGCACTGAGATTTTCAAATCTTGGTCAACAGTTAAGCAGAACTACTTGGTTGATATTAGTGCTCAATATCTGGGAATAAGTTCTTCTAGAATGGCACAGAAAATCGATGATGGATGGCTTGATGGAAAGGTTGCTACGTTAGAATCTTTACCACCAAAGAAAGGGTATAAAGGCATAGTCATCCAGGAAGGAAAGATAGAATCAAAGTTGCCTCCTGTTCCAGGTAAAGGTAAAGAAATTGTTGTTGTTTGTCCTAAGCTCAAGCTTTCAAGACAACAACAAGAAGAGCGTGATCATGAATTTGCATTAAGGCTAGCAGCTAAGTAAAGAGAACAAGAACAGTATGATTTTGAGATAGCAAAGAAGCTGGCTGATGAGATCACTGCTCAGATTGATGAGAAAGAAAGGGAGAAGAAGGCTGGTAAGGGAGTAAAAAGAAAAAGAGTTGTAAAGAAGAAAAAAGTTCCACCTCTCAAGCCAGTAGTTGAAAAGAGAAAACCCCAAACATTCCAAAAGTCTGAAGAAAAAGCTAAAGCTGAAAAGGTTCAAACCATTCTTCATGATAGACTAAGTGTGGAGATTGCAGAAAGAATTAAAAAATTAGAAAAAGTGCAGCTTGGTCAAAAATCCCACATTACTGAGTGGCGATTTGAATTTTTTAGGGTAGAGACTGGAAAGCAAGGATTTACTATTGTCAGGGAACTGGAACCAATTGAAAGTTATTCTAGTTTAGTCCAAATGATGGATTGTGTGACAAAGAGAGACATACAGGAGATGTATGCATATGGAGTAAGTCACTATGGCAGGGAAACTGAGGTTGAAATAAAAGTCTTGATGATGCACTTATCTAGTATATGTAATCCATTGGAAGTGATGTCCATGTTGATAAGTGATGAAAGATTTCCAATCACTACTGTGAAAGTATATGAAAGATCAAGAGTATATCAAATGGTGATGGGAAATGCTAAAACTCAGTGGTTTGATCTTGAGTTCATCGAGCACAGTAAACCAAAGCTAATATATGTTGAAAGAAAGGTTTTATGGCCCTACAAAAGTGAAGGAAGATTTGATGAAGAGATTGAAGAAGAGATTGGAGCTTATACAGTCAGAGAAAATGTAATTTTTCTATCTCTTGAATTTTGATTATAATAGTTTGATTTTGCATATACTGATAAATATGTTCTTTACTTATGTTAATTTGTCTATGATTGAACCCTTAAATCAAACAACTTAAGTGTATTGTTCAATACTTTAAGTTAGGGGGAGATTGTTGGGAAATTGGCTAAGTCATTGAAACTGTTATACATGCAAAAATCAAAACTGTTAAAACTGTTAAGATTGTTAAGTAAAGGTTGGTGTAACAGTTGGAAACTGTTAGTTGAAAATATGAAAACAGTTGAGAACTGTTAGAGTAAACGTCTACAACTGTTTGAAGACCTTGAAGCTGAAGACTGTTAGAAGAATCAAGAACTGTTGTATTCATTGAACAGTTTCTGTTGAGCTATATATGGAAAAATCCTATCTTTGAAGATATCTCGAAATACTTTGAAGATCATCAAGATTATCTCAGAAGATAGAAGATTACCTAACTGTCAGCAAATCAAGGAAGATCAAGGAGTATATATATGCTAGATTAGAATTCATAATTAGAACTTACTCTTTGATTATATTTTTGAATTCGTTCTTCAAATTGTAATTTTGCTCTCTGAATAGTGCTAAGCCTCTAAGTTTCTCGTTGAAACCTAAGAACAATTTGTGTTCTTCGTCTAACATAATAAGTTAGATTGGGGGTGAAGTTTGCTATTGTAATCGTTCTCATTGATTAATAGAATTACTGTTTGATTGAATTGATATGTGATCAAAATCTTCTTTAATCAATTAAGTGTGATTCCGCAACTTCTTAGTTGATTGTGATCATAGTTAAAGATTAACTTTTATTTTACTCTGATTTATTATTTAAAAAGTTAGTTCTTGTTATTTGATATAATCTATATCCGATCCTGACACTCTGGAGTGGTGGGATTCTATCGAATCTACTTTATCTGAGGTAGTTCGAAAGAATTTGACCTGGCAGATGTTTAAAGAAAAGTTGGAAAATCGTTTCTACAATCTCAAGGGCAGACAACAGGCAGAAAGGGAGTTTATTGATCTGAAAAAGGGCAACATGACGGTTGCAAAATATAACTCCACATTTTCTGAAAAGATGCAATTTGCAAAGAAGGTTTGCCAGGTAAATATCGTGCAACGGTACGATTGAAAACTAATTTGGGTGATGCAATGGATGAAGCATTAAGGCTTGAAAATGATTTTTCCGTAAAAGAAAATCCAAGTAGTGGAGGAGGGGAAAAGAGGAAGTGGGAAGGACCATCTGGGTCTTCCAACAAGAAGAAATCTAGGGGTAGTAGTAGTAACTTCAACAAAAAGGCAGAACATAATGGGAAGTCCAGTTACTGCACTACATGTTACACAAACCACAGTGGTTCATGCACTGCCGAAACAATGAAGTGTCGTCGGTGTGGGAAAGTGGGGCATAAAGCGGTTGATTGCAAGAGTGATAAAACAATATGTTACAACTGTCAAGAGATGGGACATATCAGCACCACATGTCCACATCCAAAGAAGAAACAAGATGACATAGGAAGGAAAAGCGGGCCGAAAGCAACTGGACGAGCCTTCAAAATGACTACAGAAGAGGCACGTCGTGATGTTGAGGTCATTTTCGGAACCTTCCTTATTAATTCCATACCTGCTAATGTGTTGTTTGATTCCGGTGCTAGTAGGTCAATTGTGTCCTATAAATTTGCTGCTAAATTGATTGTACCTTGTAGTCCCTTAGAACATGGGTTAAAGGTAGAAGTAGCAGTCGGAAAACCGATTGTAGTACATGAAAAATATGATGATTGTAAGATTGACATTGATGGTACTACTTTTTCTTTGACATTTATTCCAATGGGGATTGAGGGGTTTGATGTAGTGATCGGAATGGATTGGATGTCTACACATCGAGTTGAAATTGTGTGTTCAAAGAAGTTGGTCCGAGTTCCTCTTCCATCAGGTGGTTATGCTATTGCCCATGGAGAACGATGTCCGGGGAACATAACGATGATATCGGTCCTTAAGGCACGAAAGTGTCTAGTGAAGGGATGCACTTCGTTCTTAGCTCATGTGGTAGATTCTTTGAAGAAAAAGGTGGCTCTAACAGATGTGGAGGTGGTAAATGAATATTCCGATGTCTTTCCTGATGATCTTCCAGGATTACCACCACCAAGAGAGGTGGAATTTCAGATTGATTTAATTCCAGGTGCTGCACCGATTGCTAAAGCACCATACCGATTGGCACCTTCAGAGATGAGGGAAATTATGATACAACTGAAGGAACTGCTTGAAAAAGGGTTCATTAGGCCGAGTTCTTCTCCTTGGGGAGCTCCGGTTCTATTTGTGAAGAAGAAAGATGGGTCGATGAGGATGTGTATCGACTATAGAGAGTTGAATAAACTGACCGTGAAGAACAAGTATCCACTACCAAGGATAGATGATTTATTTGATCAGCTTCAGGGTTCTTGTCACTTTTCAAAGATTGATTTACGGCTAGGTTACCATCAAGTGCGGGTAAAAGAAGTTGATGTACCGAAGACGGCTTTTCGCACTCGTTATGGTCATTATGAATTTTTGGTTATGCCGTTTGGTTTGACAAATGCACCAGCCATTTTCATGGATCTGATGAATCGAGTTTGTAGACCGTATCTTGATAAATCCGTGATTGTGTTCATTGATGATATATTGGTGTATTCCAAGAATGCAGATGATCATAGACGACACCTTCGTGATGTACTGGAGACATTACGAAAAGAAAAGTTATACGCCAAATTTTCTAAGTGTGAATTTTGGTTAAAAGAGGTGCAGTTTTTGGGTCATATTGTCGGAAAAGATGGGATAAAAGTAGATCCAGCAAAGATTGAATCGATAAAGAAGTGGGAAATCCCTAAAAATCCAACCGAGATTCGTAGTTTTCTTGGTTTGGCGGGTTATTATAGAAGATTTATAAAGGATTTCTCAAAGATAGCAACCCCGATGACAAAATTGACCCGAAAGACGGAACCATTTGTGTGGACTGACAAGCAAGAGAGTGCTTTTCAGACTTTGAAGAAGTGTCTATGTGAAGCACCTATACTCTCCTTACCAGAGGGCAACGAAGATTTTGTTGTGTACAGTGATGCGTCCTACTCTGGTTTGGGAAGTGTTCTCATGCAACGTGGAAAGGTTATTGCATATGCTTCAAGACAACTTAAAGATGCGGAAAAGAACTATCCGACGCACGATTTAGAGCTAGCGGCGGTTATATTTGCTCTTAAATTGTGGCAGCATTATCTGTATGGTACTCGATGTACTATCCTTACAGATCACAAGAGTTTGCAACATATTTAGAATCAGAAAGAATTGAATATGAGGCAACGAAGATGGGTCGAATTACTAACTGATTATGACTGTGAAATCAGTTATCATCCGGGAAAAGCAAATGTAGTGGCCGACGCCTTGAGTAGGAAGGAACCAAGATCTGCTTATCGGGTGAAATCAATGAGTTTGGTGATTTTACCGGATTGGTTCGATAAAATTCAAGCGGCTTAAACTGAAGCTTTAAAAGAAGAGAATTTGAAGGAAGAAGTAATGAGGAAACTACAAGAAAACCTTGTCATGAATAGTCGCGGCCTTAAGACTTTTCAAGGACGATTCTGCGTTCCCAAAGCTGTGGGAGTCCGAGAGATCCTACTAGATGAAGCTCATAGATCTAAGTATTCTATACACCCGGGGAATACTAAGATGTATTTGGATCTGAAACTTAATTATTGGTGGCCAGGTATGAAGACGGATGTGGCTACTTATATATCCAATAGTGTCACTTGTTTGCAAGTTAAAGCAGAACATCAGAAGCCCTATGGAGAATTGCAACTAATGGAGATACCTGATTGGAAATGGGATAAGATTACAATGGATTTGTTACAAAACTTCCCAAGACTGCAAAAGGTAATGATATGATTTGGGTTATTGTTGATCGTTTAACCAAAAGTGCACATTTTCTGGCAACTAAAGAGACGGAAAAGCTAGAGAATCTAGCTAAGATGTATGTACGTGAAGTGGTTACAAGACATGGGATACCATTATCGATTGTTTCTGATCGTGACAGTCGATTTGTATCAAGATTTTGGAAGAAGTTGCAAGAAGAACTGGGAACGAAAGTACATCTGAGCACAACATATCACCCACAAACTGATGGGCAAAGTGAAAGAACTATTCAAACGCTTGAAGATATGTTGCGGGCTTGTGTTATAGAATACGGTGGAAGTTGGGATACTCATTTTCCATTAGTAGAATTTTCTTACAACAATACTTATCACTCAAGTATTGATATGGCACCTTATGAGATGTTATATGGAAGAAAGTGTCGTACTCCTACATGTTGGTTGGAACCGGGAGAGAAACAATTTGCTAGCTCGGAAATTGTGCAAATAACTGCCGACAAAGTTGCGATAGCACGAGATCGACTCCGAGTAGCAAGAGAAAGACAAAAGAAGTATTCTGATAAGAAGCATCGACCAAAGACATTTGAGGTTGGTGACAAAGTGATGTTGAAAGTATCTCCTTGGAAAGGGATTATACGATTTGGTAAATGAGGTAAGCTTGGTCCACGATTCATTGGTCCACTCACTGTTTTGGAAAGAATTGGAGATCAAGCCTATAAGTTGGACTTACCACCAACATTGGAAGGAATTCATGATGTATTTCATGTATGTTATCTGCGAAAGTGTTTGGCCGAAGAACCAAGTATTTTGCCATTGGAAGAATTACGAGTTGATAACAATAAGAGGTTAATCGAAGAACCGGTGGCAATATTAGACCGTAAGGTTAAACACTTGAGAAAGAAGCGGGTTATGCTTGTCAAGATACAATGGAAGAATAAGCATGGTGGGGATATGACGTGGGAAACTGAAGAAGAGATGAAGACAAGATATCCTCAGCTTTTTGCTTAGTAGATTCCGAGGACGGAATCCTTTTAAGGGAGGGAGAATTGTAACGACCCGAAATTTACATTTTTCGTATTGTAATATTATTATGAATATTATAAGAAGTTATGTAAGTTGGCATTGTTTCGTCACATAACACCCTGATGCGCGGATCGAACTCACCGCGGTGAGTTCGTTCGAAAATTTTGGAGATATTTGAAAGAATATTCTTTGGAATTTTGATCGAAAGTACAAAAAAATTACGTAACGCGAGATTTCCGTGGCGCGGTATAAAATTGGTCCCGCGGCGCGGTGACGTCACAAATCTGAATTATTGGAGCGGCGGCCGAAAGTTTCCACTGATAATTAAATAATAATTCTTTATGCCGCGGCGCGGTATAAAAGTGGTGACGCGGCGCGGGAATCAACTTTCCAGGCTCTATAAAAGGACGGGAATTCTTCTCATTTTCCTCACAAATTCACAGCTCTCTCTCTCTCTAAATCTCGAATATTTCTGCTCCAAAGGCTCGGGTTAGCGGTTTCGGAGTAGTACGGAGTTAGCACGGCGGTTAAGATATCGAGGGAGCCTTCGGGACTTCGACAAATATTCTGGACTGAGGTGAGTTCAGTTATTTGTAAAACCGAGTACGAAGACAAAATATTATTTTAATATTAATGATTTTTAAAAATGATTATTGATGTGTTACATTATATTATTATAGGATGCATGATAGATGTTATAATGTTATGATGTGTATATATATATATATTTAAATATATATATATATATATATATATATATATATATATATATATATATATATATATATATATATATATATATACATACATATATTATGAGGATATACGATTGATAATGATATTAAGATGATGTTATTATGAGGTTATGATGACTTGGGGTGGGGGTAGATATACTCCTATAGATGATGCCTAGTAGGAAAGTTGTACCTTCTAGGATATGCTAGCAGTACGATGATTAGTTACCGGGTTTCTAGATAACTTTGGTAACACATGGTATGCGAGTATCTTGGTACTCGTATACTGGAGTGATGTATTGACCATAAAGGGTGGGTCATGTGCAAAACATCATGTTGGTGAAAGGAGGGCCTATCGACGGTTTTGGGGTACCGGTTGTACTTTCACCTAAACGACTTATGTCGGAGTAGCCATAGTGGACGGATTACGGAAGTTTATGTACAAAAGGGAGTCGCGCCCCACTTTGTACTAAACTTGCCGGGCACACTATAGTGAACTTATGCCAATGCGGACGGACTTTGGAACTCTATTGGTTGCCATACACGCATATGGTATTTGGGGTAATGATGATATAAGATGTTTATGATAGACCCCAATTAAGATGACTATGATGATACAGATGTATAGGATGATAAAGATAATTATGATGATAATGATGTATAGGATGATAATGATGCATATGTTGATAATGAATGCTTTATGATGTTTATACTTGACTATACGGGGTATTATGATGACATTTGGGTGGGTCAAGTATTGTATTGGGATTATTATAATCTAAACCTGATGATGTTTTTACGACTGTTTTAATGGATGATTTTTTATGATAACTAAGCTGACTCACGAGGTGTAAAGCTGACACTTGTTTTCTTGAAATGTGTCTTGTACTCGTGCAGGTTGCTTAAGTACGCATGGCTTTGTGAACTTGGGTACTATTGGGTAGTAGTTATATTTATGTTGATTGTAATGCCAACTTGTGGTTGTGTAAAGAGTTGGTTTTTAAATGATGGTTTGACTATGTACGTAACGGGTGGTTTTTACGATGTACGTTTAAAACAGTTCCACCGGTTTTAATAAAAGTGTGTTTTTAAGTCTTCCGTTGCGATGTTTCTGTTTGAGTAGAAAAGTTTTTGTAAATCTCAAATTTTGAAAACCACGGCTGTTACATTGATTCTGTCTGTAATCATTCCTGTTCACAAGACAAAACTGCTTCTACCATGTTTTGTATGAGTGATGGTTGTACCCATGGACACTGTGAATTTAACTGTTGTTATGATCAATTGTGAAAATCTTTAGGTGTTAAACCATGTGCTGATTGGACTGATATTTATGCTAATCAAATATGTGTTCCATTTTTAAATTCAAAAGGTTACATCATTCACCAATGGATTACCACTCGTCAATCACATGCACTTAAACGCTTAAACAAATCCAAACGATTATTAACTATCAAGGAGCTGGAAGTTTATAGAAGGCAAGGCTACGAGGAATTCAAGAAGGGATGGAGCGCCCAAGCCACCACCTCAACAACGAGTTGGAGCACTCACTGTTCCAAAGCAACAAGTTCATCCCAAACAAGTTGATGTGAGACAGTCAAACCCTATTCGCAAATCTTCACAAATATGGATTCCTCAATCTCCGACTTCATCAACTGTCATACCAACAGTGGCCACGAAACATCCAAGGAAACCAATCATAAGAAATTCTGTTTCCACCAAACCTAAGATCAAACAAGCTTGGGTTCCGAAGCATAAATCTTTAGACATATCACTCTCGAAACCTGCTATAACTACATCTCTCTCACCTGTAGGAACTAACATACATGGACCCATTCATATATGGGGACCTAAACGTGCCCTTTTCTCTTTTTACAGGCGCCTCACTTGTGGTACCTGGACTCCAGCTGCTCCAAACATATGACTGGCAACAAAAGTCTTTTCAAAAATTACGTTCCTAAGTATTCTGGGACTGTACGTTTTGGGATTGAACATGTTGCACCAATAATGGGGTACGGAGACATAGAAAAGAAGCACATCAAAATCAAGAAAGTCTCATATGTTGAAGGTTTAGGTCACAATCTATTCAGCATCGGACAGTTCTGTGACAAGGATCTGGTTGTTGTATTCAAAAGGAACAAATGTTCTGTGATCACAGAAACGGGTGATGAACTACTTGCAGGCTCTAGGAAATCAAACCTGTATTCCATAGATTTGGAGAAATATGATTCTCCTACATCTGTGTGTTCCTGTCCGAAGCCTCCAATGATCTTACTTGGCAATGGCATCGTAAACTCTCTCATATGAAATTTCAGAATATTAACAAACTAGTCACTGGTGACTTGGTGAGAGGCATTCCCAAGCTAAGATTCAAGAAGGACCATCTGTGTGCAGACTGTGAGAAGGGTAAAATGAAGAAGGCTTCTCATAAATCCAAACAAGTGTCTAGCACTACTAAGCCTTTAGATCTCCTGCACATGGATCTTTGTGGTCCTATGAGAATTCAGTCCAAACATGGGAAGAAGTATATCCTAGTTATGGTGGATGACTATTCCAGGTATACTTGGGTCAAATTCTTGCGTGCTAAAGATGAAGCTACTCCAACAATTATCACATTCATCAAACAGCAGCAGAACAAGTATGGTCAGAGTGTTGTCTCAATCCGTACAGATAATGAAACAGAATTCAAAAATAGCACTCTGAAAAACTTTTGCGACCTGGTTGGGATCAACCATCAGTTCTCTGCTGCCTACACACCACAACAGAATGGTGTTGTCGAAAGAAGAAACAGAACCCTGGTTGAAGCTGCCCGCACCATGCTGTCATATTCCGGTCTCCCACCTTCCTTCTGGGCTGAAGCCATCAATACTGCCTGCTATATGCAGAATCGCTCTTTCATTAATAAACATTTTAATAAAACTCCCCATGAACTGGCAAATGGCATAGTGCCTAATATCAAATACTTTCATGTCTTTGGTAATAGGTGCTTTGTTCTAAATGACAAGGATAATATAGGAAAGTTTGCTCCTAAAGCTGATGAAGCTATTTTCTTAGGTTATTCCACTGAGTCTAAAGCATATCGAGTTTTAAACAGACGAACAAAAAGCATCATAGAAAGCATCAATGTAACATTTGATGATACATTGGATGTCACTAATTTACCACCAAAATCAAAGATAGTTGCTTCTGAACTTACCAGTTCAGGACCAGTTTTTCAAAATAAAGAATCAGACATTTCTTCCAGTTCAAATTCTAATCTTGACTTTATGTTTGATTTCTTTCGTTCTGAATCTTCCCATGTTGTGGCTGAAAACAGGGACAACATAGCTGCACAAACAAGTGTCACTATCACAGCTCCAATGGTTACTGAGACAAACCCATTTGCTGATCTATATGCTGAAGATTCTCCATCTGTCTCCGTCACACAGCCCCCTGTGACTGCTCCTATAGCTGACCAAGATAACTCACCTGTGTTTTATTCAGACCCAAATTTCTTCAGAGAGGATGCAAAAGAGGCAAGACACATTCAAGATCTTATTCCTTCATCCTCTACCCCCCATGAAATAAAGTGGACCAGACATCACTCAGAAGAGAACATAATCGGAGATCCCTCAGTTGGCATACAAACACGATCAGCAACAGCCAATGAATGTCAATTCGCGGGTTTCTTGAGTATGATTGAAACCACCAAGACTTGTGAGGCATTAGATGATCCTGATTGGGTGTTTGCGATGCAAGAAGAACTTCACCAATTTGATCGTCTCAAAGTCTGGAGATTAGTTCCTCTGCCTTATGGGAAATCTATTGTTGAAACTAAATGGGTATTCAAGAACAAAAGGGATTCGGATGGAGTGGTTGTCCAAAACAAAGCTCGGTTGGTGGCTAAGGGTTACAATAAGCAAGAGGACATTGACTATGATGAAACTTTTGCCCCAGTTGCTCGCATTGAGGCTATACGACTCCTTCTTGCATATGCCGCCTTCCGAAGCTTTCGAGTCTTTCAGATGGATGTGCAGACAGATTTACTCAACAGTGTACTTAAAGAAGAAGTCTATGTCTCACAACCAGATGGTTTTATCAACCCTAAATACCCTAACCATGTCTATATTCTTGATAAGGTCTTGTACGGTTTAAAACAAGCTCCACGTGCATGGTATGATGTCTTATCTGAGTACTTGATAGGTGAGGGTTATTCAAAGGGCAAGACATATACCACTCTATTCACAAAGACTAAAGGTAGGGATAAAATCCTTGTCCAGATCTATATGGATGACATCATCTTTGGATCTACGAATCCAAAGTACAGTGAAGAATTTGCCCAAACCATGGCGAACAGGTTTCAAATGAGTATGATGTGAGAGATGTCATTCTTTCTCGGACTCCAGGTAAAATAGTTGAGCCATGGAAGTTTCATCTGCCAGTCTAAGTATATCAAAGATCTTCTCACAAAGTATGATATGCTCAACTGTAATCCTATCTCCACACCCATGGCTACGAAAGCATAACTTTCAGCAGATCCAGATGGCTCTCCAGTGGATCTCAAAACTTACCTTGGGATGATTGGATCTTTACTGTACCTAACTACAAGTCGTCCAGATATCATGTTCTCTACCTGTCTCTGTGCCAGATATCAGGCGAATCCAAAGGAATCTCATCTGTTAGCTGTTAAGCGTATTTTCAGATATCTCAAGGGGTCTATGGATCTTGGTCTGTGGCATCCCAAGGATTCAAATCTGGATCTTCATGCTTACTCAGATGCTGACTATGCCGGATGCAAGATTGATAGGAAAAGTACCTCTGGGAGTGCACACTTTCTGGGAGATCGGTTAGTCTGCTGGGCTTCAAAGAAGCAGAACTGTGTATCCACTTCTACAGCAGAAGCTGAGTATGTTGCTGCTGCAATGTGCTGTTCACAGAGTCTATGGATACGTACACAGTTATCAGACTTTGGTCTCAGGTATGACAAAATTCCACTTTTATGCGACTTTTAGTCTGCCATCGCCATCTCTTGCAATCCGGTACACCACTCTAAAACCAAGCATATTGATATACGTTATCACTTCATAAAAGATAACGTCGAGAAAGGTCTTATTGAGCTCCAGTATGTTCCTACTGAAAATCAGCTTGCTGACTTGTTTACCAAACCGTTAGACGAAAGTTGCTTCACTGAATTGGTATCCAAGTTAGGCATGCTCAACTTGAAAATATAACATACTGTTGCTCCAATTTTTTTTCCCTTTCTTTCTTTTTTTGTTTAGGGTAGGTTTTACATGGTTTGTTCTTTATGCAGCTTCATGATGCAACACTCAAGGGGGAGTGAATTTTTGGTGACACACATGTATCATATGTGTAGGGGGAGATAATATTGTTATACACATATTGCACATGTGTAGGGGGAGGAGTATACAACTGATACATTACCTAAATCTTGAGATTTTTTCATAAACAGATGCAAAAGCCTAGGGGGAGTGTGTCAGAAAAACAATCAAATCAACCATATCTGGAGAATTCAATTTTTCAAATTTCAAAATTTAGATATCTTGATTTTTCAGAAATTTTCCAAGTTAAAGAACCCAACAAAATCAATTTCGAGTATTGGTTCAATCGCATGGAAAATTGCATGATGGAAATTGAAATGAATTCAGAGTCAATCACATGCGATTAAAATCAAAACAATCAATCGCATGCGATTCAACAATCAATTTCGAGTATTGGTTCAATCGAATGGAAAATTGCATGACAGAAATTGAAAAGAATTCAGAGTCAATCGCATGCGATTAAATCACAAATGAGAATAGCATGCGATTCACATCAATCGCATGCGATTGGGAATTTCTATAAGCCGGGTGTTTTTTACCCTATCAGCCGTGTTTTTACATGTTTTTGGTCCAATCAGCGAGTGACACGTGTCCATTTTCAACTTATAACAGTCCCATCAGTTACCAAGCTTCTTTCACACGATTCAAATTTCGAAAATTTCATAAGAGATTCTCTCGTTTTCTTGGTTACTTTAGCATACGAATCCTCTCGTTACTCTGCCAAAATTTACAATTTTAGTATCAAAATACTCCTAATCACAAAGGTAACAACTTGTACGGTTTACATTTTGAAAATTTTGTGTTAAAAGGGTATTTTTTGGCCTTAGAACATCCATATGCGATAGAGGTTTTCGCAAGTATCAAGGGACTTTTGGGACACAAAACAAACTTGGTTGATCAATCCAAGTCTGCGATGGGCATTTTGAACACTTAGGGAACACTTTGATGTAAAAATATTTCAAAAATCTCGAAAAGTGTTCTTCGTGTTCTTTGGGGGTATGAACATACACCAATAATTTGGTTTTTGGCTTAAAAAGGGATGTTAGGATGATTTTTGGACTATGTTCCAATACTACAAAGTTGTTAAGTGCGATCTAATTGACACTTTTAAAGTATCAAAACAACTTTTTTATTCTGAAAATCATCCTGTACACAATGAGGGTTCAAAACTTATGGTTTTTGAACATTGGTCAACATTGGTCAATATTGATCAACTTTGTCATACCCACTAATGATTGACCAACATTCAAAGCTAAAATGTTGTTTTCATGCATTTATCTTTATCTGAAACTTAACTGTTGTATCTGTTTGCACAGATAAGATGGCTTAAGCTGTTCGCGACCCTGAGGAGATCATACCAGAGCTGAGTTCCTTAACACCAGGACTCATGCAAACAACCATTATATTGACTTGGCCAAGCTTAAAAACCCTACTTACCCCATTGTTACTGAAATACTAAAGATACACCCCCTGAACCATCTCCTTACATACAACCCATCCACCACTGGCACACATGTCCCCGAACTTTATGTTCAACAATTCTGGAAAGCATGTGATGTCAGAACCAATGAACGAGGGCATGAGGTCATTCATGCTGAGGTTGACGAATATACAACAGATATACCTTTGAATCGCCTCAGAACAATCCTTAGACTCCCAAGGGCAGATAGCAGACCTCGAGCAACACACTTTGAGGAAATTCCTACTGAGGAAGCTTGTCTTGCTGCTATTCGGGAGATGGGCTATGATGGTGAGCTCCTCCGAAAGAACCAGTTCAAACGCACAGGTCTACATCCAAAATATAACACTCTCATGACTGTGCTTCAAAGATGTCTCACCCCAAAGCATTTCAGCTACGAATTCCTAACGGAGAATCAACTTAAAATATTTGTAGCAGCAGCAACTCATATGCATGTGGATTATGCTTTCCTTCTCTTCTAGGACATCAAAGCCACTATGCTCAGGAAGAACTCTCAGAAGAAGAGGGATGCAAACATGCTGCCCTACCACCGGTTCTTGCCCATGATTATCCAATACTTGATGGATCAGGATGCTGACATTCCTCGTCGAGCAGGTTTACCTTCTATAACTCCTCACATTTTCATAAATATTAAACCTGCCATTCCGGGTAATCTACCTATTCCCAGACCATTCCCTGTATCTCTCTTAGACCTTTGTGAGAAGAATGATATTGTTAAGAGTTATAGGGAGAGTGTAGGAATACCTCCCATGGTTATGCCAGAACCGGCCATACCTGCCCAGGGAGGAGTAGAACCTGGTGAGGAATTAGAACATAGGCCTCGGACATCTATGGGAGATGCTGAGAGGGAAGAGCAGAGAGAAAATGTTGAGAGGGGTGGATAAGAGGGTGAAGGTGATAAGACTAGAGAGGGAGGGGATGCATATGATCCCGCCACCATTCAAGCCATTGTTCAATCTCTTTCTCAATCTACCCGAACCCAAGCTGTTCTTTCTGAACTTGGTCTTGACATTTCTGAGTCATCCAGTTCTTCTCAAGATGAGTCTGCTTCCCATCCAGGAGGTGCCCCTGCCTTTGAACCTGTTACATCTCCTTTGGGCACCCCTGAGCACCCCATTGAACAACAAGCTGAAAGTACCCCCTCTTTCATGAAACTTACCGATCCTCACCCTACCTCTCCAAACCAGACTCACTCTGTTCAAACAACTCCTATTCCTCAATCTGGTGGTCTGGTCATTCCATTAACTTCACATGCCCAAACAACTACCATTCATATTATTCGCAATGCCATCATTTCCCCTGACCATGACATTCCAGTTGTCTCTCCATCTCCTGTTATATTTGTTGAATCTGGCTCTGTCACTCCTGATTCTTTACTAGATCCTAATCAATATACCGGATATGGTCCAGGTAGTGGTGAAGAGGAAGATAGTTTAGCTAGGAGTTCGAGTGAAAGAGAGGAGGTGAGAAAAGAAAAAGTGAGTGCTGAGGGTTCCCCACACCCAGAAAGCCGGGAAGCCACATCCACTATGGGGCCTGACATTGTTGGGCCTCATATTGAACAAGTCGCGGTGATCCCACCCGTGCAAGTTTCTGCCCCACAAAGCCACTACGGTGTCTCTCATCAAGCACCGTCTTTATTGCACAGGGTTATAGCACATACACTAGGTCAACCCCAATTGGGTGTTGGACCTATTGAACAAAGAGGACCGCCTCCCTCGTCCTCGACTCCTTTTCGTGCACAAATTGATATACCGTGGATCTCCGCTTATCTTGAACAACACAGAGTCACAATTGATGCACTGAGCTTGTTAAATCAACAAGTCTCCTCAACTTCCAGAGGTGGTACCTTTTCAGGTGCCATTCGAGGATTGGAAGGAAATCCTGCTGGAGCCAACATACCTGCTGCTCCAGTAGGTGGTACTGCCTCTGTGGCTGGTACCTCAACCGGAACTCTTCGTGATTCCGGGTTTGTTTCAAGTGCAAAACTTTATGATCACATTCAACAAGCCGTGGCACCAATCCACCAACAACTTCTAACGACAAATTAAAGGCTGGATCGGATTGAACAAGCTTCCCAGGCCCAAGCTCAACAATTGAACAGAATAGAAGAAATCCTTAATGCTAGACCTGCAGTGCCAGAACCACAGCCACAACCTGATCCATCATCTATGTCAGTTGATGCCCTAAAGAGCTTGTTGTATGTAAGACTTCTGGAACAACAGCCTGAATCAGCTCATGACCAAGACCTTCTGACAACTCTTCGCAATGAACAACGTCCATCGGGAATCTCCATGGATGACTTTCAAGAGTTTCATGAAGATGTAAATAACAAGATAGATGGGATTACCAGAGGTTTCTATACTTCACTCTCAAAGGTTACTGACCGGTTGACAATACTTGAACAAACCTGTCAGGCTCAGGCTTAGGGAAGCAAAAGGAGGCGGGATAATCAAGACCCTGATGATCAACCCGAGGGGGAGAAAATAAGAAGATTATATATGACTTCTCCCTCTGTGGCTGCAAATGTACCTATTGTACCTGTTCCCCGTTTTAGTTCATACTTATATACAGGTACAAATTCAGCTGGGTCTGGAAGTCAACAACAACAACAACAGAAAACTGCACAACAATTGGCCGATGAAGTTTATGAACAACAACAAAAGGAAAATGCTAACAAACAAATTGTACTTTACGTACCTCAGCAACAATCTGGACAGAGGCCAATTGAACTTGAAGAAGGTGAAATACCTTACGAGCAGTCCCATGTCGAGATGTTTGAATGGTCTAGCGACTCAGAAGAAAAAATGGAGGATTTATATGAGTCCATACACACATCACCTGCAGGGCATATGGTAGAAAGCAATTCTGCTCTGCTAGAGGAGGAAGCTGAGGATCCTGAGATGGAAAGACTTTTCAAGGGTATTGATGAATATGTCGAGGTTGGTACACGTCCAGATTCACCTAGAGTTGTTGACATATTCTATAATATCCCCAGTGAAAGGGAGCTTGCACTAAAAAAGAAAGAAAAGTTAGCAATTTCTAGAAGAAAGCCTAAAAGGAAGAAACCAACCTTTGACGTGTCCAGGGTTCTCAGTGGATTAAACTTTGAAGTTCATCAACAATTCCCTCCTCCTTTTGGTCAATTTCAAGAATCAGCTGCCGATGTACTTGAAAGAAACAGACAGAGAGAGGCAGCTGAGAAAACAAGACAAGAATCTGAATGGCCCTTGCCAAGGAGCTTCATTGTGCCACCTGCTCCTCCAGTGTATCGTGGGGATCCAGGACTTGATGCAGGCAATATGTTCACAAGAAGTGCTGCCCAACAACCTATATGGAAACCGTATTTTGTCAATGCTGCTAATCTTGAAGAAAGAATATCAGACATATTCAGCAATGAGCTAATACAGGTTATTTCCCCTGAGTTGCGGAACATGGACGACAAGTAGAGAAGAAGATATGAACACATCCTCTCTCAGTCCATGACAAAACCCGAAGAGATCAAATTAGAGTATCCAATAGTTGAACTTATCAATATCTATACTCAGACAACCTTCAGAATAAAGTATGCCATCTTTCATGTCAGAAGAGCAAACAACCTGTCATACTTCCTCAACAAAGCAGACTTAAGGTTTGTAAGTATTGAAGACATCCGCTTTATCTTTGACACCCTCTCTCAGAAAAGAGGAAAGTGGCCTGAAGAAGAATTTGGAAGGGGTGCTCTGATGAAATACATGAGAAATTTAATGGAATACTTTGAGGAACATGATATGCAACTCGGAGCTGAAAACAACTATCTGAAAGTCAATCTCTTAAAGCCTAACCAGAGCCATCCAGATCTAGAAAAGCTTGAAGAATTGACAGTTATCTATGATGGGCATTTAAACTTCAAAGGTGATCGAGGTGTTGTCTCAAGGAATTCAAAAGGAGAAAAGATATTCATTAGACTTGATGAATTAATGTCATATTTAGACGGCACTTTGAAAATCCTTCATCATAAGATACATCAGAAAGTTTGGGATAACCGGGCAGCCTATACTAATGAAGAACATGCTGAAGCCTATCGTGCTATAGAAAGGATGAAAAAGACACTGTAAAGCAGAAGGCAAATACGCAAGTGGCAAGTGGCATTCGAAATTCGCAACAAATCAGCCTATGAATAGATTAATGTATTTATTTGTTGAGAATGATTACACACCTCACTTAGGGGGAGATTGTTAGAAATATTAAAGTGAGGGGTGTAATATATATTTTACTCTACGTTGGGGAAATGCTATATAAAGTCATTTCCCCCACATTTCTAAGTAAGCTTTGCATTCTTATTACTTGTGTTTCTGTTCTCCCTACTCTTTCTCTCGGCTCTCTCTCAAACCGTATACTCACACACAAACACACATCAGAAGAACAATCTTCTAAGCATTGCTTCATCCGTAGATAATACGGGACCATCATTTTGTGGCGACGCTTTTTTGCGGTGACGATTGTCGCCGCTAAAAGAGCACAAAACGACAAAAATGTGGGCCACGGTCAGAGGGTTTTTAGGTGTCGCCACTATAGGTTTTTTGCGGCGACACGTGTCGCCGCTAAAGGTCTTTCCCACTCTATTTTCCCACCTAAAACAATGGCGGGATAGTTTCCCACCTGAAAAATTAGGGTGTCGCCGCAAAAGCTCAAACGTCGCCACAATAGGTGTCGCCGCAAAAAGGTGTACGAGATATAGGGTTTTTGTTTTCTTCTTTATGTCATTTACAAACCAGAAGCGTAGCCCTATTCCTCCCGATCGTCGTCTCCCTCTCGCCTCTGTCCTCAGCCGTCGCTCCACGCCGCCGCTCAACGCCGCCGAGCTCCGCCTTGTGTTTGACTTCCGCCGTTCGCCTTCTTCTCTATCGATGTAGCGCCGCCGTCCGAGGTAAACATCCCCATTTAGTGTTTCTCGATCTTGGGTTTTAGTTTTAAAGGCTTATTTTTTGTTTTATTTTGTTACAAGGTATCTCCTCCTCCTCCTCTACTTGCTGTCGCCGTCGACCACTTTCCTGCCGTCGCCGGTCGGAATCCTCCTCCGTCGACCACCTTCCTGCCGTCGACCCCTGCCTCCGTCGACCTCCTCCTCCCTTCTCTAAGGTATTTTTTTTAGTATTTTTTTAGTGTTAATATTATTATTTAGATTAGATTATAATTAGTTTGTGGTAATAATTATAGTTAATTAGTTGTTAATTAGTGTTAATTATTATTATATTATTATTATTTAATGTTAGATAATTGTTATTTAGTGTTAGAATTTGGTTAATTTAATTATCAATATTAGTTAAATTAATTTAATATTATTAGATTATAATTTTATATAATTTAATGTTAGATTATATTAATTCTAATATTAATTTGTTTAACTTGATAATGTTAGATTATTATTTAGTGTTATTGATGTTAGTTAATTAATTGTCATTTACTTTATACTTTCCGGGTATATATTTCTTTATATACTTGGGAGCTAAGGGTAAATGCTGCCGAATTTTTCTTAAACAACCGATCATTTAATATGTATTCACATATGAACTAAGGTATTCAAAAAGTGGGTTAGGACAGCCACCCTGCTACAAACCACTCGCAATTTCTTAGAATAAAGATTTAATACATGATTTGTATTCTTAATAAGTATGATATGCTTTGAACGTAGTTCTGACGATTGATAAGAGTTGGACTACTTTAGCAAACCGTAATTGTCGTGAATTTTTAATGGTCTTGATGCATTCCTCGATAGGTGTAAGGACTAAGTAAATAGCTATGGTAATATTCGTTGCCCGTGTGATTATTGTGATAATACCCGTTATCACCTGCTTAGGGTACTTAGGGTTCACATACATGAAAACGGGTTTAGCGAGGGCTACAGGATTTGGAGGTTTCACAGAGAACCAATTGTTCCTCGAGCACCACGTGGCGGTCTTGGTCAAATGAATAATGAGTTGCATGATTACCTCAATGACGTTCTTCAGGAGAATATTGTCAACTAACACAACACGGAAAGTGATGAGCCAGCTAAAGGCCTAAATGATACAAATGACGAACTTGGTAAATTATTTAAGTTAGCCGGCACGGAGCTATTCCCTAGTTGTGACTGGATGTCTTCGCTTGACTTTTTGGAAAAGCTGAGGCACATGAAGATTATCAATAAATGGACTAATACTTCATTTGACCAATTGTTAGAATTGCTTAGGGTTGCATTTCCGACAACTAATATCCCGTCATCACACTATGAAGTTAGGAAGATAATGAGAACGGTCGGGTTAGGATAGGTACCTATCCATGCTTGTATCAACGACTGTTGTTTATTTTGGAACGAATACAAAGATTTGCAAAGTTATCCAATATGTTGCCTAGACTAAAGTGTATTTATAGCTCAAGAAACACTGCAAATTCTATGACTTGGCATGCTACCAGTCAGTGTAGGGAAGATGGTAAGATGCGTCACCCGGTGGATGGTACTGCATGGAAACATTTTGATGCACAGTATCCTGATTTTGCTACAGAACCTAGAAATGTTAGATTCGGGTTGGCTGCTGATAGTTTCAATCCGTTTGGAAACATAAGTACTTCTTACAACATGTGGCCGGTCATATTGACAACATACAACATGCCTCCATGGTTATGTATGAAAGAGTCTTTATTCATGTTGACCTTGTTA
Source organism: Pulicaria dysenterica (assembly GCA_947179395.2). Lineage (NCBI taxonomy): Eukaryota > Viridiplantae > Streptophyta > Magnoliopsida > Asterales > Asteraceae > Pulicaria > Pulicaria dysenterica. The sequence continues at coordinate 36,095,481 of OX359295.1, forward strand.
ACGGAGTCCGGACGAAAGATGCAGATACAGACAATTGCTTCACAATGCGTTCGATGTTTTTTGGAAACATAAATCACTTGGTAAGGATGTTGATATTTTCTTGAGGCCGTTGGTTGATGAATTGAAGAGTCTATGGTTTAACGGAGTCCGGACGAAAGATGCAGATACAGACAATTGCTTCACAATGCGTTCGATGTTTTTATGGACCATCAATTATTTTCCTGCTCGTAGTAGTTTGTCAGGTTGGAGCGGTCAAGGTTATTGGGGTTTCACGAGCACAGCGAAAGCGAAAGGTACAACATAACATGCATAATATACAAGTAAACAAAGCATAAAACCCTAAAATGGACCAAATCTCTACGACTAGCAAGTGCATCATGTAAAAAGGAAAGAGAAGAGATTATACCCTCTGGATTTTCCTAGAACAAAGAAGAAGCAAGTTGTGATGACTAGAAAGCCAAGAAAGCCTCCCTCTACCGAAGTCCACCCCAGGTATAGCTCCACCTCCTTGTACTAGCAAGCTTGTGTGATACTCACCCCTTTGATATCACCACAAGAACAGCCTTTCACCTTGAATCTCCTGGACTTACACACACAATGCACTCTAATATGAAGCTCCCAAGAACTCTAAGTGTATTTTGTGTGTATTTTGGCAAAAGGATATTATCTAAGGCAAATGAAGATGTTATATATACTTTAAGTGCCCCATAGATCTGCTAATAAATGGCCAAGAGGTTGCCATAAAGTTGCACATGCATTGGATGAAAATGGAGGTGGAAAACACAATCATTGCATGCAGTCTGACACGCGATCGCGGCGTGAACCCTTAAGGATTTCGTGGTGCGAACTTCTTAAGAGATATAGCCGCGATCTTAGCCTGCATACCAACCCTTTTCCATTTTGACACTTTTAGTCCCTCCACTTATTAGGCTGTCGAGATGGATCCTCAGCGTGTGACCCAATAGGCCCATACATCATCGGTAGTGATCTATATGGCGTATGTATATTAGTGGGCATACTTGTCACACCCCGCCAAGGCTCTATTAACATGTTACTGTAAAAATATTGTTTGAAAATACTAAGTTTTGAACGGGATTCTAAACCAAAACTTTACCCTCCAATCTTCCGGATACACTGGTAGATTGCGCACCTCTACGGTAAAAACCTTTTGACCGACCAAACGACCTTCAAAATTTACAAACCCTAGTTGTGGTGAAACTAGACTCAAAACACTACATTCTAGAACCAAGAACCGAATTAAAACTCCACGAATGGACTCTTTTATTCCTTCCCAAACGCGACCCTAACTTCTGACCAGAAAACAGTTTTATGTCTTTTGATTTTTAAAGAATAAAAACCTAGTTTTTGATTGTAAAAACTCTTAGACACTTCATAAAAACATTTTTGAACCTATGTTTGATAATTTTAGACATGTTTCTAAAGATTCAAGATCAAGATGACTATAGGAGTAGAAAGAAAATGAAGAGAAGACATAAGACATTTAAAGGTTGAAGCTTTTACCGTAGCAAACGATTAACACGAAACCCTAATGTTTGAAGTTCCTTGCTTCCTTGTGTTCTTGATGGAAGATCGACAAAGAGAGAGGGGGGTTGGAGGTCGACGTTAATGAGGGGGTAGGAAGGGGTCGGCCGAATGTTATATGGGGGGGGGGGGGGGGGGGCTAGGGTTTGATTTCAAATTTATAAAGGATGAGGATTAGGTTTAAATCTAAAAGGGATAAATATAGGATATATATATATATATATATATATATATATATATATATATATATATATATATATATTTAAATCTTAATAAAAAAAAATAAAGTTCATCCTAATCTCTAAGCCTAAAATAATATATATATATTATTTAATTTTATTATTATTATTATTATTATTTTAAAAGATAAAAAAATTGGTAAATTGTGCCATTCTAGGGCAAATATTAAAAAGTATACATAACTAAGTACAAAAATGTAACTTAAGCTAAACCTAGGTTTTTAATATTCTTAATATTAATACTAATACCCTATAAATATTAGAAGTTATCTAAGGTGTATACGAGCAAAATAGGGTTTCAAAACGGTGCGGTTAAATTACTAACCGGATTTGGTGACGGATGTCACAGCATCCCCCACTTGAGAGAATTTCGTCCCGAACTTCAGTTTATACTGTTACGAGAAATTTAGTGCTTAAAAAAGAGTGGATATTTGGACTTCATGTGATCTTCCCGTTCCCACGTAAACTCGGGTCCCCGCTTAGAATTCCATCTTACCTTGACTATTGGGATTTTACTTCTCTTTAGGCTTTTAACTTCCCGATCCATGATCTCCACAGGTTCTTCCACAAAGTGTAGAGTGTTGTCTATCTTGATTTCATTAAGCGGCACTTGTAGGTTCTCGTCCGCTAGGCACTTCCTTAGATTCGATACATGAAATGTATCATGTACACCACTGAGTTCTTGCGGTAGCTTTAACTGGTAGGCTACCGGGCCAATCCGCTAAATAATTTCGAAAGGTCCTACGTATCTCGGCACTAGTTTTCCTTTTACACCAAAGCGCACCATGCCCTTCCAGGGCGATACTTTCAGCAACACACGGTCACCAACATCAAACTCTAAAGGTTTCCGCCGATTGTTGGCGTAACTCTTTTGGCGATCCCATACAGTCTTGAGTCTTTCCTTGATCTGAAAGATCTTATCAGTAGTCTCTTGTATAATTTCCGGCCCAATTAGTTGGCTTTCCCCCACTTCGGTCCAAGCAACAGGTGACCGACATTTTTGTCCATACAGGGCCTTACACGGAGCACACTTGATACTCGTATGATAACTGTTGTTATAGGAAAACTCGATCAATGGTAGATGTATATCCCAGTTTCCCCCGAAGTCAATAACACACGCCCTAAGCATGTCTTCCAGAGTTTGAATTGTTTTCTCACTCTGACCATCGGTCTGAGGATGATAAGTTGTACTCATGTCTAGTCTTGTACCCAAAGCTCTCTGTAGTGTCTGCCAAAACCGCGATGTAAACCGACTAACTCGATCAGATATAATAGACACAGACACCCCGTGTCTTGCTACGATCTCGCTGATATACACCCTTGCTAGTTTTTCCATCTTGTAATCCTCACGAATTGCTAAGAAGTGTGATGTATTTGTCATCCTATCCACAATGACCCAGATAGAATCGTAACCATTACTAGTCCTTGGTAGTTTCGTGATGAAATCCATGGTTATGTTCTCCCATTTCCATTCAGGAATCTCTAACTGTTGTAGTAGTCCCAAAGGCCTTTGGTGCTCGGCTTTTACCTTCGAGCAAGTCAGACATTTGCTTACATAGGTAGCTATATCCTTCTTCATCCCTGGCTACAAATATACATCACTAAGGTCGTGATACATTTTATCCGCACCGGGATGCACATAGTATTTTGTCTTATTAGCCTCGTCCAAAATTAGTGTCCTTAAATTTCCTACCCAAATTCGTTCCACAAAATACAATCCACCGTCTTCCTTCTTGACGAATAGAACCGGTACTCCCCAGGGTGACTGGCTGGATCGAATAAAATTCTTATCTTGTAATTCCTGTAGTTGGCTGGTCAATTCTTGTATCTCCGATGGTTCCAACCTGTATGGTGACCTCGCCACAGGTGTAGCTCCCGGATTCGGTCAATGGAAAATTCCACTTGACGAACAGGAGGTATCCCAGACAAGTCCTCGGGAAACACTTCCGGAAAATTTCTAACTATAGGAAAATCTTCGAGTTTCTTCTCTTTAGATTTATCGCTCATGATTCGTCTCGTGTCTCCTTCTAGTCGATCTCCATGAACTAGAAGTATCTTCCCAGATGGTAAAGGGATTCACACTACTTTTTTGTGACAAACAATATCAGCTTTGAGATTCGACAGCCAATCCATCCCTACAATCACATCAAAACTCCCCCGCCCAAAAGGTATCAAATCTGTACCAAAAATAACTCCTTCTAACTCTAGAGTACACCCCCGGACAACCTTACTAATCTCTACCTTTTCCCCATCAACTATTTCTATTACATAAATAGTGTCTAAATCGCTAGACTCCATTCCCGTTAAGTTCACAATATCAGTAGAAACAAAACTATAATCGGCGCCAGAATCATAAAGTACAGTAACGATGTTGGGATATTGGTGGGCTTATTTTGATCCTATGACAAACGCTCTTCCACGGGCTTGGTTGCCTTAATTCCCTGGGTTTGGTCTATTTCCTCCAGCTGCAGGTGTTCGAATAAGCATTGGACATGCGTTTCGGTAATGTTCAGTACTACCACATTCATAACATGTACCCCGATTACCCGCTGGGTTCACATTGTTTATCAGAGTCACCATTCTAATAGACTTCAACATGGCCACTGGTGAAAATGTTTCCTCATAGTCAATACTAAGATTTTGCGTGAAACCCTTAGCCACCAGTCGGGCTTTGAAGGTATCTACAGATCTATCCACGCCAGTTTTCTTCTTGAAAACCCATTTACATCCCACTATCTTAAACCCGGGTGTAGGATCAACCAATTCCCAAACTTGGTTGTCCGACATGGATTGCATCTCACTCTTCATCGCCTCCCTCCACTAGCAGACTCAGCGCCCGTTAAGGCTTCTTGGTAGTTGGTTGGCTCATCATGATCCACCAATAGGTCATTGCCCTCAGATATGAGAAACCCATATCACTCTGGTTCTTGACGTGGTCTACCAGACCTTCGAGAAATTAATGGAGTGTTGTCAGGTACCGATACATCATCTTGCTCGGTTTCAACCACTTCGGGTTGAGTGCTAGTGCCGACGCCAGTCCCTTCCCCATTGGGTTCTTGAATCTCTTCAAGTCAGTCCTCTTTCCACCGGAATGTACAGATATTAGTTCCCTTTTAAGGAAAACAGCCCTTCTCGCGAAAAAAACCTTGTTTTCGGAGGGCTTGTAGAACAAATATCCCATGGCTCCGGTTGGATACCCAATGAAGTAACACCTTTCATAACACTGTTCAAGTTTGTCCTCTACCTCACATCTAAAGTAGGCAGTTAATCCCCAAACTTTGAGATATGCGACGTTAGGAGCTACCCCATGCCACATCTCATAAGGTGTCTTTTGGACTTTCTTAGTCGGTACGAGGTTAAGGATCCTTCCCGCCAACTCGAGAGAGTACCCCCAAAAGCTAATGGGTACTTCCGTGCAACTCATCATAGATCGGACCACATCCAACAATGTCCGATTCCTCCACTCGGCGACACCATTCAATTGTGGTGTCCTAGGAGGAGTTACTTGCGAGACAATCCTACAACTTACTAGATGTTCACGGAACTCCGAGCTCAAGTATTCGCCTCCCCTATCGGAGCGAAGTACTTTGATAGTCTTGCCCAATTGATTCTGGACTTCGTTTTGGAATGTCTTATTGACCTAAAAAGTCTCAGACTTATGCTTAATCAAGTAGACATATCCATATCTACTATAATCATCAGTAAATGTAACGAAGTAACGTGAGTTGTTCCTTGTGCCATGCTTGAACGGACCGCATACATCGGTATCCACAATATCCAACAAGTCTTTATCCCTTTCACACACACCGGTAAAGGGAGATTTAGTCATATTTCCCAATAAACAAGATTCACATACTTCACTTGACCCGGGGTCAAATGATTCCAAGATTCCATCCGCTTGGAGCTTGGGGATGCGTTTCTTGTTTATATGGCCAAGACGACCATGCCATAAGGAAAACTTATCCAAACCATTTTTTGATCCAGAATCAGTGTTCATGATTGTTCTATTATTTTAAAAGTATGCACCAACTTTGTATATACCACGACATGGATGTTGGTCCCGAATGGATACTACAACAACAAATGTTTGTAGAAGGGGGGGGGGGGAGGTTGAATACAAACTTTAGCAAATTAAAATTTAAGTGACACACGGTTTACTTTTATATAATTCTTATTGATGTAAATCAAGAATTACATGAACTAGATGCGGAAAATCTAAGTTCAATAAAAGGTGGCAACTAAATTCGTCTAACACATAGACTTAGCTAATCCTAAAAACTTATGTTTAATATGTTCAACACATGAACAAGTTTGTTACACTAAAAGTAAAAATGCTAACTCTTCTAATTCTCAACAGATGAGATTTCAGTGTTCAACTCTATCTATTCGCATACTCAGCATGTTTCTATGCATGTGTATATATAAGCAAAGTGGTTTCTGGGTTGATGAAGAGAGAAGGAGACAAAGGTACTTGGTTTAATAATATTATAAAAGATAAAGTTAGTGGGTGAAAGGTAAGTTAACTTTACAAGCAAAGTGTGTAAAGTAAACATACTTTTCAGTAAGGAGTTTACCCACTATCTATTATTATATTATTAAAGTACTACCTTTATGTCTTGGGAGAGTAAACTTCTCTTTCCATGCTTGTACTTTTATCAACACCATGCTTTCTGAAGATTTGACTTTACCAAGTATAGAGTTGCCAGCCATACTTAGTTGAAGCAACATATCTTCGAGATCTTCTCTTCAAGAGTATCTTTCTCCTTTTCCAGGGGATAAAGATCTATCCTTTTTGTCTCTTTGCAGATACAAAAAGTGCTAAGTACTTTTACAAAGAAAGATCTAAGGCATAATAAGAACAATACATGTTCTGCCTTTGACTAAAGAGAATATTACATAGAAAAGCTATTAACTGAGATATAGAATAATAACTCAGCTAACAGACACTGAACTGCAAATGTAATTTTGCTCAGCTAAGGATAAATGTGAAAGACTCAGCTGACTAGATTTGCTCAGCTGATCGAATTGCTCAGCTGATAACACAAATCATATTACAGCTAATAAACTAGTCAAACTAAACAATCAGCCGATCCCAAGGGCTCAGCTAACCATTTGAGTATGTTCAGCTTATGAAGAAAAGATTGGATAAGTAGTAAATACCTTATCTGACAGATGGGAGGCATCAGCTGATCAATATGATTGTGTCAGCTGATCCTTGATAGCTCAACTGTTCTTGAAACTTTCCTCAGCTGATGGTTTTGGACCATCAGCTGATCCATTGTAGATCCTTAGCTGATGCTTCTTGACTGATCTTTTCTTCTCAGCTGATCTTCCTGAATCTTGTCCTTTAGCTGATACTCAGTGTTCAGCTGACACTTGTATTCTTCAGCTGACACTTCTCACTTACAATTTTCTTTAAGTCTAACATGAAAAACAACACATATTTTTCATTTATCTAAGTCTAAACTGAATATGTGGTTTTGTTAACATCAAATCCTATTTTAATTAATACACAGCTTTGATTTTAGGTTTGATATTGCTATCTCTCCAACAATCTCCCCCTATTTGATGATGAGAAAACCTTATCTTGTTTAAGAAGAATCAGTTTGACTCGGATTTGTAAAGATAAAACTTTTAAGTGCAATTTGGTTACCTAGCTATCTGTTTTTGGTAACTCTTTAATATATGTTCCCCGATATTCTTTTTTTGGGAGTCTTTTCATTTATGAAGTACTATTGTTCTGTTTTTGTGGTATCTTTTCTATCCTTTTTCTGTTTTTAGGATTTTTGATTTTCTATATTTACACTAGGTGAGCTATCAACTAAGATACATCTATACTTGCAATTTAGCTAAGTAGTCCATGATCAAAGTTTCAAGCATGATTACAAAATAAATATTTACAGAGGAGTTTGTATAGAGTAATCTAACTAAGAGTTAAACTAAGTACAGAAGTTGAACTATTCTAGAAATGAAAAAATACAACTATTCTAGTTATGAAGTGTGGTCTTCATTCCCACCAGGGTTCTTCCTTGACTTCAAGAGTTCTAATCTATGGATTTTTAGCTAGAAGATGATCAGTTCTTGATCTTATCAATTGTTCAAAGTGCTCATTTCCTGTCAAATCTCTAGTAGCTATTGCAACATGAAATATCAGTTCTTTTTGAGCTTTCCCTATCTCAGATTCTCTCAGAAATCTCCAAATACCTGCTCTGTTCATGAAGAACATTCCTCTTTCAGGTTCAGTTATATACCTGAACATTTCAGGATGAGTATTGGGAGGAAGAGCAGTATTCAGATTCTCATAAGCAGGAAGATAGGGATGATCAGGATTGAGAATGATTTGTTCAGCAGCAACAAAGGCTTTTGAAATCTTCTTGAATGCATCCTCAATTGCTTGAACATGAGCAACACATTGATCATAAGTGAAGAGTCTATGATATACTGACATTCGGATCCAGTACTCAAACTTTCCCATGAATCTTTGAACAATCTCACTCTTGGACTTTAGGAGATGGTACAGGATCTCAATCATCTTAAAGAAGGAGAGCAGTTTGCAGTGATGTAGATAAGTATCTTCGTAAGTTTTTCTTTCATCTCTTCTCACTACTCTGAGATAAGGACCTTCATCTGTACATCTGTAAGGAGTAACCCTTGAAATGATGTCTGTACATCTTCTATTCACCAAGTTTTCTCTATTTTCCAAGAACTCCTTGGATTGCCTTTCAGTTTGCTGAGCAGTGCTTCCAAAGTTGAAGTTGAGCAAAGCTTGAATGGCTTCCTTGTGAGTCTTTCCTCTTTTAAGTACTTTCTTGGTGGAAGGGTCATCTTGCTGTGGTGCAGCTTGTACTTGATGTGTTTGAGAGGACAGCATGATTAGTTCTTCTTCTTATAATTCTCTCAGTTCATCATCAGTAACACCAATAATTGCAGCAAGATCTTCAGGAGTAGTGAAATCCCGATGCCTTTTCTTGGTTTTCAACACTTCTTCAATAGATGTACCAAGTGCAACAGCTAAGTCACTAAGCTCTCTGTGACTCTGATCTTCTTTATGAAGTTCTTCCTCTTTTCTTTCTTCAGCTTCAATCTCCTCAGCAGACATGATTTTCTTTCCTTTTCTCCTTGATGTACTGCTGGGAGTTGGTTGACTTGATTGAGCTGGAGAGGAAGCTTGGAGTGTTGGAGCTGTTGTAGAGAGACTTTGCTTTTTCAAGTTCAGCAGAGAGGACAGAGGCACCCTATCTTCATCATCATCATCAGAATCTTCTGATGGCACTTTGATTGGTGCATAAGATTCATCTTGTCTAGGCTTTTTGACACTCTTCCTTCTTGCTATTTGTTTTAGCCTTCTTTTAGGCCTCTGCTCATCTTGAGCAGGTTGCTCCCCCTCAGATGGATTTTCCCTCTCAGTAGTTAATTGATTTAGAATTTCTGCTTCATTGAGGTCTGCTTGATCCGCTGCTGCCTTATTAGCTTCTACTGCTTGAATAAGATCTGGTGAAAAGCTTGAACTAGTAGAATCCGAGTCTGTCTTCTCCTCCTTTTTGTCATCAACAAATGAGAAAGGAAAGTTATCAGAAGGCTTGGCAGGCTTAGCAGGTGCAGATGGTGTGAAAAAGGAATAAGGAGATGGGGAAGGAGTAGAGGTAGAGGGAGGGATAGTTGAGGGTGAAGGAGAGGTAGTAGGAATAGGAGGTTGTGTGAAGAATGGAGGTTGCCTTAGCCTTAGAATAGCATCAGTGATATTGGTGAATTCTTTAAGGGTTTCACTGTGCTTTTGTCTGGAGTAGTGGCTTAAGTGGGTGACCTCAACATCTATGGTTTTTAGAAGAGAAGGTACTCTAAGAAGAGAGTCAGGGATGGTTACAGAAATGTTAGGAGGGGAAGGTCTTAGAGTATGAAGTTGAGAAAGAAGATTGGAAATTGTTTCGTTTAGAGAAGATATGGTGTGGTTTGATATAGGAGGCGAGGGAGTAGGAGGTGGGATAGAGGATTGAGATAGCGGTTGATCTAATTTGGTTAGAATTGGAGATAGATCAACTGGGGCAGGGGTGGGTTGGGGTTAGGATTGAGTGGCTTTAAGTGACTCAACTTCTTGGGTTAGAAGAGAGAGTTGAGTTTCTGTTTGGGTTTGGAAAGTGGTGAAGGAGGCTTGAAGACTATCCATCTTTTGAGAGATGGACAGAAGGCTTTGGAGTATTTGAGGGGAGGATTCAGAAGAGGTAGAAGGAATAGAGTGAGTGGAAGTTGATTGACAGATTGTGCTTAGAACAAGAATAGATTGAGGTCCCTCACTTAGACCTTGGTATATGGTCCTAAGATCACTGGGAACAGAAATTGTACCCTGTACCAATGGCTGGTTTATGCCACTAGTATTGACAGGTAGTGCAGTAGTTTATGTTAGAAGTGAATCAAACATTGGTGCAAGTATGTGAGTGTGAGTGAGGGTTGCACTCAGTGGGGTATCCCTTATTTCAGTAGTAAGTTGTTGTGAACTTACCAAGGGTATGGATAGACTCAATGTGGGTGTAGACACAGTGTGACCTTGGGAGGAGGTCTGTCTTTCAATGGCATCACCCTGTTGGGAGGGTGATCCAGATTGCAGGAGTCCCATATTTACAGATGTGACCTGTTGTGAGGGCACATCCACTGTCAGTGTGGTTAAAGCAACATCCATTAACTCCCCCTCAACATAAGAGGTAGCTATAGGAGTTGAGGTCAGAGGTACAATGTGCATATCCTCTGAGATAAGTGTGCACCATCTCTGTTGACCTTGTTTGCATATGAGTGTAGCTGGGAGTAGAACTAATGACTGTTGGTAGTACACTAGAGCTTGGCATTTGTGGGGGTGTGTCAATTGGAGGAGAGGGTGGGTTCTCATTGATGGGGTTTACCAAATGAGTGTCCTCAGGGAGTGAGAGAGTCATACCTTGAGTGTATATTGGTCGGCTGAGTTGAATCAGTTGATCAGAGATAACATCTTCTTCTTCAGCATCATGTTCATTATCACCAACTTCACCTTCACTACCTTGTTCAAGATGAACAGATTCATTTGCACTTGAAGAGCTTACTGGGAACTCGGTCAAGGGCATCATTATAGGTGTTGATGTAGAGGAGGAAGTGTTTCTTGGACCATATACCATAGGTTCACCACCATCATCACTATCATCATTATCATCAAAGTCATTACCATTAATACCTGCATCCACATCCTCAGCATCAGAATTAATAGACTCATTATGTGCTGGTTCATCATCAAATGATCTTTCTTCTCTAAAACTGGCTTCATCATGAGTGTGAGCAGTAGAGTTCTCAGAATTTCCAGTAACTACATCTGGGGACTCAGAATCATTAGCCATTGTTTCATTAATAGGTTGAACAACACCTTCTTCTTCAACAACTACATCTTCTTCATCAACTGCAATATCAATCAGCTCTTGCATTTTTGCAGTGATGGCAGGACCTTGCTCTTGCGTTACTAAGTGGAATATCTTTTGACCTATTTGAGGCATGGTCATTGTATCCAAAACAACAGCTATCCTAGTATATTGTTCCCATTGAAGATGGTGAAGCACAAGCAAGCTTAAGTACCTGATGCAAGGAACAATAGTCCTTGTTGATTTCTTTGTTGTGCCAAGAGTGATTGTATCCACCATCTCTAAGAATATGACTTGAGCAAAGTCAATATTCCTCCCTTTGACTAAGGCATGGAGAACCATTAGTTCTGTTTGATTCATTTGGTCAAAACTTCCAGTTTTATGACCAAAGCATCGAGTGATTACACTGGCCAAATACTTCCATGGGTGTCCCAGCACAGACAACTTATACTGACCATGGGTAACAGCTTCATTGTAGTCAATCAGGGATAAAACTTCCAAAACTTGATCCATTTGAGCAAACGGTTGATATGGGGCCAAGTTAGGCAGGGAGATGGCTTGTCGAAGAGTGTTGACAGTAATGTTGATGGTGATGGTGCCATTGAGACAAGTACAGGTGATTAGATCTTGATTAGGATAGTACCTTGTAGTGTACCACATCTCACCAACAATGTTTGGAAAGATGAAGAAAGGGTGAGCAAAAAGACATGGAAACAGGGGATGAGCAGTTATGAATGCGACCATAGGTTCATATCCCTGGTTTGCCTTGCTCGAGGGAATGTCAGTGTTGATGAGAAAGATGTTTGGACGAATGGTGATTTCTGAGTTCACAGTCATGTTCTCACCAGCAACAACATTTGGAGTAGAAACAGGGTTGAAGGTCACCATGATTACAGAGTGAAGAAATTGTGAGTAATGAGAGTTTATGGTTTGTAGTTTTGGAGAGAAGAAGAGTGTTTGGGGATTTGAATGCATAGGAAATGAAGAACCGCTCAAAAACACCTTTATATCTTCTTTGAAAACCTAAACTGTCACAGAAATATCTTTTTGAAAAAGTAACTGTCACATCTGCAAAAAGGGTATTAAACGGATAATATAATAAATACACGGACAACTAAAAAATAATTAAATGAAATTAAATACTACCTAGTAACATATTAAATACAAATGACAAATTAATAAAATAAGTATGGGCAAAAGTTTTGACTCTGAATATCATCAGCTGACAAAAGAGAGTGTCAGCTGATCCGTGTTGAGATAAAATAAGTGTCAGCTAATGAATGCACTTAGCTGAGCATCTAAGTTTTAGCTGATGGTTGATCAGCTGAGGTATAGCATCAGCTGATAGTCGTCAGCTGACAGAATACCATTAGTTGATTCACCATTTATAAAACATGTAGAAGCTTTAGATAAGTACTTCATTTCACACACAAATAAAATTATTTTCTCACACTAAACTATCTATCTAAGAAAAGAATATTTTACAAATTTAACATGCCAAGTTTGGATATTAGGAAGTTGAACCGAGACTCATCCAAAGGTTTTGTAAAGATATCTGCTAATTGAACATCAGTGTTTATGTAGTGCATTGAAACTTTCTTTTTCTGCACATTATCTCTTAGAAAATGATGTCTGATTTCAATGTGCTTAGTTTTAGAATGCAGAACAGGATTGTTAGAAATAGAGATGGCACTAGTGTTGTCACACAAGATTTGTGAGTTTTCAAACTGTATGTCATAATCAAGTAGTTGATTTTGCAGCCATAATAGTTGAGCACAGCAGCTTCCAGCAGCAATGTATTCTGCCTCAGCTGTTGAAGTTAAAATGGAGTTCTGTTTCTTGCTTGACTAGCTGACTAATCTTCCACCTAATAATTGACAACCACCAGATGTACTCTTTCTGTCTAGTGTGCAACATGCAAAGTCAGAATCAGTGTATCCAACTAACTCAAAGTCATAGTCTTTGGGGTACCAAAGACCTAGATTAGGAGTTCCTTTGAGATACCTGAAAATCCTTTTAACTGCAGCTAAGTGAGATTCTTTGGGATTTGCTTGATATCTTGCACAGAGACATGTTGAAAACATAATATCTGGTCTACTTGCAGTGAGGTATAAAAGTGACCCTATCATACCTCTGTAAGCTGTAATGTTCACTGATTTACCATCAGTGTCCTTTCCAAGCTTTAAGGTATGGGTGTTTTCATTGAAGAACAATTTTCAAACTCAAATTTCTTAAGTAAGTCATTTACATATTTTGTTTGATGAATGAAAATTCCATCAACCTCTTGTTTGATTTGAAGACCAAGAAAATAGTTTAATTCACCCATCATGCTCATCTGATAATTATCAGACATGAGTTTAGAAAACTTTTTGCAAAGATCAATATTTGTAGACCCAAATATTATATCATCTACATATATCTGCACAAGGATTACATCACCCTTGAATTTTCTTATGAATAAGGTGCTATCTATGCTTCCTCTGGTAAATCCTTTTGTGGTTAGAAAAGAAGAGAGGGTATCATACCAGGCTCTTGGAGCTTGCTTTAGACCATACAAAGCTTTGTTCAAGAAGTATACATGGTCTGGCTTGCTTGCATCGTTAAAACCTGGAGGTTGTTTGACATACACCTCTTCCTTCAATTCTCCATTGAAGAAAGCACTATTAACATCCATTTGAAACACTTTGAAGTCTTTGAAGGTGGCATAGGCTAGAAAAAGTCTTATGGCTTCAAGTCTTGCAACAGGGGCAAAGGTTTCATCATAATCAATACCTTCTTCTTGGCAATACCCCTGTTCAACCAGCCTTGCTTTGTTTCTTATGATCAGCCCTTGTTCATCCATTTTGTTTTTGAACACCCACTTAGTACTAATGATGGATTTGTCCTTTGGTCTTGGCACCAAAGTCCATACATTGTTCCTTGTAAATTCAGCCAATTCTTCTTGCATGGCATTTATCCAGTGGGAATCACTGAGAGCTTCATCTACCTTCTTTGGTTCAATCATAGAAACAAAACCTGTGTATAAACATAAATTACAAGCTTTTGATCTTGTTAGTACAGGTGCTTCTATGTTACCTATGACCTGATCTTTAGGATGATCCTTGTGGTCCGTATAGGCATTTTGGATTCCGGGAGAGTTTGGATTATTTTGGATTATGGGAGTTGAAATTCTTTGGTTTGAATCAGCTGTTGAGACTTCTGGTTGATCAGCTGACAAAATTTCAGGAATGTTATCTGTTGGAACTTCTACTGATGACGGAATGTTTGAGATGGAATTAGAGTCCATTGATGTTGAATCATGATTCTCATCATTCCGTAAAAGTGTGGATTGGTTTAAGATAGGATGTGCATTAGTTTGATGTATATTTGGAACAGTTTCATCTAAATCCTCTACATCAGCTGATGGGAGTGGATCAGCTGACACTGGAATGTTGTCTTCAGTATGCAGCAGATCATTAAATTCCTCACCTGTAGATGGATTAGTAGAACAGGAAGCAACAAAGTCATTTTCATTAAAACTTACATTGATTGATTCTTCTATGACCTTTGTTCTGAGGTTGTAGATTCTGTAAGCTTTGGAGATCACAGAATATCCAACAAACACACCTTCATCAGCTTTTGGTGCAAACTTTTGCAATTGATCTCTCTGGTTCAGAATGAAACACTGACACCGAAAGATGTGCAGAAAGCTGATGTTGGGCTTCCTTCCCTTGAGCACTTCGTATGGAGTTTGGTTGTACCTTTTGATGACTAGGGATCTGTTCTGAGTAAAGCAAGCACAGCTAACAGCTTCAGCCCAGAAGTTGAATCCTAACCAACTCTCACACAGCATGGTTCTTGCAGCTTCAATCAAAGTTCTGTTTCTTCTTTCAGCTACACCATTCTATTGTAGAGTTCTTGGAGCAGAGAAGTTTTGTGATATACCTTTCTCATCACAGAAACCTTCTAGAGTTTAATTTCTAAACTCAGTTCCATGATCACTTCTAAGCTTCCTTACCAGATTTTTATTTAGCACTTCCATCTTTTTGATAAAGCTAATTATCTCTTTAGCAGCCTCACTCTTTGCTTTCAGAAAGATGACCCAAGTATATCTTGAGAATTCATCAACCAAAACTAGAGCATACTTACTTCCACCAGTACTTGCAGTAGCAACAGGACCAAATAAGTCCATGTGCAGCATGTAAAATGGTTCAGTAATGGAGAATGCTTGCTTAGATGGAAAAGATGTCTTGTGCTGCTTTCCCTTCTCACAGGCAGAGCATGGTTTAGGCTTAACATAAGTCAGTGAAGGTAGTCTAGACACTAGATCACCCTTGCTCAACTTGTTAATGTTTTTGAAGTTTAAATGGGAAAGCCTTTTGTGCCACAACCAGTTTGTGTCAGTTACAGATTTTGTATACAAACAGGTTTACTTGGATGGATCACCAGGGAACATATCAAGAGTATATACATCCTTGGTTCTCTTTGCATAAATTATTGTTTTACCCTCTTGATCTAAAATGGAACCACCTGTCTTTGTAAAGAGGACTTTGTGATCACCATCACACAATTGACTTATGCTGATGAGATTGTACTTGAGTCCTTTAACATATGAACTTTAGACAAAGTTAAGTTCCCATTATGAAGTTCTCCAAATCCTTTTGTTTGCCCATAATTGTTATCACCAAAGGTCACTCTTGGACCCTTTTCCTTCTTGTAGTTACTAAGCAAAGCCTTAAAACCTGTCATGGTCCTTGAACATCCACTATCAAGATACCATGTATTCAGACCCTGCATAGATGAGATTGAAAGAAGGTTAGTGACACTTGGGCATCCACATTTAAGGCGACCCCTGTGGATTGCACCTAGCCATCCACTTTATATTAGGTTGTTTATGAATGAGAGAAACAACTATGTTATCAAAATCAGTCCGCTGTCTTGAGTTACCTTCAAGAGAACAATCACTTGCCTTATGTTCTTTTCTCCCACATTTATAACATTTTTGATTTTTGGAGCCTTTAACATGTTTTGGTAATTGCCTAAGAGATGTCTTAACTGTTTTCTGATGACTATGGGTCATCAGCTGACAGATTTCACCATTCAGCTGTTGCAACTGATTCTGTAAACTAATAAGTTCTTTGTTTACAGTCACCTTAGGTTGATTCTTAGTTAAAATGAGTTTTTGATCAACTTTAGGTGTGGCAGACTTAGACTTTTTGTTAACAAAAGGTCCTTTTCCCTTGGTTTCTCCTATTAAAAGAGTTTGAAGTGATGTTTGATCAGTTAAACAAACAGAAGAGGATCCATGATCAGCTGACAGGCTATCAGCTGAGCAGTTATCATCTACTTTTTGACTAGCTAATGTAATATCATTAGCTAAAGAATTTTCAGTCATCTGAGTTCCTAAATTTAATGCATCAGCTTTCAAGGTTTGACAACAGAATGTCTCTTTGGTATCAACAAATGATTCCATTCCTTTACTCACTTCCTTTACTATTACATTTTCAGTACTTTTGCTTTCTGTCAAAACAATAGATTTTGAACCAACTTTTGAAGAGGTTGAGTCTTTCATCTGAGTACTTTTACTTTTGACAAATCTGTTAGTGATAATACTTTTTCCTTTTACAGTCTTTTGAAAAGTAAGAGGTAAAATATCAGCCTTTTCCAATATATTCATGTTCTTGTTAAAATCAACACAGTTAGCAGCTTGGGAATAATTTCCACCAATAATAGCTTGAACTTGTTTTGGAATCTGCTCATTGACACACTGAGTGGTCTTCTCAGCAGATACACACCAAGATTTAACTACTTTTTGAAGGTCATTAAACTTTATTGTTGCTTCATTGGTTTCTTTAACCAATATCTGATTAAGTATCTTTTGATTAGCTAAATCATCTTCCAGTTTTGTCATTAGTTTCAGTTTCTCATCTTTAAGACTTAATCTCTCTTTTAGTGATTCTATTTCTAATTTTAGCTTCTTTTCTTTTTGAATATTTGACTGAAACTCAACACACAGATAATCAAACATAGTGTTCTTTTCATTTTCTTCATAGTTAATAAATTTTCCAACCTGATACATAGAAGAAGGATCCCAGTCAGGAGAAGTACAAGCGTTAGCAGCTTTCTTCATGTCCTCATCAAAGGAACTTGTACTTGCTGTGTTGGCCATCAAACTAAGCTGAGTTGTGAGGACCTCATCTTCATCACTTGAGAGATCTTCCTCAGCCCAATCTTCTTCTTCAGCCACCAACACCCTGTTCTGAGCTTTCTTCTTCTTCTTGTCAAGGACAGCAGCAAGAAGCTTCTTATACTTGGCTTCATAATCAATCTTGCTGTCTGAGCTTGAGGAACCCTTGAAGCCTGTGCTTCCTCTGGACTTACATTCACTGGCATAGTGACCAGTCTTGCCACAGGAGAAGCAACTTTCAGAAGCCTTTGGTTTAAACTTGGCTTTTTCTCCTCTGAAGGGTTTCTTCTCAAACCTCTTGACACCCTTTCTTTTCAATAAAGGCTTGAACCTTTTTACTAACATGGCAGCCTGCTCCACAGCAGCTTCAATGTTGTCCATGTCCTCCAGATCTTCATCCGCATCAGCCACCAGCTCTTCATCCAAAGACTCTTCCACTTCCTCTTCACTGTACTCATCCACCACTGCAGCAAAGCTTCTAGATCTTATATCTTTAGACACAAGGGCATTTGATGAAGCCTTTGCACTCTCGTTCATATCCTTGTTAGAGAGTTTCCTTTGCTTCACAGATTGTTCATGGTTCATGAGATTACCATACAAACCAACCAGTTTCAGACCCTTTTATTTCTCACCATGTTTGAGCACAGTGATAAAATGATCCCAAGATTCTGGGAGAGAGTCTAGAAACTTGTTTACAAGTTCCTTGTTGCTCTTGGGAACATCTGCCCTTCTTAAGTCATTGATAAGGCAGTTGAACCTGGTGTAAGTCTGAGTAAGACTTTCACCTTTATGAGCAAAGAAGAACTCATATTCTCTAACCAGAAGGAGTTTCTTGTTCTCCTGCACTTCTTCAGTGCCTTCATATGCAACAGTCAAAGTGTCTAGCATGTCCTTTGCAGATTTTTAGTTAAGAACTTGATGATAGACATCATTTGGGAGTGCTAAGACTAAGGCTGTCCTGGCTTTGACATCAAGATTAACCAGCCTTTTGTCTTTATCAGACCATAGATGAACAACTTTGATAACATATCTATGTTCTGCAGGAGTTGTATCAGTGGCAGCAGTGACTTCTATACTGGAGGAAGGAACATATGGACCTTCAATAACAGTCTTGAGCATCACATCATCAAGGCTTGACATAAAGAGAAGAACTCTACTCTTCCAAAGAGAGAAGTTCTTTCCATCAAACATTGGACACCTTGTGAGTGAGCCATTGTTGGAAGAACTGTTAGAAGCAGCAACAGGAGTGGCTATTTTGAGGTATGGGGTAGAAGCAATTGAAGAGTAAGCAAAATAGATCTTAGATATGGATTATCTAGCCTGCTCTGATACCAGTTGTTGGTCCCAAATGGATACTTCAACAACAAATGTTTGTAGAAGGGGGGGGGGGGGGGGTTGAATACAAACTTTAGCAAATTAAAATTTAAGTGACACACAGTTTACTTTTATATAATTCTTATTGATGTAAATCAAGAATTATATGAACTAGATGCGGAAAATCTAAGTTCAATAAAAGGTGGCAACTAAATTCGTCTAACACATAGACTAAGCTAATCCTAAACAACTTATATTTAAGATGTTCAACACATGAACAAGTTTGTTACACTGAAAGTAAAAATGCTAACTCTTCTAATTCTCAACAGATGAGATTTTAGTGTTCAACTCTATCTATTCGCATACTCAGCATATTTCTATGCATGAGTATATATAAGCAAAGTGGTTTCCAGGTTGATGAAGAGAGAAGGATACAAAGGTACTTGGTTTAATAATATTATAATAGATAAAGTTAGTGGGTGAAAGTGAAGTCAACTTTACAAGCAAAGTGTGTAAAGTAAACATACTTTTCAGTAAGGAGTTTACCCACTATCTATTATTATATTATTAAAGTACTACCTTTATGTCTTGGGAGAGTAAACTTCTCTTTCCATGCTTGTACTTTTATCAACACCATGTTTTCTGAAGATTTGATTTTACCAAGTATAGAGTTGCCAACCATACTTAGTTGAAGCAACATATCTTCGAGATCTTCTCTTCAAGAGTATCTTTCTCCTTTTCCAGGGTATAAAGATCTATCCTTTTTGTCTCTTTGCAGATACAAAAAGTGCTAAGTACTTTTACAAAGAAAGATCTAAGGCATAATAAGAACAACACATGTTCTGCCTTTGACTAAAGAGAATTTTACATAGAAAAGCTATTAACTGAGATATATAATAATATCTCAGCTAACAGACACTGAACTGCAAATGTAATTTTGCTCAGCTAAGGATAAATGTGAAAGACTCAGCTGACTAGATTTGCTCAGCTGATCGAATTGCTCAGCTGATAACACAAATCATATTACAGCTAATAAACTAGTCAAACTAAACAATCAGCCGATCCCAAGGGCTCAGCTAACCATTTGAGTATGATCAGCTTATGAAGAAAAGATTGGATAAGTAGTAAATACCTTATCTGACAGATGGGAGGCATCAGCTGATCAATATGATTGTGTCAGCTGATCCTTGATAGCTCAGCTGATCTTGAAACTTTCCTCAGCTGATGGTTTTGGACTATCAGCTGATCCATTGTAGATCCTCAGCTGATGCTTCTTGACTGATCTTTTCTTCTCAGCTGATCTTCCTGAAGCTTGTCCTTTAGCTGATACTCAGTGTTCAGCTGACACTTGTTTTCTTCAGCTGACACTTCTTACTTACAATTTTATTTAAGTCTAACATGAAAAACAACACATGTTTTTCATTTATCTAAGTCTAAACTGAATATGTGGTTTTGTTAACATCAAATCCTATTTTAATTAATAGACAGGTTTGATTTTAGGTTTGATATTGCTATCTCCCCAACAATGGATATGCTTTAAAATAACAAATATCATTTTTGAAATAAGAAATAATTTCATTTTCAAAACCAAAATAATATTCATCATCATACAAAGCAAAGAAAGAGATAATGTTTCGCGCCATACCCGACGAATAGCATACATTTTTCAAAATAATGGAATAGCCGAAATCAAAAGTAAGATCTACGCTTCCTTTCTCTAATACGGGGACGACCTCCTTGTTCCCCATGATTAGATCCAGCTCCCCATCTCTCAGTCTTCTACTTCCCTTTAGTACCTTCACAATTTTACAAACGTAAGTGCCACAGCCGGTATCTAAAACCCAGCCGTTAGATGTAGAAGTATGATGGAGTTCAATCATAAACGTACTTGAAGCAGAAGCACCCACTCCGAAAGCTCTAAGCTTCTTTAGGCCTTCGAGGTACTTTGGGCAGCTCAAGCGTATGTGCCCCTCAGGCCCGCAGAAAAAGCAAACCGCCTCTTCCGGAGTCATAGCTTGAGGGATTGGACCCTTTTGCTTCGGCTCCGAGGCAGGGTTAGGCTTGGGAGTGTTGCGTTTTGTTGGCCATCTCACTCGTTCTGGTGAAGTGTGAAAAACATGGTTTTGAGTAAAAAAACAAGATGCCAACAATACCCGTCAATGGTGGAACTCTACATAAAAGTAATACAACCAAAATAAAAGAGATGGGATATGAAATATACCATGCTCCGGCCTCTTTGTTCTTCATGTTGAGATGAACTCATAGTCACCAAGAGAGCAACTCTCTATTGATAGTCCACTCCAAGTTTGTTTGATCCCCAAATGCTAGTAAGCGAAGTTATGATCTTCAAGACTTGAAACCAATCCTTGGAACAACTCACAACTTCCAGAAATCATCTAAGAACACTCATGAACTTATGGACACACCTAAGAACACCCAAAGGTTTATGCAAGTGTTAGAGAGAATAAGAGAGTTTTTTTGCTTCATTTCTTGGTCAAGAATGTGTGTTAAACAAGTGAGAGACTCTCTTGGACTCACATAGACTCTCCCACATGCATCTCCAGATTATATGGTCTTCCATGTAGTCCTTTAGATGCCCCAATTATTCAAGCTTTAAGCCAAACAAAACATTTAATGAAATGGAATCTGTCAGACAGATTACGCGTCGCGGAATCATGAGAGTACGCGGCGCGTACTCGCCGTGGCGCGGCTATTCATGATTCCGCGGCGCGGAATCTCGATTCCAGAATTCTAATTCTCTCGTTCGCGTTGCGTGCTGTCGGGATCAATCCTTGGCGTGTGACCCAATAGGCTCGTGTATTATCAGTAGTATTACCAATCTACGTGTGTCAGTGGGTATATAATCTAACAGGGAGCCCCAACCTTACCCTTACCTTTACCCTTCGGGGTAGAGGCTGGTTTCTTCCTCTTCTTGGAGTCCCCTTCCTTGATAGCCAAGACGGGAGCGGAAGCGGTGGACTTTTGCTTGGTCATGTTGGACTCGGCGGTCCTTAGCATACCATGCAATTTAATGATTGATTTGTCCATCTCATGCATATGATAACTCACAATGAATTGATCATATGATGGTGGAAGAGACCGGAGGATTAGATCCATCGCCATCTCCTTCCCGATGGTGAATCCGAGCTGCTCTAAGTGCTCCACGAGTGTCTTCATCTTGAGCACGTGGAGGCTAACGTTCCCGCCCTCCTGTAGCCGCCAACGGTCATTGAGACAACCATACCGTTCTTGCCTTGCTTGTTGTTGGAACATGTCCTTTAACTCAAGTATCATGTCATAGGCATTCAAATGCTCCATTTTCCTTTGCAGGTCCGGACTCATTGTGCTTAACATGAGGCAAGTAACCTCGGTGATGTCTTTTAGACGCTTTTCATAGGCGTCTTTCACGAGCCTACTTGCGTTGGTAGCAGGGACTTCGGGGATGGGTTCCTCAATGGTGGCCAACTTATCCTTGTGTCGAAGGATAATACGAAGTTTCCTTGACCAATCCATAAAATTGGTCCCATCGAGTTTTTCCTTCTCGAGGAAAACCCTCAACGAAATGTTGGTGGTGGTGCTGGTGCTAGTTGATGCCATCTAAAAACAAAGTAGATTTGGTTAGTTTGATTGAAATGAAGGGTTTTGATCTGACCAAACCACCATATGACACAAACTGGTCAAGCTCTGGGTTAGATTCTACTGGTTCAATCCTAAAGCGGAACTGAATTGAACACAACCCTCTAAACCTCAAAAAGGGTTAGGATCTATAAACTAATGATCTATTACAGTTTCTCAATAACCTACAATAAAGGTTTAGAATTTTACCTGCTTTGATCCTCGGATTGCTAAAGTCAGTCCACTACTACTACACCTCCAATGAACTGGCTGCTAGACCGCTCCTGGATTTACCCGATCAACAATACTCGAAATCTTGAGTATGTATGTATGTGTGCGTTGACCTCCAAAAGCCGAAACACCCTTGGGTGTTGTTCTTGGGTTCGACGAGAAAGGAGAGATCCGAGAGAGAGAGAGAGTGTCGACGAAAGAGAGAGTCGACAAGAGGGAGAGAGAGTGGAGGCTAGGGTTATCTTGTGATCATTAATCCTTAAAGCTTGAAAGGTTATTTATAAACCTGATTAAAAAGCCCAAGCCCGTTTAATTAAAGTCCATGTCTTTAATTAAACCTTTATTCCTCTCACTTTGACCCTCTGGACTTTACTAGTTAATTAATTAACTATTAATTAACTGGTCCATTAAATTTTAACTTAATATTTAATTTCTCCTTAAATAATAAATAATTATTTATTATTTATTATTTATTTCCTTTCTGATAATTAATTTGACTGATTAATTATTCACTTTTCTCTCTAATAATTAATCCAACTGATTAATTATTTCCATACAGATTTATGGTAAATTCCAACTGTTTTAATTTGGGTGTGTAGTAGTGTGACCCTTTAGTCTCTTATAACATTTGACACAATGTACCTATAAACTATCTCTGCACATAATCCAACAGACTCCCACTTGTGCAAAATAAGTAATAGTTTACTGTATATTGTTGGCCTAAGGAGGTCCCTAGCCAGACACTTAGGATAACCAGGTCATAAGAACTCTTATACCCCAAAGAAAGAAGTGATAATATAAACTCTCATAAATCACATGTTTATGAGCAATCTATTATGAACTAACTGTTCATAAATCAACTATCATAAACTACCTGTTTATGAATGGGTACGGTTATTATAGGTTTGTCCCTTGTAGCGCGATATTTCAATTTTGAGCATGAGCATGGAAAGTGTCAACTCAAAATCTCAAGAATTATATTCATGACATACTTGATTTCAAAACGGCGTGATAAACGACAAAGAACAGATCAGTTCATTTGGGCACGACCGTGCACTTACCAGTTTCTCTAATCAGTCAAGGGGCCCAAAAATATCTCTCCTAAAAAGAAGGTACAAATACCATCTTGCATATTTGCATTTGGCAATACGGCTCCCACTGAATCTAGATACGCCCCTTATGACCACCCTGTTACGGCGTGGTGTTAAGACGCACTAAGAAGACAATAGTTAATGCATCCCAAACCAAATACCTTAGGTTTAAGGATAACCTATGTGATAAATACTTTTGACACGAATACACGAAGTATTTTTCACGGAGGGTCAATCCAATATTTGTAACCCTAACGAATATCCGTCAATGTTGGTCTGCAAAAACCTTTTGCAGCTATATTCGATATAGTTTCGAATCTACCCCAAAATTACGATGACTTTATAGCCCTATCATGGTTCCCACCAAGATAAGTAGTCACGGATAATGTTTTTGAGTAAACCTAGTTTATTCCTGGATGAACCAAAACATACAAAATGGTGAAAAACAATGAAACTAATTTATGCACCCTCCATATTCCACCCTTGAATAAAGATGCATAATTTCTACCATTTCATTGACTCAATTCACAACGTTTATCTGAATTACTTTATTATTTTACATTGTAACTTATCACGGATTACAGAGAAAATAATATGCGTATAAACCTAAAACTCAAGACTAGTACCTTAAAGTACTCCTTCTTGGTTTTGCTAGAAAACGTTCTTGCAACCTAAGAACAATTCTAGACTTACTTATTTTATAAAATTTCTTAAACTTGGAGAACCGGAAATAACTCCTAAGTTTCTGAGTTTATAAAATAATCCCCTTGTAATTAAAACTTTAATTACACTTTGTAGATGTATTGAATCTTGCTAGATTCATACCCTTTTGAAACGATAAATCCCTTTTACACCTACTTGTGACTTGAGATTAGATTCCCAGTGTACACCAACACTTCTCTAATTTCATTACTAAGGATATTGAAGAACATCCTATTCTATCATTTCTAACGTTTATCCAACCAACAATATTAATTATTCTGACTTTTGAACTCTTTAAAAACGTATATAAATTTATTTAAGTCATAACTTGACTTAAAGTCTTGCAATGGCATCTTTATTGAGTACCTCTCAATAAGTCATGCGTTCCCTGGATTTGTCCATTTTCAAGAACTTACTATTTTAGATAACTTCTAAAATTATCCGAAAATTATGTACTTTAAAATTTCATTCTTGTATTTATCATACTAGTTAGATCAACCTTGATAACTTGATAAATACACTAGTCAAATTCTCCTACTATCTTTTATGAAAAAAGTGCATTACTTTAAAACATCCTTTTAGGTTTAGTCAATCCTTGACCAAGTCACCAAAAACTTGTGTTCTAAACACTTGTTTTAAACTTAGTTTTTGTAAGAAATTTAATTGTTCTATGAAACCAAAACTTGGATTTCCCATATATCTATCCTCCCAATCACGGAATGTGGTTTCATTAAACTTAACACAATTACAAGTATAAGACACTCGCAATGGTATTTTAAATTTCCTTTCTTAAAACATTTAGTATAAAACACCCTTGATCATAATAACTATTATAATCATATTTATACTTTCTCAAATGTTCTATCAAAAACTATTGCACTTAGAAATAATAACTATTATTTCCATATGTTCAAAACTTTGAACATTCATTTTTCATAAAAATCCTTAAATACTTGAAAAATTAGAAAAACTATCTAATTTTATAAACACAACTTGTTTATCTAAGTATTTATATATAGTGGGACTATCATTTATGTAACTACAACAATTTACTGCATAAGATCACTATAAATCACCAATTAAGTCAAGACTTGACTTATTGGTATCCTTTAGTCACAACTGGACTAACCTGATTCATATAAAAACACACGTGCACGGATATAAGCTAAATAATTCAAAAACTTTCAAATATAATGTCAAACCAAGAGTTTTAAACCAACTAAATCTCAAAACTTTAAATAAAAGTTTAATAACTAGGAAAGAATTATAAAATATCCGAGCTGCACGTGAGATCTTTAATGATGGGCCGCTTCACTTTCCATTACCTCCTGCAATAAACGATTGCAAGATGTCAGAATACTTGTAATAAGTTTACAAGTGGAAAGTGATAAAGAAGTTATTCACACGATACCTGAGGAGCTAGCCTTGCCTCCTACCTCGTGAGCCTTTGGACAATCTCTTTTCAAATGTCCAGCCTCGCCGCACTTGAAGCACCGGTTCTCGGTTCTTGCTTTGTTTGGCTTTGGCTTCTTGCCCTTGTTGTTGTCACTGGCCCTGGGTACATTCTGGCTGGGCTGGGTCTTACCCTTTCCCTTTCCGTTGTGCCCCTTCCTCTTCTTGTAACCGCCATTGCCCACCATGAGGACGTCCTTAGACTTGGTCCCGATACTCTGCTCCACTGTCTTAAGCATGGAGTGCAACTCAGCCACGGATTTCTCCATGTTGTTCATGTTGTAGTTGACCATAAAAGGCTTATAGTCGTCTAACAACGAGTTGAGTATCGTATCCGTTGCTAGCTGCAACGGTACTGGGTACCCAAGCCTCTCCAGGTGGTCCATGTAACCTTTCATTTTCATGACGTGGTTACTGACCCATGTCTCCTTCACCATCTTGCACGAGTTAAATGCCCTAGTGGCATCATAACGCTCCGTGCGGGCTTGCTCCTGGAACATGTCCCTCAGTTGGCGGATCATGTCGTAAGCAGGAGTTTCCATCATGCTTGTCTGCAACTCTGGACTCATCGTCGCAAGCATGAGGCAACTCACATCGAGGGCATCATTAGAGCACTTCTGAAAAGCCTCCCTGACTTCTACCCTGGCGTTGTTGGCAGGAGGGTTCCCCAGAGGTTGTTATAGGATGTACCACTTTCTCTCGTGCCTCAACACGATCCGGAGATTTCTCTCCTAAGTGAGAAAGTTCGGTCGTGTGAGCTTATCCTTCTCTAGGATAGAGAGATTGTTAGTGTTGGTAACGTTGGTTGTCATCTATAAATTGAAACCCGGTTTAATTAGTAATTGCAAATAAACTTTTCTAACATATATCATCAAACCCATAAATAATATATATTAGACCTAGGACCCATATTTCACATACTTGACGCAAGGTTTGGGCACTTCCCGCCAAATCATGCTATTTCTGGTAGGTAACACCCTGTACCAATCGTACCTAACTGATACGACTCCTAGAACCTCGTAGAGCACTTAGACTTAGTCTAGTATGTTTAACTCTACTCTAGTGCTTTTTGGGCCGGGACTCCCGATTATCACCAAAATAGATCGCACCATGTAAGACAGTATGAATTTTGGTCGGGACTCCCGATTATCGTAGAATCTTTCATACCCTTTCCCGCAATGGTTTGAACCCGGATGCCCAAGGTTTGCGCACTTCCGACACCGAGTACCGTTTAACAGCAAATGTGTACCATTAGGTGGGTAGCACACTCATCTAAGATTTTTCTTGGGTTTTATAATTAAGTTTAAATGAAAAAACTTAATTTTCTAGTTTTTGAAAAACCATTTTAAAACTAACTGTTTTAAAAAATAAATACGATTTACTAGGGGTGTAAATGAGCCGAGCTACTCGATCTTGGATCGTTAAAAGCTCGAAACGAGCCGAGCCTAAACGAGCTCGAGCCTGGTGCACAAAATTGTTTTAGAAGTTCCAAACTTATAATTTTGACAAAAACTTTAAATTTGTAAAAATTTAACTAATACGACTAACAAGCTGAAGTCGTATTCTAGTTTGTCATAAATCGTGGTTTTTCTCTGTTTAATAATTATCTATTATTAAACTCCTTTTTATTTAGCATCACATACATATCACATACTGTTGGGAAAATGATCTTATCAGTTAAGATTTGATGAGACAAATTTAAGTTTGTAAGATGTGTTCTACATACAACTTAAACAGAATTATGAAGCTTAGTTAGACTGAATACTTATAGTGATTCAGACTGAGTATAAGCTGAATATAAGCTGAGCATATATTCGATCAGCTTAGACTATATCTTAGTAAGATTATCAATATGTTTGATATGCTGTGTGTGTAAACTAAGATATACATATTGAGTTTCAGCTTGATGAGTTTCAAGCTGAGCGATCAGCGTGAAGATTGAGTCAGCTCAATAGAGTTACTAAATATGTTTTAGTTAATTCTTTAGACTTCTAAGGATGAGTTAATAATTATACATGTTAGTTCATGTTTGAATTTAGGTTTGTTCTCGAAGAACTCAGCTTGATGAGTTTCAAGCTAAGTAACTCAGTCCGACTAAAGAAGTCAGTTTAAAGATAATTTAAATGTGTTTTAAATTCATCTTTTATCTCTCTATATCTACGGGAAGGATAAGAAGACTTCAGAATCAAGATTGAAGATTGATGACTCAAGATAAGAAGATTCAAGATTCAAGATTTCGAGTTATCCGATAGTTAGTTAGCAAATTAGGATTAGTCCAGTTTGATGGTTCATTGTGTTCTCCGTGTCGTGTAGGCAGAAAGTCGAAATTGTATAAGAAGCCAAAGTTTGATGGTTCATGGTGTTCTTCGTGTCGTGTGTATCACACTGGTTCTTGCTCCAAAGCTACTACCAGGTGTTTGAGGTGCGGACAGGTTGGCCACATAACTGCAGAATGCGAGTTTAAAGGAAATGTGCGTTTTAGGTGCCACAAGTTGGGGCACCGAATTAGTGATTGCCCGAAGGGATAGAATGCAGAAACTGGAGGATCTGTGTCAGGGCTCTTCCCGTGTAAAAGGGGTGAGCGTTGTAGATAATGATAAGTGAAGCTAGAGAGACCAGATGTATAGTTTTGGTTATTTTGTGTTTTGTAGATTTTGTTGAACTGTAAGCGTTTGTACTGGTGTTGATTAACCTTGTTTAAGAATGTAAGTTGTTGATTTTCAAATAGTTGTAAATGTGATTAGTGTTTTATGAGTTATTGTTGACTATTGTGAGATTGTTTCTTATTTTTGTTGTAATGGTGTTTCTTATGAGGTTTCAGTGTTGGAACTGGAGTGGGTTAATTCGGAAATGATATTGTCGAGGAAAATCCAATTCAGTAAATGTGATAGAGGTTTTGTTTTTCTTGAGACGAGTTTTTTAGCTCGACGCAAATTGCGGAAATGTATTGTTTGTGCTGATTAGCTTTAAGAAATTGATTTGAGAAAGTTAGTTAAGGTTGAGTGACAATTGTGTTAAATAAACGCGAACGCGATAAGAGAAATAAAGTGGTATTATTGATAGTGTAAAAGAATAGTATTGGTGGTAATAAAGAAAGACTTAATTAGTGTACTAAGAAAAGATGTGTGTGTTAATGTAGACAGTCGAGAATTTCCAAGTGGGATTAGATTGAATTGGTGTATAGTAGAAAGGTTTTTAGTGATGTTTTGTGTTTGTACTAACTAAGAGTTCTTTGATTGCAGAGATATGGATAAAATCTTGAATCAACAAGCTAGAAACGAAGAGAAACATGAGGAGACTTTAGATTTAACTGCTATTGGAGAACTGCAAGTTCGTATTTCTGTCTACGGAAATCGACGTGGAGCTGTACCTACACGTCATCTTCGAGAGGTGATGTTGGAGCAATTTGACAAATGTTTCAAGAAAAACATGCCGACAATTTTGACAGATATAAAGAATGAAATGAAGAAAGATGTGAAGAATGAAATGAAGAAAGATATCAAGAATGAAATGAAGGAAGAGATTAAGAATGAAATAAGAGACACTATCCGAGAAGAGTTTGACGTGTTAGGAGAAGAACCAAATGAGGGAGACAAGAAGATGAAAACCCCAACTGAAACCGGAGGGTCTCGACATAGAGTGGCGTGCGAGACATGTGGTAAAGGTCATGCTGGGGAGTGTCGTCATAAAGAAAAGGTTGTTATTCTTGTGGACTCCCTGGCATTATGCTAAGGAGTGTTTAGGTAAATATTGTTATGAGTGCAGGCAGTATGGGCATGACTCCTCGGAGTGCCCTAACTAGTTGAAAGTGTTGTGTGAACTTTGAGATAATAGTAGAGTAGTCTAATGTGGTTAAGTGATGTGTATGTACATGCAGTGTGTACTTTTCGTGCGAAGTGTAACATTGCAGTTAGAGGAAATAAATAGAGTTTTGTGTTAGTTGTTTTTCGTGTTAAATTGTGGTTTTGGCCTAATGCAGGATGATTGTGTGATCGTTTAATTTATCGTGATTAGATTTCGAGGACGGAATCCTCTTTAAGAGGGGTATATTTGTAACATCCTAAAAATGGGCCTAGTAGTACCTAGTTGTACCTCGTGCTTGAACAGTTGTACAACGAGTTTAAGTGGCTTAAATTAGTGTGTTTTAAGTTACTAACGCGTGTTATGCGTTAATTAATGTGGTTGTGTAAAAAGAGTGAAACGTGTTTAAAAGTGATAAAGTGTTAAACGGTTTCGTGTTATGATTCCGTAGATATCCCCGTTAGTTGAAACGGGATAGCGTGTGTCAAGTTGTAAGTTGAAAAGTGGAACAAAATACCCCGTTGTCTGATTTAAATACCCTTGAGTCGGTCTTGTTGTTCCTTATCTTCTGGGAACACAAAACACACACACTAACACACATACATGTGTACGTGAAAGCACACACACATCCTCTCAAAATTTTGAAAGAGAAATCAAAGGGAAGTGTTCTTGGTGAGCTCAAGAACTGATTTCAGTGTTAAATCAGCTGCTACTTCATCTTCTTGTAACTGATTTTCTAGTAAGAACCCTAGTTTTGTGTTCTTGAAGATGATACACCAAATTGTGGGGTAAATCATGTTCTTGTGTTAGGTTTTAGTTTTTATTGTGTTTATGTGTGTGTGTGTGGATGTCGAACAAAGTGTACAAGTGATTAGAGCTGAGTTTTGAATCGATTGAAGTGTTAAAATGGTGATTTACAATAGCTGTGTCGAAACAGGGACGAAGGTCTGCTGTTCGTGACCTTCCTACGGGCGTAGGGAATAGGTCCTACGGCCGTAGAAGGCCTATTGTGTTAATACGGCCGTAGGCATGGGTTTCTGTGGCCGTAGGATGTGTTATGTGTGGAATACCGTCTATGGACGATGGAACAAGTACTACGGGCGTATGTATATAACCTACGGTCGTACTTCACCAAAGAATAGCTACTACGGGTGTAGGAATAGGTTCCTGCAGCCATAGTGTATGGTTCACTGTAAAGAACCTCTGTGGGCGTAGGGGCCTGACCCTACGGCCGTAGTAAAGGTTTGGCATGTGTCATGCGTCCTTAGGACATTTCCTCTACGGCCGTAGAAGCCTGTCCAATGCTGACAGCTTGTGTAACTTGTGTTTTAGCTTGTGTGTGTTACGTGTATGTGATAACCAAGCCGGAACCTAATGTGTTAGGTGATTCGGACGAGTCCGTGTGTTCTTGGGATTCCCAGATCCATATCTGCCTTCTGTGATATCGAGGTGAGTACCGGTTTTTCCATGAGACTCAATAAGTAGGGCTATCTGTTGTGTGTTGAAACGTGCTATTGTGATAGTGACGATAGATAAGTGAAGTGACGTGTTGTCTTATAACACGTGTAATGTGATTATGATAGTGAAGATAGATAAGTGAAATGACGTGTTGTGTTATAACACGTGTAGTGTGATTATGGTAGTGACGATAGATAAGTGAAGTGATACGAGATAGACCCAAGTAGGGTTATGACTTATGTGAGAACTGTGTGCTATGTTTAAAGTGCAGTTTGTATTCTGTTCATCAAGTATGAGCAGAAGCTAATGTGATAGTGTGTGTGCGCATGTAATTGGATCCTAATTCGATCAGCCATATATATGTATATATGTGAACGCGTGAGGTGTCACGTGATATAGTGTTATATGTGGTACCATGTGATATAAATTGTGATATATGATACGCATGCGTACTGTGGACCCTATGGGTCAAACGTGTTTATGATTCCAGTCCGGACAGACACAGTGGTTGAGGTCAGTTTGCTAACGCGGCTGGATCCTTGAGTGTTTTTCAGGATCAACGGTACTCGACGATAAATTCCGGGTCTATGGGATTCGATGGTCAATTCCGGATCCCATAGGGTTCTGCAGGTCGCCGTTCCTCGACATATAGTGAGGATCTTGGTCTATGATCAGATCCAAACGGAGTCCTAGTGGCTCAAACGTGATGGTAGGCTGCTCTTCACTCCCCCACCGAGGCGGATGGTTGTGACTGATTCCCCAGCTTGGATCGTTTAGCCAGGCTAGCTACCTCACAAGATATGATCCCGCTGATATGTCGGCACACCGCTATGTGATAGCTTAGCTCTGTGTGCCTTATCGTATTGTGATAGCATGCTTATTGGTCCTTATGTGTAAATTGGTGCTCACTAGCTAGTTGTAGCTAACGGTGCAAGATTTCCCTTTTTCGTAGGTTAGGGACTGATGGCCTGGCGAGCTTGGGTTACTCGTGGGTAATTGTAGTATTTATGTTTGTGGAACACTAAATGTTGTTTATATGCATGTGATCCGATGGTCGGTTATTAGTTTTGGTAACACCTATTACATGAAATGTTAAATAGTCAGATAACAATATGATATTTTGTAAATGGTGACTATATATGCTGCTAGTTTAAATTGGCGCTAATTTTAAGCTCATGAATCGCGGTGTTACAATTAGGTATCAGAGTCTAAGTTTGAGGGAATTGTATACTCGGAAGAATATTCAATCTCAAACTCGGGCCTGACCATCGTTAAGTGTTCCTATTGGGGTAATTGGGGCTGAGTGTGAGTGTTATGTGATTGTGATGTGTTGTATGCTAACGCCCCGTGTTAGTAGATGTCGTATAAGTGATGTGCTAAGTGTGGTTTTCGTGTGTATAGTGAGTAAGTGAGAATGTCTGAGCAGCGAGCTGATAATGAAAATGCTCGTAAGCAAGTGGAGGACGAGGCATCTCGTACTCATGTTGAAACTGAGAAGGAATCTACTCTGCATGATACTCAAGGCTCGAGGCTGATTCCAGAGTGGCAGGCGTATGTTCTGCATCTTGAAGAAGAACTCCGAGTGACGAGGGGGATATTGTTGGAATCTGTCAAACGCAAGAGTCCGGAGCGCTGTTCCTACAATAAGTTCCTTTCTTGTGGACCCAAGGAGTTCGAGGGTAGTGATAATCCTTCGAATACTATACGATGGCTTCAAGAGACGGATCAAGCTTTTGAGTCTTGTGGTTGTGAATCAGAGTACCGTGTCAAGTATGCGGTACGCCCGTTGAAGGGTGATGCTTTGTTTTGGTGGGACTCAGTGAAAGATTTAGTGAACAGAGAAGTGATTGTTGCAATGACGTGGGAGCAGTTTTCTAAACATGTGACAAAGAAATACTGCACCGATTGTGATTTAGAAAAGATGGAACGGGAGTTCAATGATCTCCAGAAAGGAGATAAGCCAGTGGAAAAGTTGATTTGTGCTTTTACTGATAAGGTGAGATTTATTCCACACCTAGTAGCAGATGAAACTACGAAGATTCACAAGTTTGTGGGAATGCTACCAGTAGAGTATAGAGCGTATGTTAGAGTTGTGTCTAGTTTGGATCGAGCTTTTAAAATAGCTCGACAAACTGAGGGAGATCGCCTCCGGTGTAAGGGAGATAAGACGAATAAGGGTCAGAAGAGGAAATTGCGGAAATCCTCTAAATCTGGTCCTACGAAAGAGCAGCTTCGTGTAGGCAGAAAGTCGAAATTGTATAAGAAGCCAAAGTTTGATGGTTCATGGTGTTCTCCGTGTCGTGTGTATCACACTGGTTCTTGCTCCAAAGCTACTACCAGGTGTTTGAGGTACGGACAGGTTGGCCACATAACTGCAGAATGCGAGTTTAAAGGAAATGTGTGTTTTAGGTGCCACAAGTTGGGGCACCAAATTAATGATTGCCCGAAGGGATAGAATGCAGAAACTGGAGGATCTGTGTCAGGGCTCTTCCCGTGTAAAAGGGGTGAACGTTGTAGATAATGATAAGTGAAGCTAGAGAGACCAGATGTATAGTTTTGGTTATTTTGTGTTTTGTAGATTTTGTTGAACTGTAATCGTTTGTACTGGTGTTGATTAAGCTCGTTTAAGAATGTAAGTTGTTGATGTTCAAATAGTTGTAAATGTGATTAGTGTTTTATGAGTTATTGTTGACTATAGTAAGATTGTTTCTTATTTTTATTGTAATTGTGTTTCTTATGAGGTTTCAGTGTTGGAACTGGAGTGGGTTAATTCGGCAATGATATCGTCGAGGAAAATCCAATTCAGTAAATGTGATAGAGGTTTTGTTGTTTCTTGAGACGAGTGTTTTAGCTCGACGCAAATTACGGAAATGTATTGTTTGTGCTGATTAGCTGTAAGAAATTGATTTGAGAAAGTTAGTTAAGGTTGAGTGACAATTGTGTTAAATAAACGCGAACGCGATAAGAGAAATAAAGTGGTATTATTGATAGTGTAAAAGAATAGTATTGGTGGTAATAAAGAAAGACTTAATTAGTGTACTAAGAAAAGATGTGTGTGTTAATGTGGACAGTCGAGAATTTCCAAGTGTGATTAGATTGAATTGGTGTATAGTAGAAAGGTTTTTAATGATGTTTTGTGTTTGTACTAACTAAGAGTTCTTTGATTGCAGAGATATGGATAAAAGCTTGAATCAACAAGCTAGAAACGAAGAGAAACGTGAGGAGACTTTAGATTTAACTGTTATTGGAGAACTGCAATATCGTATTTTTGTCTACGGAAATCGACGTGGAGCTGTACCTACACGTCATCTTCGAGAGGTGATGTTAGAGCAATTTGACAAATGTTTCAAGAAAAACATGCTGCTAATTTTGACAGATATAAAGAATGAAATGAAGAAAGATGTGAAGAATGAAATGAAGAAAGATATCAAGAATGAAATAAAGGAAGAGATTAAGAAAGAAATAAGAGACACTATCCGAGAAGAATTTGACGTGTTAGGAGAAGAACCAAATGAGGGAGACAAGAAGAAGAAAACCCCAACAGAAACCGGAGGGTCTCGACATAGAGTGGCGTGCGAGACATGTGGTAAAGGTCATGCTGGGGAGTGTCATCATAAAGAAAAGGTTTGTTATTCGTGTGGACTCCCTGGGTATTATGTTAAGGAGTGTTTAGGTAAATATTGTTATGAGTGCAGGCAGTATGGGCATGACTCCTCTGAGTGCCCTAACTAGTTGAAAGTGTTGTGTGAACTTTGAGATAATAGTAGAGTAGTCTAATGTGGTTAAGTGATGTGTATTTACATGTAGTGTGTACTTTTCGTACGAAGTGTAACGTTGCAGTTAGACGAAATAAATAGAGTTTTGTGTTAGTTGTTTTTCGTGTTAAATTGTGGTTGTGGCCTAATGTAGGATGATTGTGTGATCGTGTAATTGATCGTGATTAGATTTCGAGGACGGAATCCTCTTTAAGGGGGGTATATTTGTAACATCCTAAAAATGGGCCAAGTAGTACCTAGTTGTACCTCGTTCTTGAACTGTTGTACAACGAGTTTAAATGGCTTAAATTAGTGTGTTTTATGTTACTAACGCGTGTTATGCGTTAATTAATGTGGTTGTGTAAAAAGAGTGAAACGTGTTTAAAAGTGATAAAGTGTTAAACGGTTTCGTGTTATGATTCCGTAGATATCCCCGTTAGTTGAAACGGGATAACGTGTGTCAAGTTGTAAGTTGAAAAGGGGAACAAAATACCCCGTTGTCTGATATAAAGACCCTTGAGTCGGTCAGGTTGAATGAATTTCTGAGGAGAGGATTGAATCATCATATTAAAGTCATGTTCAGGAGAAGACCTTTCAGAGAATTTAGTATTGCCTTCATCACAGGTTCACTAAGGGATTCCTCAAACATTCTGTGTAACTCTTCCCTTTCTTTTTCATTTTGATCTCTAATCACTGAATTCTCAATTGTTTGTCTCAGCCGACGAATTTCTTCCTTATCTCGTAACAACTCTGTTTTCCTTTTCTTGAACTGAGCTCTTATAGCTTTAGCCACAACCGAAGATTTCAAAATTTTCTCCCCCTTAGAAGCTGAGGAGGAGACTGTAGCAGCTTCTATTCTTTGCAATCTTGGAACAATGTGTTTGTTCAGTGTGGCTACCATCATACGTTGCATATCTTTCATAACTACCTTTTTGTGATAGGACTGAAGATAGCGTTTGGAAGGATAAACTTTCAAAGAGTCTTGGAGTTTCGAGATAGTGTCAGAGAATGATTTAAGAAAAGTGGCTTGAAAGTTGGGAAGAGACTCAGAGAGGGATGACTGAGATGAGGAAAGCTGAGATAACACATCCTCGTAACGTTTATTACCTTTGGCAATATAGTCACGAAGTTGTTTGAAGAGAGTGACCCTAAGTTGGTTGTGAAATTGAAACTCCTTGGTTAAGGTACTGATATAATCAACTAAAAGCGCAGTAAGAAGTTTAATTTCATCAGCAAAGTTGACATTAGACATGTGCTGAACATGAAACCTATGAAATTCTTTGGTGACTTGACTCTGAAGAAGACGAATGGTATCATCAAGCTTTGAGTAGGCATCAAGAACAGACATGGAATCATCATCAACCTCATTGGGTGAACGAAAGATAGGAGGAGACAAAGGGGTGGTTGTTTCAGCCAGAAAATCATGATCGGTGGAAGAAGAGGAGGTGTCAGCTTTGTCAGAACCGTCATGAGGATCGGTTACTGATTTGGCAGAAAGTACGTGTTTGAGAGAGGGAAACTGAGCATTATATTTAGTGGAGATTTCCTTCTCATAAGCCATCAGTTGATCAAGTTGAGTTTGATTGGCAGTGGGAGGAAGAAGATTGACAAAGTACTCAAAACCAGAAACAGGATCCCAAATGAGACCTTGTTCTTTGTTTAAATTTTTAAAATTAATGGGTTGAGATGGGGCAGAGTTAGCCATAGAAACATTTGGGTTTAATGAATCATCAGGGGCTAAAATAGTCTGTGCTTCGGTAGTAGTTTTGTGTATAACTACATCTTCATGAGCAAAAGAAATAGCCGTAGGTTCAGTTGGGTTAGCTGAACCATTAGTGGCCAAGGTGGTAGAGAAAGGAATAACTTCAGTATCAGGGATATCTGAAACATCATGAGTCAAGGGTCTCTCAGAATCAGATGGTTTAGCTGATTCATCATGGAGGGGAAATACATCAGGCTCGGATGGTTTTAGTTCTGAGAGATCATATGTATTGGCAAAATCCATAGGATCAATTCGGACTACTGATCCATCAAGGGATTGTGGCTGAACTGCGATTTCAGTTGCTGATACTGAAACGTTAACAGTAGTGGTAGCATCTGAAGCAGGGGGATTAACTACAAATGAAGTGGCGAGAACCTTAGTTGAGGTAGTGATTGTCTCAACATCTTTGGTCCTTAGAGCCTCAGAGTGTGAGGGAGATTGACACTCGTCATTGGTAGTGGGTGATTTAGCAACTTTAACAAATGGGCTGACAAATGCATCATGAGTTGCAAAGGCAAACCCCAAGTTCAGTTGGTATAGCTGAACTCTGTGCGGGCTGAGATGGTTGTGCTTCAGATTCGGTCTGGTGTTGAACGGATACATCATGAGCAATTTTACGGACCAGTAAACTAGTTGGGACGACTAGATTACTAAGGGTCTGTGAAGCAAGTGAACTAATTTGAGCAGAGGGGAGAGGACTTACAGTGGAGATCGGATTAAGAATGATCATCTTGGCTTTTGTTATAGGTGATGAACGCTCAATGGAGGAGCCTTTGGGACGAACTTGTCTTTGTGGTTCAGCAGCAGTTGTGTCAGCAGGTGTTGAGTTAGAAGAAGCAGGAGAAGAAGGTGGAGTTTTACGCTTCAGTTTCTTTGATTTAGCAGCAGGACTTGCATCAGATGTTCCTTGTGCTGAAGAAGACTTTTGGAGCAGGTGCTTCCTCTTCTTTGAAGCAGGTATTTGTGCAATGGAAGGAGCAATAGGCTGTTCAGTGGCCTTTGAATCTGAAGGCAGTTCAGTGGTTTCAGCAGAAGGTGAAGGGCGGACTGAAATAGCAGAAGAACCGTCCATGCGTGCATAGTCCAACATGGCTTCAGTGAGTGGTATGGGACCAGCAGAGTTAGTGTTGGTCCAGACAGAGGTAGGGAGAGAAGACAACTCAACTGAATGCGTAGCTGAATAATAATGTGATCGTCGGAGCAGTTGACGAAACATCAAAGATAGAAATCGAGGAAAAGGAATGTGAGAATTTCTCTTTTTCATCTTGACAAGGGAGAGAAGAAGATTGAAGACAAAAACAACATAGTCGACCTTTGTGTCATACATCAGTGCATGACCTAGACTCAGCACATTCGCAGCCACTTGATCCATTCCTCCTGTTTTGGCAGTCATACAAAAGGAAAGAATACTGAAGAAACTGCACCAGACGGTTGGGAGCTTGTTCCTGACTAGGGTTTTTCCATTGATGTAGGAAGTAGCAGGAAGCTTCAGGTATTCAATAATAAGATCATTTGCTGATTTTGTGAAAGGAACACAGGGAGACTCATCATCAGTGGGTAGACGAAGAGCCTTAGCAAGAAGGTATTTATCAATACGACATTTTTGCTTGCCGTTCAGTAGAGTGAAAGAGATTTTGGGATTTTCAGATGTCTCATCGATGACAGTAGCAGTCATCCAAAATTCACAAAGATGCTCTTCAAACATGGGGATTTGAGTGGTTAAAGCATAGTTGATAGGGCAATGGCGGAGAAAGTTGATAAGATTGAAGAATTTTGATTTTGCGGGAACAGGAGAGAGGGAGACAGAGATATTGTTCGATTTGTGAATGATTTCATCATTGGAGATGATTGGGACAACTGAAGCAGGGAGTCGAACACACAAGGTTGCTGGGCGAGACATGATGATGGAGAGAAGAACAAGTATGTCGATGGAAATGAGAAACAGTAGAGAGAAGAATGAAGAAGATGATGGAGCGCTTTATAGGTTTAGAGAAAGAGAGCGGTTAACGGAGAATAGAGAAAAGAACGGTGAGTTCAAAACCGGGTCTGATTTAATTGATATTCAACCGTTGGATGAAACCGCAAAACTAACCATAGTTAAAAAACATTAACCGAAGTAAATTGCAGATGTTTATAATTGTTATTTATTAACAGTTAATAATTGTTAACTGAAAGGCTGTTAATCAGGGTATTTCAGGGAAACAACATTAAGTGAAAATAACTAAGAATTACATTGACTTATTGAAAGAAGAACACAGAACACAACGTATGAACATCATCTATTAATATGATAGAGTTAATCAATACATTTACAATGGAGCAAACAATCAAAAAAGAGCTAAATCAAATAGCCAAAAGAGGATGATAGTATAGTGCGTCCATGCCAAAAGAAGATCGCCAATGATGGTTAATCAATAAGATTAACAGTGATTTGCACCGTTGCTCCATGCTCTATGTTGTTGATCCGAATGGTGATGGTATACATGAATGGATGGTTGACAACTACAAACACGATCTCCATGAAGAAAGTGAATGTAAAGAAAGAAAGAAAGAAAGGGAGAGAAGAAGAAGAAGGAGGATAAGAATGAAAAGGATGAGATTAACAAGGATAACTAAAGAAAAGAAGTAATCATTATCTGTTATGGAGACTGAACATGAAATGACGGCTGTAATAAATGCTACCCCAAATAAAGATAAATGGAATTAACCAGTTGTATACAAATCCAGCCAATATTTTATTAACATAAGGTAAAAGAAGACTTACCTGTCAGCTGAAGACCATGTTTCAGTTGAAAAGTTCAATCGACCATATTTCAGTTGAAAAGTTCAGTCGACCATATTTCAGTTGAAAACTGAAGCTGAGTCAAAGATTCAGCATACCGAGTTCAGAAACAAGATAATTGAATCGTGCTTCATCCAGAGCTTTTGTGAATATATCAGCTAATTGATGTTCAGTTGGAACAAAGTATAGCTCAATATTATTTTTAGCAATGTGATCTCTGATGACGTGATGACGAACATCGATATGTTTTCTTCGCATATGAAGCACAGGATTATTTGAAATGGCTATGACACTGGTGTTGTCATAGTAGATGGGAGTCTTGACAAGAGAAACACCATAGTCAGCAAGCTGATGCTGAATCCATAAGAATTGAGCACAACAACTCCCTGCTGAAATATATTCAGCTTCAGCGGTAGATAAAGAAATGGAATTTTGTTTCTTGCTTTGTCAACTGACTAATTTACGTCCAAGCAACTGACATCCACCTGTTGTACTTTTTTTGTCCAAATGACAACCTGCACAGTGTGAATCTGAAAGCCCATTAGATCAAAACCTGAGTCTCTGGGGTACCAAAGACCCAGATGAGGAGTACCCTTCAGATATCTGAAGATCCTCGATACAGTAGACATATGAGACTCTTTTGGATTTGCTTGAAATCGGGCACATAAACATGTAGAAAACATGATATCATGTCTACTAGCAGTTAAATAAAGCAAAGAACCAATCATTCCTCAAAAAGTAGGCAAGTCAACTGCTTTTCCATCAAGATCAGCAGTTAACTTGGTTTTGGGAGCTATGGGTGTTTTCATTACTGAACATTCAGTGAAGTTGAACTTGTTCAGTAATTCAGAAATATACATTCCTTGATTGATAAAAATGCCAGTTTCAGTTTGCTTAATCTGAAGTCCTAAAAAATAAGTTAGCTCACCCATCATACTCATTTGAAACTTTTTGGTCATGATTCTTTCAAATTCCTTACACAAATTTTCATTAGTAGACCCAAATATTATGTCATCAGCATAGATTTGAACAAGAAGCAAATCACCTTTTTCCCGACCAAGAAAGAGAGTTTTATCGATTGTACCTCGTTTGAAGCCCTTTTTAAGAAGATATGCTGAAAGAGTATCATACCAGGCTCGAGGTGCTTGTTTCAATCCATACAGTGCTTTGTCTAGCTTGTATACATGATTTGGATATTTGGGATTTTCGAAACCGGGAGGTTGCTGAACATATACCTCTTCTTTCAGTTCTCCATTGAGAAAAGCACATTTAACATCCATTTGAAAAACTTTGAATCCTTTATGAGCAGCAAAAGCAAGAAATATGCGAATTGCCTCCATTCGTGCAACGGGAGCAAATGTCTCATCATAGTCAATTCCTTCTCCCTGACAGTATCCCTTGGCAACTAGTCTTGCTTTGTTCCGAATTACTACCCCTGATTCATCTTTCTTGTTCCTGAAGACCCATTTGGTTCCAATCACAGACTGATTCGAAGGAGGTGGTACGAGATTCCATACATTATTCCTTGTAAATTCATTCAGTTCCTCTTGCATTGCTGAAACCCAATGTGAATCTTTTAAAGCATCATTAACCTTCTTTGGTTCAGTTTGAGAAATGAAATCAGCAAACATACAAAAGCCTGTTGTAGCAGATCTTCTAGTATGAACCCTTTCATTTAGATCTCCAATTACTTGATCAATAGGATGAGCTTTAGTCCATTTGCTGTTAGGAGGTATTGGATTTTCAACTTGAGGTGGTTCAGTTGGGGATTCAGGAATGGGAGAGTTTACTTCAATAAAAGGATCAGAGGTAACTTCAGAGGAAGATGGAGTCTGAGATTCAAATTCAATCAGTGGCATTCCATGGTTAATGGGTTCAGGAATTTGTGTTTTATAGGATGTATCAACTGAAATGGGTATAGGAGTAATAGGAGGTATGCCATTTTCATCATAATCGTCGCAAGCGGTTTCTGGTGGCTGAGCAGCTGAAGTGTCTTCAAATGGAGAGGAAAGCAACGCATCCCAGTCATCTGAGATTGCAGTGTTTTGATCTGAGTGTCTTGACTGAAGGTCTAATTCATCAAATGTGACATCCATTGTTTCAAAAATTGTATTGCTTTTGAAATTGAACACTCTGTATGCCTTTGAGATGTTGGAATACCCAAGAAATATTCCTTCATCAGCCTTGGGTGCAAACTTGCTTGGGCGATCCTTACTATTCAGAATAAAGCATGTACTGCCAAAGATTCTTAAATGACCAACATTTGGAATCTTATTGAGCAGCAATTCATAAGGAGTTTTCAAGTGCCTTTTGACTACCAACGATATGTTCTGTGTGTAACTTGCTGTATTGATGGCTTCAGCCCAGAAGCGTAATGATATCTTTGCTTCAGCAAGCATGGTTCGTGCAGCTTCGATTAGTGTATGATTCTTCCTTTCAGCAACTCCATTCTGTTGAGGTGTGTATACAGCTGAAAATTTCTGAACGATCCCATTCTCTTCACAGAAATCCTCAAGAGTTCTGTTTCTAAATTCAGTACCATGATCACTTCTTAGTTGTTTGACATGAATATCGTACTGATGATTCATTCTTGTGATGAAGCTAATTATGATCTCAGCTGTTTCACTCTTTTTAGACAGAAAGAATATCCAAGTGAAACGTGTATATTCATCCACAATTACAAGAGTATATTTCTTTCCACTGAGACTTGGAGTGCTGACCGAACCAAAGAGATCCATATGAAGCAACTGAAATGCTTGGTTGATCTGATCACAGTGCTTTGATTTGTGAACAGACTTCTTTTGTTTTCCCTTTTTCGCAAGCATGACAAACTTTGTCTTTCACATAGCTAATCTTAGGCAATCCTTTTGCTAGTTGCCCTTGTGCAAGTTTACTCATATTTTTGAAATTCAGATGAGACAACCTTTTGTGCCGTAACCAATGTAGTTCCTTGACTGACTGTGAGATAAAGCATATATCTGAGGAAGAAGTAAGTGAATTGAAGTCGAGAACATACATGTTATCTATTCTCTTGGCTTGGAGAACTTCAGTGCCTTCTTTGTTTCGGATAGAACATTTGTGTTTCTTGAAAAGAACAGAATAGTCTGCATCATACATCTGACTTATACTTATCAGATTATGCTCAAGTCCGGTGACATGAGCGATATTCTTGATGTGAATAACGCCTTTCTTCAATTGACCATAGGCATCTGTTTTTCCACATTTTCCTCCACCAAATAAAACTTGTGGACCATCGACTGGAGTAACTTTTGTTAGTAACGATTTGCATCCAGTCATGTGTCTAGAGCATCCACTGTCAAGGTACCAGGTGTTATTTCCTTGACCTCCCTGCACAAGTTAACAAAGAATTAAACCAATTTGTGAACCCATATGTTGATGGGCTCAGAAGAAGTACAACAAGTAGCAACAGGAGAATCACAAGTTTTGGCTTCATGACCTCTAATACCACATTTATAACATTTACGTGTGGATTTGGTATCCTTTTGATGTTTGGTATTATCTTTTTGAGAATTGGATGTAGTTAACTCTTTTAACTGACTCATCATGATCTTTAGTGTTGATTCAAATCTTTGGAATTTGCTCAACCTTCTTAGTTTCGACTTTGCAGACTGAGCACTTTGTGTTTTCGATCCTTTGAACTTTTGACTGTGTTTTGAATGATTAGGTTCAAGTGAAGCTTTAGCTATCAGAGGTTCAGTGGTGATGTGAACTGAAGTGGATTCAGTTTTGGTGGAAGCTATGGGTTCAGATTTAGCTGAAGTAATCAATTCAGATTCAGTGATCATGGTAAGTTCAGATTCAGTGGGATTGGAAAAATTTTGCTGAGAGTCATTCTGATTTTCAAACAAGTTATCGGAAGACAACTGTATGTTTCTGATTTCAGAATTTGTTTCCTCATTAAATTCAGGAACTTCACTGGCTGCCTTAGTAAATCTTTTTTATAGCATATCTGAGTTTCCTATGTTTTCACATGTGAACTCACTGAAAAATATTTCGTCAACAGTTTTACACTTTTTGCTAAACGAGGCAGCTTCTTTGATTTTTCCTAACCCGACTCTTTCTCTCTGAATGATCATTTGATGATTGATACTCTCAAAAGCAAGTTTATTCGGACTGAGCCAGAGATCAATAATGGACTGACGATCTTTGAGTTTATCGTTTGTTAAAGATAGCTCAGCTTTGGCCATTTTTATTTCATTGGTTAACAGTTCTAGATGGAATTTCAAGGCAAAGGACTCTTGAACAAGAGTGTCGTTTTCAGTTTCAGTTTTCTGAATTAGGTTTTGTTGATCTGAAAAGATTTTCTTGATTTTGTTTTGTTCATTATGCGCAGAGATTAAATCAGACACTAAATAAGCAACATATAATTTTTCTCATTAGACTCATAATTCTTAAAGTTTGATACCTTGTACATCATAGAGGAATTCCAACCTTCAGCTGAACATAATCGTTCAGCAGTAGCTAGGTCTTTCTTGAACTGGCTCTCAGTAGCCATCAGACACATGTCGAGCTGAGCACACCCTGAGAATTCTTCAGCAAACATCGCTTTTTCAGACTCTTGATCATCATCAGAAGTTTCAGAGTCAGTCCAATTCAATTCTCCAGCTATCATCGCCTTCTCTTTCTTCTTTTCAGTTGAACTTTGATTTTTCAGCTTCAGTGCTTTGTACTTAGACTTGTACTTGTCAGCCTTTGAAGGATAACCCTTAGATGAGGTTTTGACAACACAATTAGCAGCAAAGTGGCCAAGCCTACCACATTTGTAACATTCCAGCTTTGATTTATCAGCAGTGGATTTGAAGCTTCCTGACCCTTGATCATTGGTTTTGGCCTTGAATTTTAAGAACTTGTTGAAGTTCTTCATTATAAAAGCTCGTTCAACCCTGAACTCTGGATGACCCTCTTCATATGCAGCTTCCCAGTCATTCTCTGTCTCTGTGTCAGAATCATCAGAGAATTGTTGAGCTGGTACTTCAGTTTCTGCCACAAGAGCTAAGCTATTCTTAGCTGATCTTTTAAGCTCCAGTTTCTAAGCTCTAGTTTGCTCATCATTCAGTAGTATGCCATACAACTTTCTCATATCCAATTTTTCAGCTTGTTGTTGGTCCTGAGAACGAGACACATAGTGTCCTACTCACTGGAAAGAGCATCCAGGAATCTGTTGAGAATC
Organism: Pulicaria dysenterica; assembly: GCA_947179395.2. Taxonomy (NCBI): domain Eukaryota; kingdom Viridiplantae; phylum Streptophyta; class Magnoliopsida; order Asterales; family Asteraceae; genus Pulicaria; species Pulicaria dysenterica. The sequence continues at coordinate 36,139,956 of OX359295.1, forward strand.
TGAATCTTCTCTCTCTGAATACCATCCTCTAGCATATCATTCAGCAAACAAGTAAACCTGGTATAAACTTCAGTGAGAATCTCAGATTCTTTAGCACAAAAACTTTCGTACTTCCTGATGACATTCGTCTTCTTGTTCTCCTTCACCTCTTCAGTTCCTTCATATGCTATACACAAAGTTTCCCACATATCCTTTGCAGTTCTCAGAGTAGAGATTGTATGATAGACATCATTGAGAAGTGAGATAGCAATGTTGTTTCGAAGCTTAGCATCCAAATTTACCTGTCTTCTGTCCTCATCAGTCCACAGATTCCTTGGTTTTGGAAGAGATTCCAGTAGTTCACCTTCTTCACTCATAAGTGAAATGGTTTTTGGAATGATAGGACCATTTTCTAGGACAGACAGAGACATAGTATCCAGGTTTTCAAGATAGAGAAGCATTCTTCCCTTCTAGCTCGAAAAGTTTTCAGAGGAAAATTTTGGTGGTTTACCAGAAGACCCGTTATCATTATAATCAACTTTAGACATCTCGGAAGATCTCAAATTATAGAAGAACAAACCTGCTCTGATACCAATTGTGAAATAATACTAACTCAAAGAAATATTAAGTGCGGAAATAGTAATTATAAGAACAGTGAGAAATGTATAAGGTTGTTAATATTGATATAACAAACTTACAGACTGGAATTTAAGAAGAACAGACTTCTTAAATTCAAAGAAAACTCAAGAACAGACTTGAGAGAAAACAGACGCACAAAGCTCTTGCTAACTGAACATACATAATGAGCAAGCCACTCTTCTCGATTAAGAGAAGAGTATTTATACATTTCCCTTATCAATCCTAGCCGTTGAATTAGTGACACACGTCACAATCTTGTAGATTGATAAGTAACAGATTTTCCTCATGCAAAACCATCTTGAAAGTGACAGATGATGACGTCACTGAGGGGACCATTTGCTGAAGACAAACTTCAGTAAACTTTAACTAAAAGTTTCAGGGATGAAACTTTCAGCCCTTCAGATGAACATTATTTAAGTTGATGAGGCATTTCTTCAGATAGCTTCTTCTGCTTAAATCTTCTTCGAAAACTTCAGCACTGATGGAATGTAAAGCTGAGATAGCTAAACTGAAGAATGAGATTAAGGAAAATAAATCTCTCATTGATGCTGGTAAGAAAGCACAATGTGATCTGGAATGCCAAAGACACATTAACAAATTTCTAAGTGAAGAACTTCAGGAAGCTAAAGACAAAGCTGACCTACTTCAAAAGGTCACTGAGTCTTGGTGTAAGTCATCAAAGCTTGCCGAAAAGTGCATAAACCAACAAATTCCTAAACAGGTAAAGGTTATACTTGGAGGTGACTATCAAACAACAACTTATGTAGCTGATGATGAGATAGCAAGTACAGACTCTGAGGAGGATAGACTACTGATTGAGTCTCAGAAGTCAGCCTCAGAGAAGAAACATGGTCAAACCCTTAAATACAATATGTTTGTAAAGGCTAAAGATCATGGAGAAGAGTGCTCAACATCCAAACAGCATGGTAAGTCTGTGCTGGACATATTAAGCACACAGCCTATTCAAAGAACTTCAGTCATAGAAAGGCTTAATCCAAATCCTTTCAAAAGACAACATTCTCTATCTGGCTCGGAGAGAAGTTACAAGAATAGGAAGACCACTGTAAGTCAGAGGTCAAAGTATAACAATGGTAAGTCCAAAGTTGTAGATCTTGGTAACTCCAAGAAGATCAATAGTGGTAAGTCCAAACCTGTTGAAACTGGTGAGTCCAGTAGTCATGACAAAGGTAAGTCCAAGATCATGGAAAAGAAGATTTTTAGTCAAACTTCTAATCAAAAGGATAACAAACAAAGACCTGACAAAGGTCAGTCCAAAGTCAGTGATCATCATGTGAATCAACTTGCAAAGAAAGTTGAAAAGTCATCCACCACATATAATCCTAAGACTGAGAGCAAGTTCTCACAAGGATTATTAGACACTCTACATCCTGTAATTATTGGAAGAAGGAGATGCTACAAGTGTAGAAGTAGAGGTCATGAGGCTAAGGACTGTGATGCAGAAATATCAAGGCCTGAACAAGAACAAGCTGATCAGCCTACACAGGACTCAGCTCCTACTCAAGCTGAACAGTCAGTTCAAACAGATGGAGATGCTAAGTGCTCCTCATCTAAACCCACCAAGAAGTGGGTTCCCAAACAAAACTAATGTGTTTAGTTTTCATATCATGTGCAGGGTTCAAGTAAATGGTACTTGGATAGTGGATGCTCAAGACACATGACCGGGTGGAAAGGACTTCTTAGTGATTTCCAAGAAGATGAAGGTCCTAAAGTAACATTTGGAGACAACTCCCATGGAAGAACAAAAGGCTATGGGAAGATGCAAGCTGGCAAGGTCACTTTCCAGAGAGTTGCATATGTCAAAGGTCTCAAACACAAGCTGATTAGTATCAGTCAATTGTGTGATGAAGACAATATAGTTACTTTTAGGAAGAAAGCAGGAACAATCTATAATGCTAAGGGAAAGCCTGTATTAATAGCTAAAAGAGAAAGAGATGTGTATCTACTTGATCTTAATTATGCTGATCCCTATAATGAAACCTGCTTGTATTCCTATTCTGTTCCTAAGCTGAGTTGGTTATGGCATAAACGTTTATCTCATCTAAACTTTAAAAATATAAATATGCTGTCCAATAAAGAGTTAGTCTCTGGATTACCAAAGATCACATTTGTCCAACACAAATTGTGCTCTGCTAAGGGTCCTTTAAATCAAAGGAAATTTTTTCAATAACAGACCCATTTCATATGTTGCATATGGACTTGTTTGGACCCATAAGTACTCCAAGCCTAAGTGGCAAGAAGTACACACTGGTGATAGTAGATGAGTTCTTAAGATTCACCTGGGTAATATTCCTTAAAGCCAAAAGTGAGGCTGCCCTGGAGATAATCAGTTTTATCAAATAGGAAGAGTTGCAGAAAGGTTTGTCTGTAAAGCAACTTAGAAGTGATCATGGGACTGAGTTCAGAAACTCTACCCTTGAAAGCTTCTGTGAACAAAAGGGAATATTACATAATTTCTCATCTGTCAGAACTCCACAACAAAATGGAGTTGCTAAAAGGAGAAATAGAATCCTAATTGAGGCTGCTAGAACAATGCTATGTGAGGCAGGATTGAAACTCTATTTGTGGGATGAAGCTGTTAGTACAGCCTGTTATACCCAGAATAGGTCAATCATTGTCAAAAGACATGGAAATACTTCATATGAGATGTATAAGTCTAGAAAGCCCGATATAGGTTATTTCCATATCTTTGGTTCAAAATGCTATGTGCTGAATCAAAGAGATCAGCTCCATAAGTTGGAACCTAAAGCTGATCTAGGAATATTCGTTGGTTATTCCTCAATCTCCAAGTCTTATAGAATATATAATACAAGGAGAAAGGCCATAGAAGAATCAATTCATGTCTCTTTTGATGAAGACTGTTTTTATCAGGCTGATAAGAGTCAAGCTGACTTGGTCAGTCTTAGTGAGCTTGAAAGGCCTAAGGAAACCAACTTATCAAATCTTATGTATGTCATAGGAGATGATAGTGATGATGATGTGTGTTCATCAAAGAAACATCACAAACTCCAAGGGATTCTCAAGCTGAGAAGGATGATGAGTTCATTAACCCCTTTGGAGCTGAAGTCACTCAGACTGAGGATCTCAGTGATCATCAGTTTGTTGACAATGCTGCTGTTGAGACTGAGGACATAAGTTCACCTCAGGGCTCTCAACACCACTCAGATCCAGAACCAGACTCTCCTACTACAACATTCAAATTCCTCAAAGATCATCCTCAAGATCAAATCATTGGAAATATCCAAGAAAGAGTTATGACCAGATCTAAGGCTACAGCTAACTATGCTGCTCACTTTGGTTTCCTATCTCAAATGGAACCAAAGAAGACTGAGGAAGCCTTAGAGGATGAGGATTGGATTGATGCTATGCAAGAGGAACTGAATGAATTTGAGAGAAACAAAGTTTGGAAACTTGTCCCTACCCCCAAAGATCATTCAATTATAGGCACTAAGTGGGTCTATAGAAATAAAATGGACAAGGATGGAGTGATAGTTAGGAACAAAGCCAGGCTGGTAGCACAAGGGTATAAGCAAGAAGAGGGAATTGATTATGATGAGACCTTTGCCTCTGTTGCTAGAATTGAAGCCATAAGGTTGTTCTTAGCCTATGAAGCATATAAAGACTTCAAAGTCTATCAAATGGTTGTGAAGAGTGCCTTTCATAATGGAAAACTTCAGGAGGAAGTCTATGTGAAACAACCTCCTGGCTTTGTAAGTTCAAAGTTTCCACATCATGTCTATAAGTTGGACAAGGCTTTGTATGGTCTTAAACAAGCTCCAAGAGCTTAGTATGATACTCTGTCCACTTATCTACTATCAATGGATTTCACCAGAGGTAGTTTAGATAACACACTCTTTATTAAAAAGAGTAAAGGACAGGTGATTCTTGTACAAATCTATGTGGATGATATTATCTTTGGTTCTACCAATGAATCTCTGTGTGAATGGTTCTCCAAAATAATGTCACAAAAGTACAAGATGAGTATGATGGGTGAGATGACTTACTTCCTAGGCCTACAAATTCAACAAAAGCCTGATGGAATATTCATCAATCAAAGCAAGTATGTTCTTGATTTGATAAAGAAATATGGTTTTGATTCAAGTTCAACCATGAAAACACTCATGTTACCAGCTGTCAAGCTGAGTAAAAACTCAGATGGTAAGTCTGTGTGTCAGTCTACCTATAGAGGAATGATAGATTTATTACTCTATTTGACAGCTAGTAGACCTGATATCATGTTTCCTACATGTGTTTGTGCAAGATATGAGGCAAATCCTAAAGAATTACATCTTCAAGGTGTGAAAAGGATCTTTTGGTACCTTAAAGGTACACCAAATCTAGGTCATTGGTATCCAAAGGACTCCGGATTTGAGTTAGTTAGTTTTTCAGATGCTGACTATGCTGGGTGCAAGTTAGACAGAAATTCAACTACTGGGGGATGTCAAATGCTTGGAGGGAAGTTAGTTAGCTGGACTAGTAAGAAACAGAACTCAGTGGCTACTTCAACTGCTGAAGCTGAGTATGTTGCAGCAAGAAGTTGTTGTGCTCAAATCCTGTGGATGCAGCATCAGCTTCAAGACTTTGGCATGAGTTTCAAGAAAACTCCTATCTTCTGTGATAACCAAAGTGCAATAGCCATCACTTACAATCCAGTCTTCCACTCATGAACCAAGCACATTGAAATTAGACATCACTTCATCAGGGACATCGTGGAAAAAGGTAAAGTTGACATTAAATTTATTTCCACTAATGACCAATTAGCATATATCTTTACTAAACCACTTGATGAAAATAGGTTTATGTATCTGCGAAATGAATTGGGTATTCTCAACCCCTAGCTAAGTGTCTAAAATCTGAGTTTTCAGTTTGACGAAGACTAAGTGTCTTAAGCTGAGTGCACAATTTATAAATAAGTTTTCATAAACTGAATAACCTGTCAAGCTGAATGATGAGTTCACACGTTTGGTGCGTTCCAAACATACTTTACCTACTCAGTGTAGTTAAAATGTCAGTTTGAGTAAGTCTCAAACATAAATGACTAAGTGTCATTGAGTCTAAGATATGTGCTTAACTCAAGCTGTGTGATTGGTTCGCACGTTTGGTGAGTTCCAAACATCTTTTTACTACTCAGTGTGGTTAAAATATATAGTTTGAGTTAGTCTCAAACAAAATGACTAAATGTCGTTGAGCCTGAGTTGTGTGCTCTACTCAAGCTGAGTTTCATTCTTAAGCTGAGTGCTCAATTCAAGCTGAGTGCTTGACTTAGGCTGAGTGAATAGTTTCCTCAGCTTGGTGTGTCCAGTCTATGATTTAATTCCTACGTGTTATTAATTCATCTGTCAAAGCGTATTTGAATTAGTTTCAAGTCGTATCGTATATCAATTGTGTATTGGTATCTTTCAACAGTGTTTATAATCTTCTTATTCGTTAATATTATTATTTTACACTTGTATCCGTTGGAAGATGATGTGTTTCTACCCTCTCAATGTTACATCAAGCCGTAACTTTACCGGCATAACGGATTAAAAAGGGATTCCAACGGTAATTTTTCTCTCTCCTCGAAAAGGTATATATAACAACCTTACCTACATTTTAGAGGTTTACGCTTAAACTACTCATCTATAAACCTCTCATCTGCTTATATACCTTTCAACAAATTTGCTAAGTGCAATTCTCTGTTCTATCGAGTTCGAAACCCTACCTCGCTCAGTGCGACGCTCATTGCTCAGTGCAAAGAAAATCAGTTACTCAGTGTAATCTGCAATTTCAACGATGGAAGGAACCATTCTCATTCTCAGTGATCGAATGGTCAGGGGTGCTGCGTTCAAAAACAATGGATTACCGCTGATCAAAATCAACAATCAGCGTGCCTGTCTTGCTATTCCTCCGAGGAAACAGGGCAGAGGATATGAAATCTGGATCGCCTACATTCAGAAATGCCCTTTGGCATTTGCCTTCACTGAAGCACCTGTTAACATCGTTCCACAACACCTTTTGGAGTTCTGGTACACATGCACCTTCAACCAGAACAGAGGAGAGATCACACGCACTGTTCTCAATGGCGATAGAACAGTGGCCCTCACGGTTCAACGGCTAAGGGATGTTCTTCAACTCCCTGTTCAAGATGTGTTCGAGCCCACCGTGACTAGACAAGTGGCGAGGTCATTTCTACCTCAGATGGGTCACCCTCAAACTGAAGGAGTGATTAAGAAGGCCACTTTCCCAACCAGCTGGGGCTTCATGGTTTCAACAGTGGTACGTTCACTGGGGACTAAAGTTGGTGGCTTGGACCAAGTTAACGAGTTTGAAATGCAACTATTGTTCAACATGTTCTTCGATAGACGTATAGACTATGCACAGCTCATCTTCAACGAGCTCAAAGTCCAAGTAATGAAGACCACCAGGGACCTCCATGTGCCATTCATTAAGTACTTGTCCTTGGTGATTCAAGCTGAGCTGGGAGATCTTTATGAAGCTATATGGGATGTGTTCCCTACCCCAACACTCAGCTCCAAGATGTTTAACAATGACATCTTCCCTGAGCAAGAGGGTCTGAGTGGTCCAATGCTCTTGGTTGCTGAGGGAGTTTTATCTGCCAGTGGAGATGAGGGATCACCTCAAGGGGGAGCTTCCCAAGATGACACAGAAGTTCAAGCAGAGCACTCTGCTCAAGCTGAACCAGCAACCATTGAAGCTGCTTCTGGTAAGACCTTTCCACTTTCTCTTTCTTCTCACTATTCTCCATCCGTTTTTGGATATAAGGCTGTGGTAAGCCCAACCCAGTCTAACCCATCTCCTCCACCTTCATTCCATTTACAATCCCACTCTGAAGCCACCCCTAGCTTGCCCACTGCTGCTAGGGAGAATATCCAAACCTATACACGTAAAACTGTTATAGGTGGTGTCACTCCTAAAGGCATCACTGGAGCTGAGATCACATTGATCCCTCCACCGGCAGGAGTTGAGGGGGAGACGCCTACTCTTAAGGTGTTAACCTCGAGGCTCATTACAACCCAACAGCCCAACCCGGGTGTGGTGTCTACTCAGCCCACACTCTCCAGTTCCATGGGAGAGCCAATTACTATGCCTAAGCAGACACACTTAGGTGACATTGAATATATGACCAATCCCCAGGGTCAATCACCCCCCTCCAAACCAATAATCCAACCACCAACCCATACACTTCACATTTCGAGCCCCATTACTTCTCTTCACTTCTCACACCCTATCGCACGACCTGTCAATGTTTCATCTTCAAACCAAGGTGATTAACAGGGTCCAAACTCTGATGCAAATGAATTTGAAGGTAAACACCAACCTTTGGATGATGCACCCAAAGACTCTCCTCACACTGACACTGCCTCCTCAGGCATCCAGTAGCTGAAAGATTATGTTGCTGCTCAGTTTGGTTTGTTCCATCTCAAGTAGAAGAAGCATAAACGCCAAGTCTATCAAAGGCTTGAGAAGCTGACCATGGATGTTAAAGAGATTGTCTCTGCAGTTGCTGCACTCTAACAACAAAACACTTCAACCCCTATTGATGATGACAAAAAGGGAGAGAAGGTTCAAGCTGATACTGAAGCTGAGCTAGTTCGAGCTGAAGTTGAAGCTCTTCTAGTTTTAGCTAAAGGAGCATAGAGGAAAGCTCAGCCTGAGGGGGTGCCAAAATGAAAAGAGGATGAACCTGCAGCCAAGAAACAAAAATTAACAGAATCTGAATCTGAGGCTGAATAGGTTTCTGAGACTGAGCTGGAAACGGAAGAAGAAAAAGAGACAAGGATCATGATTGAAATGCTCTAGCAAGAGGAAGCCAATGAACTAGGCATTTCGCCTGAACAGCTAAGGAAGAGAAAAGAAAAAGAGGCAAAAGACCAAGAAAGGGCAAAACAGAAAAAGGCTTTGGCTGAAGCTGAAGCTGACTACACTGGTTCAAGACCTGATCCTATCCCATACACTGATGCAGAGATTCAAGAATGCTACTTCAGAAGGAGCGTCAGTGAAGAGATCAAAGGCATGACCTTGAGCAGAATCAATAGAGCCATCATCCTCAGCTTTGAATTTGAAGACAAATCTACAATGGGGGTGGACCTGAGATATGTTCACAGGATGGGCTACATAGAATGGCAAAGAATAATGATGATGCTCAGGAAGTTCAAAAGAAGCCAAATCAAGCAAGAGATCTTCGCTGAAGTTTCCAAGCTGATAAAAAGAGCTGAGAAGCTGAGATATGTTCCAGTTCCTGGTCTGCAATGGGAGAAGCTATTTGATGTACATGTAGGTGTGGAGTTTAAAGAAAATCAATTCGTTGATGCACCGGTTCAAGGGTTTATGTTTAAGGATCAGGCAGGCAAGCCTAGTTTTATAAAATATGATGAAATTTGCTATCTGAAAACTAAGGATGCCATGCATATAAGAAGTTGTTGTGGTGATGATGCTTCAAATCAACTCTTGAAATACAAGCTGAATAAGATCATCAAAGTTCACCAGAAGGAACTTAGAGGAAGTATAGAAGCTGAGAAGTTACTGTATAGTATAACTAAAGAAATTATAAACTGGGAACTTATGCATCCTGAGTTTATAAGATAATAGATTAGTTCTATTGTAAATATTAGATTAGTTCTAATATTTTTTGTAAGCACGTAGTGTGCATGATCTAAGTGATCAATCATTTTGTATTATGATTAGTTCAATTAATACAAGTAAAAAGTTTGATATGTTCAACTGTGTTGTGATGTGTTCATATTTATAAGTCTGATAAGTTCAGCAAAATGAATAACTGATAAGTTCTTATTCATTAATGTAATTGATTGGTGTGTTCAACTAAAAGTTGGTGTGTTCTAATTTAAATTGATAAGTTCAATTAAAATTGATATGTTCAATTAATATTTGATCAGTTCAAATATAAAAATTTTAATAAGTTTAAGACTTAAGACATAATTCTGTTAAACAAACTTACTAACTGTTTGATGGTTTTGTCATCATCAAATAGGGGGAGTTTGTTGGGAAAATGATCTTATCAGTTAAGATTTGATGAGACAAAGTTAAGTTTGTAAGATGTGTTCTACATACAACTTAAACAGAATTATGAAGCTTAGTGAGACTGAATACTTATAGTGATTCAGACTGAGTATAAGCTGAATATAAGCTGAGCATATGTTCGATCAGCTTAGACTATATCTTAGTAAGATTATCAATATGTTTGAAAAGCTGTGTGCGTAAACTAAGATATACATATTGAGTTTCAGCTTGATGAGTTTCAAGCTGAGCGACTCAGCGTGAATACTGAGTCAGCTCAATAGAGTTACTAAATATGTTTTAGTTAATTCTTTAGACTTCTAAGGATGAGTTAATAATTATACATGTTAGTTCGTGTTTGAATTCGGGTGTGTTCTCGAAGAACTCAGCTTGATGAGTTTCAAGCTGAGTAACTCAGTCCGATTAAAGAAGTCAGTTTAAAGATAATTTAAATGTGTTTTAAATTTATCTTTTATCTCTCTATATCTACGGGAAGGATAAGAAGACTTCAGAATCAAGATTGAAGATTGAAGACTCAAGATAAGAAGATTCAAGATTCAAGATTCCGAGTTATCCGATAGTTATTTAGCAAATTAGGATTAGTCTAGTTTGTTAGGAACCGTAAGAACAGGATTATAAATACTTATCTCCTGATAAGTTTAGAGGTACGACTCAGGTACGATTCTGAAACGATTACAACTAAGTGTTGCAGAGCCAAAATCTCACCTCACCGTATGTGTTACGATTCTTGAATCACCGTTGGTAAGTTCAACGTGATCAAGATATTCACAGATTGCCAAATTGTTCGTGTGTTCGAATAATCACATTAGTTGTGATATTGGTAAGTTATCAATCTGTGTAAATCCTGTTTAGAGAGTCGTCAATATCTATAATCATAAGCTGATTATAGATAGCTAAGTTTGAGAGATTGAGAGATTTATATTAGGTGGTTATATATCAAGAGTTGCTTACTTGATAGTTATTGTAATCATCTTCTTATTCAAAGCATTGTAATTATCTTCTTAATAAAAACATTCGACTGATTGTGGTTTGATTTACTTTGTGTAACACTTTTATTTGATTTGTTCAATTTCCGCATAAAGTGTATTCAACCCCCCTTCTACACACCTGTTGCTTGTTGTTATTCTCACCAAGGGACCAACACATATATACATGAATAGGCAATAAATAAAATCACAACCATGCAGATAATAAGCATATAAAAACCTATAGTTTTACCAACTAATCCTAAGGTCAAACCTAAAGATAAAGAACTTGAATTCGCCTTCTTGATGTATTGCTCCCACTTGCCTTGACACCTCCTCCGAAGTACCCGGGCTCCGTGCAAGCCATCACCTTGAACACCTTCTTGAAATCCATCTTGGTCGAGGGATTAAACTACAACTAATCTATTACAAATTACAATAATGAATGGGGTTGTAAGTGGCACGCAGGATTCCCCGAACCAATACAAAATTACATTCAGAAAGGGATTGTAATTGGCACGCAGGCCTTCCCAAAACCAAAAACAAACAAAAATAAAAAAACAAGTTCTAAGTCGGCAAAACTATAGCTATATATCACAACCAAGCAACATATATAAACAACATGTATATATATCAACCACGCAGGAAAAAAGATATATAAATAAGAACTATGCGATAAAGCAAAAACTTGATTCGTTTAACCATTCTCTTTAATCCTTTTGATCAAAAACTATCAACCAAAAAAGAGAATTATGATCTTCTAAAACATTTAAAATTACTTGACCAAAATAACTTTCTAACAAACCTTTGAAAAAACTTGACTTCACTTAAAACTTGAATGAAATCCTATGTCAGGTTTTTACTAGTTTTACCAAAAACTTAAACCTAACAAATTTGGTCATTTAAATATCATCTTGTTTGTTTCTCCATTCCTTTATATAAACTTACTTTTAGAGTATATACATGATGTCTAACTAGTCGTAATAAATAAACATCCAAAATTATATATTTTAACTAAACTAGTTAAAATGTATTAAACACTAGTTTATATAAACTTTATTAATTTTAAAACTTAAAATTAATAACACCCTTTTGTAATTAATCGAAAAACCTTTTGAAAAATCCAATCTTGGACCGAGAACCCACTTTGGCCAAGAACCCCTTGGGCCAAAACCCACTTGGGCCGAGAAACCCATTTGGCCGAGAACCCACTTGGTCCGTAATTCTTCTTGGGCCGTGACCGTGCATAGGCCGAGGTGCCTGGGCCGAAGCCGCCTACCATGCCGCCTGGTCACTTACCATCCTGCGACCGCTTGTCGACTGCCGCCGGTTACGGTGGTGGTCTCAGTTCCCGTTTTCCGATTAAACTTTAAAATTAAATCCTAAAACCCTTTTAATCTATTAAAACCAACCTGTTTTAATATCCTGAATAAAAACTGGATTTAATTCAAAAACCAAAACCTTTTAATTATTAATGTAAACCTAAAAGTTGTTTCATTAATAATTAATAATCCTAAAACCAGATTTTAACCTTTAAACAGAAACAGTTCAAATTTATGGTTAAGATCAAGTTTTAGATAAAAAGCTTATCTTTTAACCGTTAAAACATAAACCTTGTTTAAACCTATCTGATTAAAGTTAAACCTTTCATTATCTGGATAAAAACAGAAACTTGTTTTTATCACCCCATGGTTTTCGAAAATTATGTGGAGAAGAACAAGATGAAGTAGAAGATCATACAACCTAAACGTATCAATTAACTGGATTAACTAGGTTTAATAATTAAAACAAAACTGTTTAATTTATCTTAATTCAAACTTGTCCTTATCCAAAAATCACAATCCTTTTAACCGTTTAAACTAACTGTTTAAACTTTCTGATTAATAGGATTAAACCTTTTAAAACTGGATAACAAAAACAAACTGTTTTTGTTGCCCTTGGTGATTTTCGAAAAAGCCTAGAACAAGTAGGAGATTAAGAATCAAACCTTAATCGTAAAAATAGATAAACTAGAAACTAAAAGATCATAGAGCCGAGGCTCTGATACCACTGAAGGGGTTTTGATCTGACCAAACCACCATATGACACAAACTGGTCAAGCCCTGGGTTTGATTCTACTGGTTCAATCCTAAAGCGGAACTGAATTGAACACAACCCTCTAAACCCCAAAAAGGGTTAGGATCTATAAACTAATGATCTATTACAATTTCTTAATAACCTACAATAAAGGTTTAGAATTTTACCTGCTTTGATCCTGGGATTGCTAAAGACAGTCCACCACTACTGCACCTCCAATGAACTGGCTGCTAGACCGCTCCTGGATTTACCCGATCAACAATACTCGACATCTTGAGTATGTATGTATGTGTGCATCGACCTCCAAAAGCCGAAACACCCTTGGGTGTTGTTCTTGGGTTCGACGAGAAAGGAGAGAGCCGAGAGAGAGAGAGAGAGAGAGAGAGAGTCGACAAGAGAGAGAGTCGACAAGAGGGAGAGATAGTGGAGGCTAGGGTTATCTTGTGATCATTAATCCTTAAAGCTTGAAAGGTTATTTATAAACCTGATTAAAAAGCCCAAACCCGTTTAATTAAAGTCCATGTCTTTAATTAAACTTTCATTCCTCTCACTTTGACCCCTTGGACTTTACTAGTTAATTAATTAACTATTAATTAACTGGTCCATTAAATATTAAACTTAATATTTAATTTCTACTTAAATAATAAATAACTATTTATTATTTATTTCCTTTCTGATAATTAATTCGACTGATTAATTATTCACTTTTCTCTCTAATAATTAATCCAATTGATTAATTATATCCACACAGATTATGGTAAATTCCAACTGTTCTAATTTGGGTGTGTAGCAGTGTGACCCTTTAGTCTCTTATAACATTGGACACAATGTACCTATTAACTATCTCTGCACATAATCCAACATGAAATTCTTGTCAAAATAATTAGCCAAAGAGTTTAATGAAACAACTATTTTAACAAGGGCTAAGAACCCTATTTCACCTTGCACCGTGACGGATTTTTCGCGGATCACGTGGCAAAGCTATTTCGGCCGGCAACCATTGACCGATTGCAATCCATTATTGCAACTCTTAGTTCCTTGCGGGATCTTACTCAACAACCATTGTGTCAAGTTTGGCATATTTGATCCCTCCACACCAATCTCAAACTAAGATTTTGAACAACCTCGGCTAGAGCTCGACCGTTATCCAAAATATTATTTTGAAATCGTAAATCAATCAACAAGATACACGGTGGTACTCTAGACCAATGGTTGACTCGGCTAAAGCTCGATAATCAACCTTGAGAGTTGCCACACGCGCCTTCCACACAGCTCATGCAAAAGGTCAACTCGGCTAGAGCTCGACAATCAACCTTTGCATGGCTAGATTCGGTCGGTGTCATCTTATGGGTGGTGTGCGATTTACCTTTAGAAAACAGGATTTAGTTTTCCGGTTAAAATAATCAGTTTGAGTTTGATTAACAAAAAGTGACAATAACCAAAAGTGTCCACTATTGAACATAAACCATTTTTATATTCTATTTGTTAATCAAGTGTAAGCGCGAGAGTTTGTTAAACCATTGTTAAAAATTCTTGAGTTTTATTATTTGTCAAAAATTGTCTAGCATGCAACCCTATAATCCATGCATAAACAAAAATAATAAAACAATCTCACGTATACAAAGTTCGTAACCATGCCCCTAAAACCTATGCGTTTTTCCCGTGAGCCACTACGGGAAAAAACGAAGTCATCTAAGGACAATTCCTTGACTTGGATATGCTCCCACTTAATCCGCCACCTCCATTGGGCCTCCCGGATCCATGTTCGCCAAGACGTCACTCCTTGACTCCCGATGGTTGCCTCCATATTACAATTACATAGAAAATAAAATAAATGGCATGCAAGCCACAAATCCTATTTTCTAGTACAAATTACATAATATGAAGTTTAAATGGCATGCAAGCCACAAAATACAAATTACATACCAAATAAATTAATCAATTAATTATTACAAACCATGTGACATAAAGTCACCAAATGAATAAATAACTAATTTAAACAACCAAACATCCACAAGGTCTAGGGTATTCTAGTGGTTACCAACAACATGATCACCAACACATGAACAACATGAACAAACAAGAACAACATGGTGTGCCACACAAAACCATATAAACTTATGTATAATGGTTAAGATTATTTAAAAACACTCAAGGCACAAAATAATCCCATATACATATGCATTAGTAACACCAAACCATTTTTAATAAAATATATTCATATACACATAATGTAAGTATATGCAATTACCATTTTCATGCCAAAATGATAATATACATATAAATATAAATATACAAACCATTACATAAGGCAACTTTTAAAACCAAAAATGAATTCTGGAACAAAAATTCCACAAACCATTTTTGAATGCCAAAAACCCGATTTACAAACTGATTTTTATTTTAAAAACAAAACTGTTACAGCGACCATTGCGCCGTGAAATGATAAGGATTTCGCGCCGCTAACTCAAAGTTAGTGCCGTGAACCCGTGCGACAGAAAATCAAACAATTTGTTTTTCGGGTTTTTCAAGCCACCATGTGCATTTCTAGCATATAGAGGTGGCTCTGATACCACTGTTGGGGTTTCACGAGCACAGCGGAAGCGGAAGGTACAACATATCATGCATAATGTACAAGTAAACAAAGCATAAAACCCTAAAATGGACTAAATCTCTATGACTAGCAAATGCAACATGTAAAAAGGAATGAGAAGAGATTATACCCTGTGGAATTTCCAGGAACAAAGAAGAAGCAAGTTGTGATGATTAGAAAGCCAAGAAAGCCTCCATCTACCGAAGTCCACCCCAGGTATAGTTCCACCTCCTTGTACTAGCAAGCTTATGTGATACTCACCCCTTGGATATCACCACAAGAACAGCCTTTCACCTTGAATCTCCTGGACTTACACACACAATGCACTCTAATATGAAGCTCACAAGAACTCTAAGTGTATTTTGTGTGTATTTAGGTAAAAGGATATTATCCAAGACAAATGAAGGTGTTATACAGACCTTAAGTGCCCCTTAGATCTCCTAATAACCGTCCAAGAGGTTGCCGTAAAGTTGCACATGCATTGGATGAAAATGGAGACACAATCATTGCATGTAGTCTGACATGCGATCGCCGCGCGAACCCTTAAGGATTTCACAGCACGAACTCCTTAAGATATAGAGTCGCGATCTTAGCCTGCATACCAACCCTTTTCCGTTTTGACACTTTTAGTCCCCCTACTTATTAGGCTGTCTAGATGGATCCCCGGTGTGTGACCTAATAGGCCCATACATCATCGGTACTGATCTATATGGCGTACGTATGTCAGTGGGCATACTCCGACAATGGTTACTTAGCATGCCCTATATGTAATGTGGACACTCCATCCATTCATGTTCAAGGTAAAACTGCTTATGTTGGTCATAGAAGATTCTTAGGTCCAAAGCATCATTGGAGGAAGAACAAGCCATTCAATGGTAAAGACGGGACTAGACTTCCTCTTAGAAAATTAACAAAGACTATTATACTAAGTCAACTTAATAAGTTGACTCCTTGTATTCCGAGAAACATGCTCTTTATGGGTGCAAGAAGGGAAAACGTGATACAGCGGTTGACTTGAATTGGAGTAAACGTTATATTTTCTTCGAGCTCGAATATTGGTCTTCTCTTCAACTAAAACACAATTTGGATATATGTCATGCATATCAAAAAAAAATGTGTGTTGTTGAATACACTGTTAATGAATGAGAAGTCTAAAGACACTTTAAAAGCCTCATCCTAAGTATTCTTTCTCAACCGATAACATAAATTTTTTTTTGTAAATTTATTAAAGGAGTTAAACTACTTGATGGATTTGGCTCAAATTTCAAAAAGAAAGTATTCGATAATGATAGCAACATAACCGGGCTAAAGTCTCATGATCATCATATAATGATACAACGGTTGTTACCACTTGGAGTGAAAGCGTACTTAGACCCAGCTATTTCAACACCAATAATTGAGTTATGCTTTTTCTTCAAACAAATTTGTGCTTGAAACTTGATGACTTAAAATATGAAAAAAGCTAAAAAGAAATTAATCAATATTTTGTGTAGTTTTAAGCAAATATTCCCACCGGCATTTTTTGACATAATGATTCATTTGGTTATGCATTTACCCGAAAAGGCTATTTAAGGTGGCCCTGTTTACATGAGGTGGATGTATCCATTTGAAAGATACATGAAAAGCAATATATGAAGCCTTACGTGCGACATGTATAAATGTCAATGTTCCCTCAACTTCCAGACGTCAACCAAACACTAATTTGGCAGCTCGTGATGAAGAGTCTACCGATGAGGATTAGATTATTAGTTTGTTAGGCGACTTGTGATTATCTAAAAACGTTTATGTTAACTTTGAAACTATCATTTGTTATGTATGATTATTTTATATCGTTTAAAAAATCGTTTTGTTAAATTTGTTGTTGAGTTCTGGAACAACAAGTTTTCTGTATATTGACCGATTAAAAACGGGTGGAAAACGCAATTACAGCAATATGCTGCCTATACTTTTTTTGGGTTTTAGCGGCGACATGTCGCCGCAAAAAGGGTCATATGTCGCCTCAATAAGTGAATAATATATAACTAAATTATTTTCACATGTCGCCACAAAATGTATATTTGTCGTCGTAAAAAGTAAATAATTTATCATTTAATTATTTTTAATGTCGCTGCAAAAGGTGACTGTGTCGCCGCAAAAAATGCTCCACGTGGCACAAGATGGGTCAGTTGTGTTTCGTTGCAAAAAGTCAAATTTGGCATCGCAAAAACCTTTGGCTACGAAGCAATTGCGGCGACGTATTTGCGGTGATATGCCGTCGTGAAAGGTTTTTAGCGGCGACATTTTGACCTTTAGCGGCTATATATGTCGCCGCAAAAACCCTTTTTTTGATAATGTTAGGGCTCGTTTGTTTTTTAAGAATAAGTACTTATCTTTAGAAATGTCTGCGGGCCCGCAGACATTTTATTAAAAAACTGTATGTTTAAAATAAGACGTAAGAAGCAATAATGACTTATTTTCACTTATAATCACTTATTTTAATAAGTGGTTAAAAACCACTTATTATCACTTATTTTAAACCTTATTCTAATAAAAATCACTTATTCAAAACACACCTCCGCCGACGCCACCGCCCAACCCCGCCGACCACCAACCATCACCGCCACCGCCACCGACCACAAACCACCGCCGCCATCGTCACCACCTACCACCTATCGCCACCACCGATGACCACCCACCTCCGCCGACGCTACTGTCCACCCCCGCCGCACACCAACCGCCGCCACCACTGTCACCACCGCCGACCACCAACCGCCACCACCGCCGACCACCTACCAGCGACGACCACCCACCGCCACCGACCACCCACCACTACCACCGACGACCACCCACCGCCGCCGCCACCACCACCGTTACCTAGGCCCAGTCACCGCCGCCGCCGTCACCGTTACCACAACTTCCGCCGACACCACCGTCCACCCCCGCCAACCACCAACCCCCACCGCCATAGCCGCCGCCACCACCGTCGACCACCAACCGCCACCACCACCGCCGCCAACCACAAACCGCCACCGCCACCGCCACCACCGACATCGTCACCACCGCCGACCACCCACCGCCGCCACCATCACCGTTATCGCCGCCGCCCCGTCACCGCCGCCGCCGTACCCGCTGCCGCAGCGTACCCTCCGCCGACGTCCCGACTGCAGCTGCCACTGCCACTGCCGCCACCGTCACCGCCGCAACCACCGTTACCGTCGTCGCCACCGTCACCGCCACCACCGCCAACCGCCAACCGCCGCCGACCACCACCCACTGCCAGCACCGTCGCCGACCACCACCAACCGCCGCCATCTCCGAACACTACCAACCGCCACCGGTTGGTGGTGGTCGGTGGTCGGTGGTGGTGGTTGGCGGTGGTCGGCGGCGGTCGGCGGCGGTAGTGTCGGTGGCGATTGATGGTCAGCGGTGGCGATATTGATGGTGATGGAGGTGGCGGTTGGTGGTGTTCGGCGGCGTTGGTGGCGGTTGGCGGTGGTCGGCGGTGGCGGTGGCGGTTGGTGGTTGTCGCGGGCGGTGGTGGAGGTGGTGGTTGGTAAATATAATAAATAAGACATTTCTTAAAATTAAAAAAACAAACAGTCTTATCACGCAGACATAAGACCTTTTAAACCACATCTTATCTTGCAGACATGGAATAAGAAATAAGACATTTATGTCCTCAAAAAACAAACAACACCTTAGTCTAAACATTTTTATTGACTAATTTCAACATTTATGTTATCTTTTTCTGTAATTTGCGTAATGTAAAAATTAGTCATGTCATCCATTTTAACCGGATCACCTTTTTTTTGTAGAAATTGAAATTTAAACTCCTTTCTTAACCTAAAAAATTGATCATTACATTTATTAATAAACTAGGTTAAAGACCCGTGTATTACGTGAGTTGGTTCTTAATAATTTACGAATAACGAAAAATATATATTTAAAAGAAAATAACTATAACATGTAAATGAAATAAAAAGAATAATATGATAGTTATAATTCACAAATTTGATAATGACTTTTATTGTATATAACAGTGAGTTTTGTATTTCATTAGCATGATATATATATATATATATATATATATAACTATTTTCATGCGAGAACTATTTATAACAATTATTAATGCTTATTAATAGGAGTATTTTGGTTTTTTATATATTTTTCTAATCATGAATTGCGTCCAGATAAATCGTCATTAAACAGCAAGTCTTGATTTTCTCAAAATAACCCTTATTAATGTGTCATTAATGAGTCGTCATTATTATTGACCATTGATATATTTTAAAAAGGGTAAAGATTGGTTATCGTGGTACTCATATTAAGAATAGTTTTCAAATGAACTATTATATATATAACACATGTACGTAGGATTGTACGAACCTTATCGGATTGACGGACTCGATTTAGCTGCCGAGTCATGATAAGGTGCAATTATTTACTTCCTTTTAGGCAAACTTCTATTACCAAATGATACCTTCACAAGTTACAGAGTTACACACATAACATCCTAAGCAAATAAAACTTATTATATATACTCAAAATTCAGTTTTAACTACTTCAAAACCTAAAAACCAGAATAAGCATGATATCTACAGCAATTCAAAAACCAAATCGAATTTTCTTCTAAAATCAAGTACTTTCAAGATTTAAGAACCTAAAGGGAACATACCCTCATTAAACACATGTTATGCATAATTGAAGAAAAATTAACCCCAAATAAGATATGTATATACTTGTATATATCTATGTTTTAAGTGTGTTTTCAGATAGATTCACTTTTGCTTGTGTTTGTTTTAAGGTGACAATTTGAATTAAATTATTATTAGTCAGATCAAGCTAAAGTAAAACATAACAATAAAGAGTACATAATATGCAGTAGCAAGTAGCTAACTTGTATGTCACCAAAGTTTCCTAATTTAATGCAGGCATGGGGTTACAATTTCTGATGAAACTTTATTGTGAGAGACATAAAAACTATTTATTGATCCAAATGCTGAAATTAGTCCCTAGGACTATATATTAAGTATGGATTATATTGAACATTTCTCTATAAACATAACAACACAAGTATAACCTAATAGCCCGGTAGAAGAATTTGAAACTAAATTTGAATTCCCTACATCAAAATCAATCGAAGTCCAATTTTGATCAGAAACGAAACTCAAAAATTATAAACGAAAAGGAGATTGTTACACAAAATATTCACCCCAGAATCATGTCACAAATTTGCCAAACTCATCAACAGGTTATTTTGGATGTGAAAGCCAAAATACTTTATTTTCATTGTTGTTTTAACAACAGGTTACAAACCCATTAACAGCCCACGCGGATGTTAAAACCAAATCTGTATAAGAAGACAAAGGCTTCTGACACCTTTAATTATCAATGTTGTAGAAATCGCTAGGCGGGAGCCGGGCGGTTGGCGGGGAGTAGCGAGTACTCGGCCTAGGCAGGGAGTACTTGGGGAGTACTCGCATTGGATTTTTGTATGTAAGAATTTCAAATTTATATATAGTACATGTTCATAAATAGTCAAATATATATATAATTGTTCATAGACCCACAACATATCTATAGAAAGTAGAAACACTAATATAATTGTTCAATTCCAACTTGAAGTCTTTAACACATTTACAATTTGACGGTATACTATGAATGTATGAACTATAAAAAATATCCAATTCCAAGTTGCCAACTTGTTCAAGAAATCTGAAATCAATAGTAATTTTTGCCCTAGATTTTATGTGGCTGTCATTATTATAAAAAAATAAAAAATTTTGACTTCTTTAACCGACTTTGACCACCCAGACCCGCCTAGGACCGTCCAAACCCGACTTTGACCTGGGCCGAGGAATAAGGCCGACTAGCAACTATATATTCTATAAGGTGAAATCCCGCCTAGCCCGACTTTTACAACACTGCTAATTATACTCTGTTATAGAAAGCTCTTGGTCAGTTCAAAAACACCATTTTTTTCTACTCAATATGCCTAAGCAGAATACTATTATTATTATTTACTTGAATCACAGTTTCGGTTTTCTCCAAAAATACATTGCAACTATTAAATATATCTACCACACAAAGTCTAGAATTCAACACTTTCACCGGTTCACCATTCTTTAAAAACCTATTCACATCATTTTTTAGAAACTTAATATATCTATCACTTAAAGTACAGAATGCACTACAAGCTTAATTAATAAATAACCTATGTGCTCATTTTTTTCTTATTTGCATCAATATCGCCTCTTATAGACAAAACATTGAACACTTGAAAGGCGGCCTGAATCACTAATTAGAACCCTATATTCAAGGAAACAAGTAGAAAATCAAAATTCATCAACAAACCCAAGTATTTAAACCAGAAAAATCAAATCTATCATACACACTCTTTACCATAAAAATCAAATTAAAACCTACAAAAGCAAAACCCTTCCTTATTAGTTTAACAACAAGGTTTTGGTGCACACGCGTTGCGGTGCGCGGGGGTTTCAACGAATACATTTTATAATATATAGAAACTAACACCTTTTTTTACTCGCGCACTGCGTCGTTGAAGGAGAATCCCGAGTTAGGCATAAACGTTATTCTAGATTATGAAGTTGATACTCTATGTCATCCTTCCTCATATAAACAATCATCATTCACGCAAAAAGTATGGATTACCCAGCAACCTGCAAGATTCAACATTAATAATAAATTAACAAATTTTAGAAGTATCAATTGTCTACCATTTATAACATATATGACAAGTTCGAGAAGTATACATGAAGATTATATTTATAGTATATGAGACACATTTGTTTATAACATAGCATGTCAAATTATAGGAATATGTAAAATACATTTGACCAAAAACACATATAATATTTTAACTTTATTTGCAGTTAGCAACCAAGAACCCTGGCTAAATTATCCGCGAGATTGATTTGATTGTGTTGTTTGTATATATAAGGTGGTAGATCTGTTCATCTATCTCTGTATCAAACATGTATACTTACATAAACAAACTTTAAAATACACATCTATCGAAAAACCAAACTTAAAAACCCAAGAAATCTAAAACTTACCATAGACACGCATCAACGTTGTAAAAATATGCAAAATCGAGCCTCATCCACTACTAATCGTCACACAAATCAACCATGTGTCATACAACCCTATAAGGTAGTGGTGGACATAAGATTATTTTCAGATGTTAACTTTAACTATATTAGACTTTGCGGTAGACTTTCTTAGTTTTTCAAATATTAAGTTTAATGAATCAGACTTTAAGATAGAATTTTTTTGTAAATATTTTTTTTTTCAAATGTTAAGTTTAACCCTAGAAGGTAGTGGTGGACATATGATTATTTTCAGATGTTAACTTTAACTATATTAGACTTTGTGGTAGACTTTGTTAGTTAGTTTTTCAAATATTAAGTTTGATAAATTAGACTTTGAGATAGAACTTTTTTGTAATTTTTTTTTCAAATATTAAGTTTAATAAATTAGACTTTGAGATATAATTTTTTTGTAAAAAAATTAATCCTTATAAGAAAACTACATTTACCATAGATGAAAAAGTCTTTAGTTTAGATAAATAATATCCTAAGAGTAAAAAAAAATGTTAAGAAGCTTAACAATTTAGATCTTGAATTGAAGAGAGAACTAGAGAGATTCTCATTGAACTGAATTACCGATACAAAAACGAATACAAGGGTATATAACAACTTCTAACAGCTAACATTGTTTCTAACTATAAGAACCTTCTACTTTAGCATAATTACAAAACTACCCTACAAACAATTATAATTCTCAATATCCCCCCCCCCTCAAGTTCAACGTTGATGAATATCATCAAGATTCAACTTGGACAAGAAATGTTGAAACTGAGGCCCATACAATCCCTTTGTGAAGAAGTCTGCTAACTCATTATTTGTTGAAATATGTTTAGGTTGGACAAAACCTTGCTTGTATTGATCTCTGACTAAATGACAGTCAATGTCTAAATGCTTTGTCCTATCATGAAATATAGGATTTTCAATGATGTGTATAGCAGCCTTATTATCACACCATGAAGACACAGGAATTTGTATCTTTATTTTTGTAACACCAGGTTTCACGAGCTTAAAATCAGGAATAATTTAAACTTTTTAAGTATATTTATCAATGGCATGCAGCAGAAACTAAACACTGATTATAAAATATAAAGTGTTGTTATCCGACTTCGCGAATATTAACATCAAAAGCCAAGTCTCAAAACGAACTGGTATTACCGTACTATAAACCGACCATCGGGTCACAGACAATTATAACAACAAAGTGTTCCATAAGAGCTAAGTACAATTACCCACAAACACCCGCCTCACCAGGCTGCCTAATCTTTACCTGTAAAAAGGGTAAATCATGAACCGGTTAGCTACACTAGCTAGTGAGTACAGGTTGCACATAAGTATCAACAAGCATGCAGTCAAAACCCAGGAAAGCACACAGGGCTATCCTATCATATCACGGTGCGCCAATTATGTCAGCAGGAGTCGTGTCTTGCAGGGTAGCGAGCCCCGCTCAACAACCCTAGCCGGGGAATCAACCGTAACCAATTGCACCAGTGGGGGAGCGAAGAGCAGTCCACATAGTGCACTCTATTATGCTGGTTCCAACCTAAGCAAAGAACCCAATTCCATCAAGGAACGGCGGCCTGCAGAGCCATACCCAGGCGTATACTCCTAAGTACCGTTAGTCCCCCATTTCATAGCCCCTAGGGACCCTGGGAACCCAGCCAGATCATCACCAGTCTACCTGACTGACCCTAATCGTGTCGGGAACTGTTGTACAGCCCCCCGAGTGTCCGGACGTAAATACATAAACAAATAGTTAATCCAATTAGGATCCAATTCATGCGCGCATATAATCACAGCAATTATTATTCTTACTAGTGAATAAAACATGTGAGTATAACTTGATCATAACATACACTTACCACATGATTCCCGTCACAAGTATTCACTTACTTTTTACAGCAATTCTAATCATCATAAACATGGTATATCACATCATAACATACCTCCGCATACATACATAGAATCACCAATACACGTTTAACACACAATGGTTAGCACTACTTACTGAGCCTCATGAGAAACCGGTACTCACCTTAAGCTCGCAGAAGGCTGACACAACAATCAACGGTTTCCGGTTCCTCTCGAACACCTAAAACAATACATACACGCCTAATTATCACTTATACATAGCACCCTTAGGTTTAAACACAAGTCAAACAAGCTATTAACCCTGGACCCCTGCTTGCGATCGCAAGTACATGCCTTGCGGTCGCAAGGGCCCCCCACAAACATCCCTTACGATCGCAAGGGTGTTCCTTGCGATCGCAAGAGGCCTTTTACCATAAACCCATGTTTCCGATCACAAGGGAAGTCCCTTATACCCGCAAACATGGCTCCATGGTTGGTTACGATCGTAAGTTATGTATCTACGCTCGCAAACCAAATATCCTTCGCTCGTAAGCGGTAAACCAAACAAAACATGTCTTATGGTCGCAAGGACCATACCTTGCGATCGCATGGACACTAAACTATGCATACGGTCGCAAGGCTCCACCCTTGCGATCGCATAGACTTTGGACACCCCTTAAGATCGCAAGCCCACCCCTTGCGATCACAAGGACCCCTGACGCAGTATTCTTCGTCCCTGTTTTCTACACATCCCCGAAATTCACATTTTTGACACACAATTGATTCAAAGCTCACTTCCAATTATCTATACTCTTCACTAGACATCATTTAGAATTTATAAACACCTTTTGACATAACAATAAACACAAACACACACCAAACACCATCAAAATGGTGTTTTCTCTTCAAGACCTCAAACTAGGTTTTCAACAAAGCAAACACTTACAAAGAAGGAAGAAGCACAGCAGATAGAACTCGATTATGATACTGGAATCACAAGCAAACCACTTGTTTCTAGATTTCTTCTTCAACGATTGAGAGAACTAGATTGTGTGTGTTTTTGCTAATATGTGAATGTGTATGTGTATACACTATGTTTGAGTTTTAACTCAACAGAGGATAAGGACACACACAAACCGACTTAAGTGGGTTTAATACCCCACGAGGGTATTTTGTTTCCCTATTCAACTTACAACGCACCTTAGGTTTATCTGTTTCAACTAACGGAGTATTTTCGGAATCATTACGCGAAACCGTTTAATATTCTATTACTTTTACTTATTAGTCTTAACTTTTATATGGCACCTTACATATCCACTTTAACTAGCTAAAACATTTATTTAAAGTCAAGGTACAACCACTTGAGCACGAATTACAACTAGGTACTACTAGGCCAATTTTCAGGATGTTACAAATTTACCCTCCTTAAAGAGGATTCCATCCTCGGAATCCAACCTCGATCACACACATAGTCACAAACTATTTTCACGATGATGCATTAAGCAACAACCACAATTGATACGAAAACTATCAACACAAAACTTTAGTTATTCCACTAACTGTGGTACATGTCTTACTTATACACGTCTTACTTGATTAAAAGTGACTACATGCTACTATTTCAAAGGTTACACGACATTTCAACTTTACCTATTTAACCAAAACTTCTACGATCGTTTCTAAATTTACACAGCACTTCAACTAGTTAGGACATTTCGAAGAGTCGTGCCCGTACTGACTACATTCGTAACAAAACTTACCTAAACATTCTTTAGCAAAGTGTCCCGGAAGTCCACACTTGTAACAAACTTTCTCTCTATACCTGCATTCTCGAGGGTGATTCTTGCCACAAATTTTGCATTCAACTCTACTTCTAGATCCTCCAGTTTCAGTCTGAGTTCTATCTTTCTTAGTTTCCTCGTCATCTTCTTTTAACTTATGAAATTCTTCTCGAACAGTGCTTTTTACCTCTCTTCTCATTTCCGCCATAATTGACGGCATGTTTCTGCGAAAACATTTATCAAACTGGTCAGAAATCACCTCTTGGAGATGTCGTGTAGGTATAGCTCCGCTTTATTCCCGTATACGGAAATATGATCTTGTAGCTCTCCTATAGTAGTTAAGTCTAAGCTTTCTTCACGTACTTCCTCGTTTCCCACTTGCGAGTTTAAACTTCTATCCATCTTTCTGCAACAAAATAACTCTCAATCAGTATAAACATCAACACTATACATATTCTTTCTTAACAAACCGTTCAAGTTTCGCTTAATATAATCTTGATTACATTTCCACACTTCTCTTCTTAATTAGCTCAACTTTTTCATTAATTAAATCACATTTGTCTTAATCATTTACTTTAATCTATCATGTTTACTCTTACTCCCTTTAATTTCCACAATACGTACTAACTAACGAGGGTAAGGAAACTAATCACATCACTAACAACAATAGCTTAAAAGAACACAACTAAAAAACTAGAACAGTTTCACTGTTAACTATTTTCACTTTACACAAGTCCATAACACAAAACAAACACTTACGGTTTATTACAACCTCACAGACACGTGAAACAACTAACCCTCTGTTTAACTAATGCACTTATTACAACAAGACTACTAATTAACAATATTACAATTTCATTTACATCCTACGCTTTTACCAAATTCAATCTTAGCACAATAGACAACTTCAATTATTCATAGTATTACGTATTCCTACTTAGTTTATCTTTCATATCTAAACAACAAAGTAATACAAATACCATTCTCTTATCGTCTTTCACGGATTTAGGTGGAGGCATAATCTAATCTCGTCAATATCAACAACAACTCCAATAACATAATCAACAACTGTTACTGCTTGATATTAACAAACCTTACTTTAAACGAGTCAGTAAACATAGAACAAACACATACAACCTCTTACAAAACCACTACTTTACAACATTACAAACACAAAATTACTGACTCTTGAACTTACTAGTACAGTTACAACAAAACTACCAAGGTAAACACTTATAACTATTCTTCTAGTCAACTTTCTCTGCTATTACTTGTTACGGCCTTCCTTTGTCACAGGGAACGCCTACATTTTCCGGCCAGACGAAGATCTACTAGCCCTCACACTCTTACCCGCAGTACAATCAACAACCTCGTGTCACGGGTTATGACACTTGTAGCACACACCTTGTTCAAATTTACAATTTCTCGTCATGTGTCCTAGTTTCCCACACTGAAAACATCTAACGGTGGCTTTAGTACAATATCCGATGTGATAAGCGTGGCATTTAGAACACCAGGGACCATTAAACTTCAATCGTTTCGAAGAACCAGATTTCTCAACCGCAGAAGTCTGTCCTTTCGAGGGACCAACTTTAGAGGGAGACCGAGGCTTCCTTTTCTTACTTTTATTCACATTATCGCTTTTATAGCGAAGACACTCTTCTTCGATCTGTAGTGTCATCTGAAAGGCTCGTTTCAGGCTTGTAGCGGTTCTAACATAAACATGTTGTCCGATCGAACTTCTGTATTTTGGCATTCTCACCGGGCAACAACCGTGGAACAAACTCCATTTTATCTTTAAAAGCACAGATTAAGTCTCTCATGGATTGACTTCCTTTTTGGAGATTGTTAACTCACTCCATACACTCTTCGTTGAAATCAGTTCAATACTTTATCGTCAACTTCTCACGGAATTGTTCCCAAGTCAATGTACCCAGTACTTTCTTACTGACCGAAGCTTCCACAGCATTCCACCATGAGATAGAACTATCTTTCAACATATGTATCGCGTATTCCACGCGATACTCCGGTGCACAGTCGCATAACTCAAAATTTTTCTCCATCTCTCGAAGCCATCGAATAGCAACAGAAGGGTCGTCACTACCGTTAAAGCTAGGAGGTTCACACGAAACAAATTCCTGGAAGGCATCGTACTTATCATCTCTCCTCTTAATCGCATGAAACAACATCTCTTTGGTCAGCCGCAGCTCCACTTCCAACCGTCGAATGTAAGCCTCTCCCTCTTGCTCACGCTTCAAGCCCTCAGAATAGTGGCGAAAAGCTTCGTCTCCTACTTCAAGATGAAGGCGAGCCATCTCCTCTCCCACTAGCACAATACCTTGCTCATTACTAGTTTGATGCCCCGACATTTTAGTCTACTACTGGTAAAGAAAGAAGTATGTAACACGCGACTTATTCTCAATCTATTAACACTACAAGTTAGTTCACAGCATACAATAATCACATAGCACTCACACTCAACCCCAATTATCCCGCAAGGAACACTTAACGATGGTCGGGCCCGAGTTTGAGATCGAATACTTTTATAAGTGCCCGATTCCCTCAAACTTAGGCTCTGATACCTATTTGTAACACCGGGCTTCACAAGCTTAAAATCAGGAATAATTTAAACTTTTTAAGTATATTTATCAATGGCATGCAGCGGAAACTAACCACTGATTATAAAATATAAAGTATTGTTATCCGATTTGGCGAATATTACCATCAAAAGCCAAGTCTCACAATGAACCGCTATTACCATACTATAAACCGACCATCGGGTCACAGACAATTATAACAACAAAGTGTTCCATAAGAGCTAAATACAATTACCCACAAACGCCCGCCTCACCAGGCTGCCTAATCTTTACCTGTAAAAAGGGTAAATCATGAACCGGTTAGCTACACTAGCTAGTGAGTACAGGTTGCACATAAGTATCAACAAGCATGCAGTTAAAACTCGAGAAAGCACACAGGGCTATCCTATCATATCGCGGTGAGCCAATTATGTCAGCAGGAGTTGTGTCTTGCAGGGTAGCGAGCCCCGCTCAACAACCCTAGCCGGGGAATCAGCCGCAACCAATTGCACCAGCGGGGGAGCGAAGAGCAGTCCACATAGTGCACTCTATCATGCTGGTTCCAGCCTAAGCGAAGAACCCAATTCCATCAAGGAATGGCGGCCTGCAGAGCCATACCCCGTATACTCCTGAGTACCGTTAGTCCCCCATTTCATAGCCTCTAGGGACCCTGGGAACCCAGCTAGATCATCACCAGTCTACCTGACTGACCCTAATCGTGTCGGGAACTGTTGTATAGCCCCCCGAGTGTCCGGACATAAATACATAAATGGCGTGGTTTAAGACTGCTGGTTTTTCTTGTTATAAAATCTTGTGACACAACCTCGTTTTAAATTTATAAAAACGATGTTACTAAGCAGATACTACACACGACACAGGCAAGTATAATCTGGTCAATAGTAGTATAGACTCGGTAAGACCAGATATCGTTCCACCAGGACAGGAAGCTACCAATACTTAAATCTCATTGTTGTTTGATCAGCAGAATTAATATGAAAGCAAGTAATAGAATGAACTAAATTAACAAAGCCACTAAAACAGACTAACACCGAATGCAGATAGCAGGATAACAGATCACTTAGGCTTTCGAATCATCTAGACTAATCATGGCAATAACACAATACAAAACATAATATGAAGACTTGAATAGATTGAGCGCATAGCATGCTGTTCTAATACTCAACAAAACCATATTATCATGCACAAATCATCACTCGAGTTATCAAGACTAGATTCAACACTTAAACATGATTAAGCAAGTAACGGCATATCAGAATTCAACTACAGATCCACCAGATCGCGTCCAAATCAGACTACAAAGACAAACATCTTTTCAAATGACATGTCTGGTAGTCTTCAGAACCCAAAAAAAGTGTTAAAGCAGTTAAATTAATTAAAACAAGCAAAAACAGCACACTGTCTTAAAAATGCCTTCTGCGGCCGTAGGACATATATCCCGCGACCGTAGACTGTTGTACTGTCCTACGGCTGTAGGAATTTCTTACTACGGCCGTAGGAACCAGTATTACAGAACAGTCAGATCTAACATAAAGGCATTCAACAACAAATTACAATCCAGACTTGAATCTCAGATCATAAACACATGCAAATTGATACAGTGGGGTCACAAACTCCTCTAAACTCAAACCTCACAATTAAGGGATTTTAATATTTAGCCACATGATTACTAAAGATATGAACATGTTAAACCTACCATTTCTAGTAAATCCAACACTTCTTAAAATATGAATCATGTGATATGCACATTGAACACCAAGACCAGCATATCAAAGGCATACATGTGAGTTCATTTCACCATCTAAACATACCAACAAGCATCTTTGTGAATCCTTTAATCATTAGTAGCATGTTTGACCCATAAATACACCAAATGACTAGATTTTCATCCGAAATCATAAGGCATGCATAAAACCAACATATGAATAAAATGACCAATAATGGATGAACCTGAAATGATTCAAAACATATCCCAACAATGATATCTAATGACAACCATGCAAGATGTATCATTTCTAATAACAAGCTTAACATGGAATTAATAAAATCAACCATCATTCTTGAATATCCACATGCTTAAACATGAAGGAGTTATCCTATACACATTACCACACATGAACATGGTAAGATTAAACATACTAAGTTGATAAAACACAATTGTATTCAAGATTAAGCATGCATATTTGAATCAAGTCAACATAAAAGTCAAATATATTGCCATAACTAGCCAAGAATCATCTTGGCCCATGTGAAATGAGTTTAGTTATCCATATACATCAAGATTAGTACTACAACATCTGAAACACATGGGTACATGATTGAAATCAGAAATGGAAAGAGTATACCCAAGCTAAGCAATGATAAAACTAATGAATCCAAGCTCCAAGATGTTGTTCCAAGCCTTCAAATCCAATCTCTCCTCCTTAGAATCATCAAGAAAAGTTCCTAGAGTGTTAGGGTGCTTTGGGAGAGTGTTTGGAGGTGTTGGTCTGAATTATGGTAAAAAATGGCACTCCTTGTGGAAATGGCAGATTCTGTCATTTAAAGTGCTGAAACAGAAGTTCCTACGGCCGTAGGAAGTATCCTCTATGGCCGTAGCCAATCATGAAACGGTGTATCTCCATACGCAAGATTCTGTCATCTAACAGAAACACGCAAGAAATCTGTCAGAAAATGATGGTTGTGGATTAGGTGTTCCTACGGCCGTAGTAACATCCTTCTGCGGCCGTAGGGACCAATATGAAAACCTTCCAGAAGAACAATCTCCTACGGTCGTAGGAGGTATCTACTGCGGCCGTAGAAAGGTCTTTTTCACCAATCTTCATTTTTCTTCTATTCTTCCCTTGTTTTGTCCATTTATCTTACTTAAAGCTCTTTTTAACCTGCATGGTGAATGTTAAGCATAATAGATCAATTATAACAAGAATCACCTTGGATTTGGGCTAAGTACGGGGTATTCTAGCATGTAAAACATGCATAAAAACGCAAATATCAAACTCCCCACACTTAAGCTTTGCTTATCCTCAAGCAAACTCTAATGCAATAGCTAAAACCAAAGAATTTCTAAAGGCAGCAAATCAGTGCAAACATGTATCATTCCGACATAGAAGAGATCTAAAAGCATAACAGACAACCAAACACAACAACGAAAACAAACTTCCATGAAAAGCAAATTTAACCACGAATAGATGAATTATGACAAGTATATGACTTCATACCTCACCGGAGATCACTCTAGCACTCAATATGTATTAGGGTTAAGTGTATAAGTGCATGTGTGCTAGATTGAAGCAAAGATTAGCATAAGCTTGATCACAGATCACATCTCCACCAATTAACATAAACATATGCAATTATCAAAAAGACTTTGTTAGGGTTGTAATGTGGCTAGGGCTAAGGGCAGGAATGAGAATATATAAAAGTGGCTAAAATAGAATCCATAAATCAAGTTCAAAACCGTCTAAGCTGCTATTATAAAAGGTACACAGAATTACACAGTATTTTTGGCGAGAATACAGTTCATCAAGTAGAAATGGAATCAGAATTCTCTGAATGATGGCTAACAACGAGGTAATACCGACAAAGAACTACTACTCAATGTATGACAGGCTCAAAAATAGCCAAGGAAAGCATGCCAAGTAACCGAATCTCTCATTTTCTCGTTTTCTCATTTTCTCATTTTTTTTTGGATTTTCTCAGATAACTCAGCTGTATGCAGCATGAACCGAACAAACCAAGGGACATATGTATTTTTCATATCCCACTAATCGGTGCATGAACAACTGACGAACAAAATACAACGAAACTAAGCAGCATGAAACGGGTCAAACTAACTCTAGAAACTTAAAAATAAAATAGACTAAAACAGGATGAACATGGGTAATGAAATGAAAGGTTTAGGCTCAAAGTGGTTAACTAGGGGAAAAATATAGAAGTTGGCTAAAACAAAAGTATATAGGCTGAATTGGGGTTTCCTAGTGCTTCTATCACTTAACTGCAACAGTTTAGTTCATGATCTCGACATGCATACTAGTAAGCAAGTTCTACAATCAAAGCAACAATCAGCATATAAGTGGGCAATTCCATGAGCTAATCATGTAAGAAATGAAGTGTAGTGGCTCAAATTCTCAGGAATGCATATCAGGTGTGGCTTGTTCAATTGAAGTCAAACAATTGTTAAAACTCAAGTTTTTGTGCAAAATCTACTTCATAAAAGCTGAAATGTCACTTGTTTAAGTCTATCATGCGAGAAAATCTAAACATGTCCAAAATGATATAATTTTACATAAAATTTACGCCTAAATAAATTCTAAGGTTTAAAGCATAGTTAACATACAAGAATTTGTAACAGGACACATAAAAGCAGACATGTTATATTAATCCCCTCCCCACACTTAAAAGTGTACGTTGTCCCCAATGTACTAATAGTAAGCGATAAAGTGCGAGAAAAGAGCTTTAAGAACTCCCTGAACAGCAAGTGTGTCTGCATTTGCAAAATTTTGAAGGCATTGGCTTCCTCCCCACACTTAAGCTGAGCTGCCAAGATATCACGAATATTCTTGCAAAAAAACAACTCAACCAAAAGTGAAATATAGAGAGGGACAAAAATAGCACAAGTTATGGCAAACAATAAGAACTAAATAGCTAAAATAAATATCCGAATATGTACAAGTGTTTGGATGTCATACAAATAGACAAAATAAGAACAATAACATCAAACACATCAAAATGTGGCATGTACTACAACAGAACAAAATTGTACAGCCAAGCTAATCTAGAACAATACAAATAAAATACTACTCAACTAATTATACCCAAATAAAACTATGGCGGAGGCGTATGCTGATGCGAAGGCCCGGCTCCATCAGTGAAGTCCCGGAGCCTCTATGGATAGGCTGGAGGCTGTGGTATCTTCCGTGTAGATGACAAAGTGTCTGCCGTGATGAGCTGCATCATGCTAATCATGTACTGGCGGTGAGCCTCGGCATGTGCAAGCTCAGCCCGCTGAATCTCTCTAGTCTCCCGCTGCACGTCAACGACCTCAAAAACTGAACTCTCAAGCCTCCTCAGCCTAGCCCTATAATCTCTCGTGTATACCTGGGCTGACTGCTGTGGATGCGGAGGTGGCGATGTCACAAATAAATCCTCAATGGTGAACTCAGGCGGACCCTGCTCTAGGGCACCTCCACCAGCTCCTCCCTCTGCTGCTGATGCTGCTTCTCCTGCTGCTCCTCCTCCTGCTACTCCCTCCTCAACCACTGTCGGTGGCGCCCATACTGTACCATCTGGATTCGTCAATGTCATCTAGTTGTTGATCCTAGCAGCGACCCTCATGCGCTGTAAGACTGCTAAATCAATCGGACCGGCACGGGCAGAGCAGACGAGATCATCAGTAATCTCTCCGGTCAGGAGGCCCATAGCCTCAGCTAAGATAGTCACGTACCCCCCACCATATATAGCCTGTTAAACACGGGGGTACGGATCTGCAAAAGAAAATGGGCCAGGCAAAGAGCAAGATGGCAGGGTCTCTGGTGAACCATGGTATATAAATAGAATAAGTCGGTGAAAGTAACAGACCCAGAGGAAGCGCTGCGAACGGTCATGCTATGAACTATAGCTCTATGTAGAATACGGTGCAGTGGATCCCGGAGCTTCGTGCTCTTCGGCACGCTGGCGGTGTTGTAGGCACCCGTGCCCACCTCCTGCCAGAAGGAAATACCAGTAATACCCTCCAGCCAGTCAATGATAGCCTCCGTGAATGTCGGGGTATCCAACAAATCGTACATATATAGCCCCATGTAGACGGCAAACTGCCGTAGAGAGAACTGCCTCTCAGCCCCCAGTAGGCGAAATGTTAGGGCGTCCTCCCGCTCATAGTCCGTGAGCGGGGTAACCAAGTGGATAGTAGAGAAGAACTCTAGTGCAAGCTCGTGATATACGGACCCCTGCAGACTGAATAACCGCCTCCAATGTGGACCACAGGCGGCATCTGCTCGGGCTCTGATGTAAAGGGTAGACAACTCATCCCATACTAGATATCTGATAGGCTCGAATCCATGACTATCAGCTCGTGCCCTCAGGTTATCCCTGTCTATGCAGTCTTCCTCACGGTCAAAACGTAAGTACGGATGGAGTGTGGCGTCAGCTGGCCTCCGACCGGTACTAGCCGTGGAAAATGGCGTGGGTCAATACGGGGCTCAGGCGAAGCCTGTTTGCGAGGACGTCGACGCATCCTGAAAGGAATATGAGCCTAAGAAAGACGCGCTTGGTATGCTATAGGTCCCCCGAGTGTAGAAAATGTCCAAAAAATGAACAAGTTTGAAAAACAGTTGGAAACTGCGGTCCTATGGCTGCAGAGTATAGTTACTATGGACGCAGTAAGCAAAACCTAGCAAAACCCTAAAATGATGTCATACAGCCGCAGGAGTTATGCACTACGGCCGCAGCAAACAGTTCAAACAGAAACCCTAATTTGGATCACTACGGTCGTAGCAAGAAGCTATTACGGCCGTAGGAATGTTACGAACAGATTCCAAATTTGCGACCTAGGGTTTGTTCGATCGATCGATATGTGGGCTATGAAAATGAAATTAACACAATACATTATGAACGCATGAGTGAGGGGAGCATTTTGGTACCTTGATCACGAAAAATGGCCGGAGAATGAAGGAAATATGAACTAAAACCCTCGGGTTGCTCGTAATCGCCGGAGAAGAGAGAGAGCATAGAAGAGAGAGAGAGTTACGTGCGTATGAGATCTGATGTGGTGTCTTTTATAAAAAACTTCCTACGGCCGTATGGATTGTGAGTTACGGCCGTAGCACGTCTGAAACATCCCTACGGTTGCTGTAGTTATTTCCTGCGGCCGTAGGAGACTGAATTTTTGAACAGACCCATTTTGCATCAGATTTTCAATTCAAACAACATTTTAGCCACGAAAACTCTTTAATGTCTTCCGGAAAATGTACGGGATAGAAGTAAGCAGCACGGAATTGAAACACACATCTAGATTAGCGGAAATACGAATGGAACGGAAACGAAACAACGGAAACGGAAAGGGAGACGGAAACCCTGAAAGTGGGCATCCGACAAACAAATTGTATATACAGGTAACACACTATTAGTATGGTGTGTAAGCGAACACTTTAACGCGTTAAAATGCGGAGTGTTTTCCTGTCTCTCCAGACCGATTGAGAATTAAAGTGAGAAAACACGAGGAACTATACGGCATGAACATAGGCATGACCTAGGGATTCTAACGGGGCTTTGGCTCGAGTTTGCTTAGTCGGAGTCTCACCAACTCCTCAATCATGGCACCAGCGTTACTTTTAGGACGCAAGACCCCCTCGGCTTTCAGCTTAACGGGATCTTCTCGAAGAGAACTGGCACATTCTGACTGAGATATCGTCAGCAAATCCCTACAAGCGCCCTCATGCAACAGAGCACCACATCTCCAACATTTCCCTATGTATTTGGCACGCCTCTTTGCCGCATAGATAGAAGTGCCTCAATGAAATTTGGCAAAGTTTTGATTTCTCCTCACATGTTTCTCAAGTCTCATGATTATGTCGCACTGAATGTCAGAAGGTAGTTGAGTACACAGAAAGAGACAAGAAAGGAGAGCACAAGATTCGGAAGAAAGCATATCCAGTTCTTTAAGGTCTGCCGGTAAAAGACCAAACTCACCCCGCTAAGGTGCGGCAGGGTGAAGCATCAGAACTTCGCATTGCTCCTCTTGAATCGGGAAACCAATATACTTCTTCAGACGATGACCGTTGACCTTGAAAGTTACTCCATCGGAGTTTGTGATGTCAACAGCACCGTGTGGGTAAACAGTGTGTACAGTATATGGACTTCAACTTACCTGGGAAAAGACGAAGACGGGAATTATATAGAAGCACACGATCTCCAGCCTGGAATTTTTTGTCCTACAGGCGGGAGTCATGGAAAGCTTTCATCTTTTCCTTGTACATGATGGAATTATCGTAAGCTTGAAACCGTAGTTCATCAAGCTCACTTAGCTGAAACAAACGATTATCTGCTGAACTTTTCGAGTCAAAATTAGCGGCTTTCAAAGCCCAGTAAGCTTTGTGCTCAAGTTCAATAGGTAGACGACACGCTTTTCCATAAACCAACCTATACGGTGTAGTACCAATAGGTGTCTTGAAAGCAGTGCGGAACGCCCAAAGTGCGTCGTCTAATTTCTCTGCCCAATCTTTTGGGCTGTTACCAACGGTTCTTTCCAGAATTCGTTTAAGACCACAGTTGGTTACTTCGACTTGTCCGCTGGTTTGCGGATGATACGCAGTAGAGAATCGATGAGTAACACCATATCGTTTAAGAACTTTCTCTAACTGTGTGTTGCAGAAATGAGTACCCCTATCGCTTATCAGTGCTCTGGGGGTACCAAATCGTGAAAATAATCTTTTCAGAAATTTACAAACTACCCTTGCGTCGTTTGTAGGAAAGGCTTGCGCCTCAGCCCATTTTGACAAATAATCGACTGCTACAAGGATATATTTGTTTCCGTGTGAACCAGGAAAAGGACCCATGTGTAACACTACTAATTTTTTTAAGGTTTTCACTGCGGATATAAATAACTAAAATCAGTTCCATAACATATATAAAGATGAACATAAGTATGAACCCTAGAAATTCAAAGATGAACATATTCAATCAAGAACCCACCAAAACTAGTCAAGGGCTGTTGAAATCAGTTGATTAATGATAAACTTACCTTAAATTTCAGCAAATAATCACACAAAATTAGAAGGTAATGGCTGGAGTGAATTGGTTCTAGGGTTTCTAAACTTACCTTAATATATGTTATGGAAAAATACGATATTTTGAAAACAGCCAAGAATTTCACGACAAAATCCGAACAGCAGCTCTATTTTCCATCCATTTCGCACAGCAGCCCTTAATTACATACTAAATAGATTTCCAGCAGATATAAATAACTAAAATCAGTTCCATAACATATATATACTACCAACAATATGTACTTTAACATTAAAACACATAAAGAGACTTCAATTCATGAATTCAAGTTCTTAAATTCAACCTATAACTCCATTAATGGGTTCTATATTCATATCTTCAAATCAAAGCATATCATCATGATAATTGAAGGTAAATCAGTAAATAACCTTCATAAAACATGTTAGAACATGAACAAATCCGGATTAGTGCATAAACCCACATAAGTATGAACCCTAGAAATTCAAAGATGAACATATTCAATCAAGAACCCACCAAAACTAGTCAAGGGCTGTTGAAATCAGTTGATTAATGATAAACTCACCTTAAATTTCAGCAAATAATCACACAAAATTAGAAGGTAATGGCTGGAGTGACTTGGTTCTTGGGTTTCTTCACTTCCAGGAAAGCAAGAACAAGCAAAGAGACACAATTTGACTTTTCAAGAGTCAAATAAAGACACTAAGGTCGGCTGGTGATTTTTAAAACCCAAACACAGTCTAAATTACCATTATCTGATATACAGGAACCTAATTAAATCGGTCATATTCAATTTATCATCGAACAACGAGGTATTATTCGGGACCCTCGTGTAAAAACGAATCATATGGTCCAACTTACAAATAAAAATATTAAACTAATATTTTTACCTCTTACCTCACGGTCCAGTTAAATACCAAGTAATCATCAAATACTAACATAAATAAATAGAAAATAATACAAACAGTTAAATATATACTTTATTAAATAATTAAAATAACTTACCACCGCCACGTCATGACCGGACCCTAAATGCGGGTGTTACAAATCTTCCCCCCTAAAGAAGATTCCATCTCCGGAATCTCATCGTGCTCAAATAGGTTAGGGTAGCGGTTCTTCATGTCTTCCTCGGTCTCCCATCTCAAATCTGAACCCAAACTGTGCTTCCATTTAATCAAAACCATAGGAATCTCTTTTCTACGAAGCTTCGTTATTTTACGATCAACTATCTCAACGGGTTCTTCTACTAAACGCTTTTTTGAATCAACCTTTAACTCATGTGCCGGGAGAATCTGACTTTCATCTTCAACTTTACATTTACGCAAGTAACAGACATTAAACGTATCATGAATACCCGCTAACTCCAGTGGAAGATCAAGAGTAACCGTCTGGTCGTTGACTATCTGTCGTATACGGAACGGACCAATATATCGTGGAGCTAGTTTCCCGCGCTTCCCAAAGCGAATAACCCCTTTCCACGGAGAAACTTTCAGATAGACCAACTCACCCTCAACAAAAAGAAACTGGTCGACGACGTGGATCTGCGTACATCTTCTGTCTATCTCTGGCAGCTTTCAACTTTTCCCGAGCAATCGCGACTTTCTCAGCAGTCATCTGAACAATTTCGGGACCCACATTTCACCTGCCTCTAACAAACAATTAGGAGTACGGCAGCGACGACGGTATAACATCTCATAAGGTGGCATACCGATACTCGAGTGATAATAGTTGTTGTACGCAAATTCTATCAAAGGCAAGTGTGAATCCCAAGACCCACCATACTCTAACACACAGGCGCGTAGCATATCCTCAAGTGTCTGAATGGTACGCTCATTCTGACCGTCTGTCTGGGGATGATAAGATGTACTCAAATTAACACGCGTCCCCAATTCATGATGTAAACTCCTCCATAAGTTAGAAACAAATCTAGGATCTCGATCAGAAACAATAGAAAGAGGAATACCATGCTGAGATACAATCTCATTAATGTACAACTAAGCCAGTCTGATGAGTGAAGCTGTCTCACTGGTGGCAAGAAAGTGAGCACTCTTCGTCAAACGGTCAACTATCACCCAAATCTTATCATGTTTCCGCTGAGTACATGGAAGTTTGGATACAAAATCCATCGTGATGTGCTCCCATTTCCACTCTGGTATTTCTAGCTGTTTCAAAGATCCGTAGGGTTTCTGGTGCTCTACTTTGACTTGAGCACAAATATGGCAAGATTCCATGAATTTTGCAACATCCGTCTTCATCGTAGGCCACCAATTTTAGTACTTTAAGATCCGTAGGGTATCGAATGTCACAATCATAGTCTTTAATGAGTTCTAACCACCGTCTCTGCCGCATATTAAGCTCTTTCTGGGAAAATACATACTGCAGGCTCTTATGATCAGTACAGATAACACATCTAGTGCCGTATAAGTAGCACCTCTACAGCTTCAACGCAAAGACTACAGCTGCAAGTTCTAAATCATGGGTTGGATAATTCTTCTCATGTGGTTTTAACTGACGAGAAGCATAAGCAATAACCCTGTCACGCTGCATTAAAACACAACCCAAACCTGCAAAGGAAGCATCACAGTACACTACGAAATCATCAGATCCGTCAGGTAGTGCAAGAATAGGAGCCTGACACAATAGTTGTTTCAAAGTCTGAAAAGCTGACTCCTGTTCATCATTCCACTTAAATGGCACAACTTTACGGGCTAACTTTGTTATAGGACTTGCAATTTTCGAAAAGTCTTTGATAAATCTGCGATAATAACCCGCCAATCCCAGAAAACTTTTAATCTCAGATGTTGATTTAGGAGCATTCCAGTTCAAAACCGCTTCAACTTTAGCTGGATCGACTTTAACCCCATCTTTACATATAACATGCCCCAAAAACTGAACCTCCCGCATCCAGAATTCACATTTGGAAAATTTCGCAAAAAGATGCTTCTGTTTTAAAGTTTCTAAAACTTACCTCAAATGAAGCTCGTGCTCAGACTCAGTTTTAGAATAAACCAGGATGTCATCGATAAATACAATCACAAATTTATCCAAAAACGGCCGACAAACCCGATTCATTAAATCCATGAATACAGCAGGGGCGTTAGTTAAACCGAAAGGCATAACTAAAAACTCATAATGACCATACCTGGTACGGAACGCGGTTTTAGGAATATCAGCATCAGAGACACGTACCTGGTGATAACCCGATCGCAAATCAATTTTAGAGAAATAAGAAGCACCCTGCAGCTGATCAAACAAATCATCAATTATGGGTAAAGGGTATTTATTTTTAACCGTCCTCTTATTCAGTTCCCGATAGTCAATACACATACGCAGAGTACCGTCCTTCTTTTTAACAAATTAAACCGGTGCACCCCACGGAGAAGAACAAGGACGAATAAAACCCTTGTCTAACAAATCCTGAATCTAAGTCATCATTTCACGGATTTCAGAAGGCGCTAACCTGTAAGGAGCTTTAGCAACTGGACTCGAACCTGGAATTAAATCAATTTTGTATTCTACCTCACGAACCGGAGGTAACCCAGGTAATTCATCAGGAAACACTTCAGGGTATTCCGAAACTACCCGGATATCAGGAACAATTTACTTCTCCTCTTTGACATCAATAGCATAAGCCAGGAAAGATTCACACCCTTTGGCCAGAGATTTTCTAGCCTTCATAAACGAGATAATAGGAAAAGCTGAATAAAGCCTCTCTCCGCGAGCCACTACGTGTGACCCGTCAGATAAAGGGAAAGAAATCAGCTTCTTATGACATTTAATGCTAGCCCTATTCTGGCTCAACCAGTCCATACCCAAAACAACATCAAATCCAGATATAGGCATTAACAAGAAAGAGACTGGATAACAACTACCATCAATATCAATTTCAGCTCCAGACACAGCCGTTGTGACTGGAACCATTTTACCATCAGCTATCTCTACTTCTAGTGGAGCAGTAACATTTGAAGTAGGCACTTTTAATTTATCACAGAAAGACACCGAAATAAAGGAGCGATTAGCCCCCGAATCAAACAACACACGTGCAGGTACAGAGTTTATCAAAAACATACCAGTGATGACATCATCGGTGGCAGTAGTATCATCTATTCACATACGAAAGGCTCTACCCTCGGGTGCAGGAGGGTTCTTTCTCTTCTGGCCTGATGATGATGATGATCCCCCAACTGCCACTACCCCTGACCCTGACCCCGTCTTCTTTGCAGAATGACAATCGCCTGACCTGTGACCCTCCTTTTGACAGTTCCAGCACACATTACGAGGGAATTTACAATCTTTCACCTCATGTCCCAAAGCACCACATCTGATACATCGCAAAGTCTGGAGTGTACAAGGTCCGGTGTGAGAAGACTTACAGTTTCTACACCATTGTGGCCTCTGACCCGAGCCACTAGCAGCCGCTTTAGGGTTCTGTCTACCCTGTCCCTGGTTACCCTGCCATTTCTTCTTCTGCTGAGTACCAGTCTGCTCTGTCTTGGGTTTCTACAAGGCAGCTTTATCCCTGTTCATCTGATCATGTGCCTTGACATCACCCTCTGCTGATTTAGCTAAGGTAAAGGCCTGTGACAAAGTGTTAGCTAATCGAGTGTTACCTCTATACTCTGGTAACAAAGCTCTAACAAAATGTTGTATCTGGGAAGGCTCGTCTGGCACCCACTGCTTTACAAACCGCAACTTCTCATTAAACTGTATGATCAACTCATCAACCGTCATCCGCTCAGTCATATGCAAATCCATAAAATCTTTTCTGATTTTATTCATCTCGAATGCACCACAATACTGGTCACAAACTTTACTCTGAAACTGCTGCCAATTAATAGCTTCCATCTGTGCTTTGGTGAGGTGAGCTGTCAACGAATCCCACCAAACCATAGCATCCCCTGTGAACATCCTGGTGGCATAAGTAACCCTAAGCTCCTCCTCCCAGTTACAAGCATCTAAAACTTTAGTTATTTCTCTCAACCAGTTTAAAGTTTTAGCAGGATCTGTGCTCCCTTGGTACTCCTTTGGTTAACAATCCATGAAATCTTTGTACTGACATTTCCTGGGTCCCATTTGAGGTGGAAACCCAAACATAGGATACTGATAAGACCCCTGGGATGTGACTGGATAGAAATACTGAGGCTGAGTTGGCTGATATGTAGAGAAAATAGGTACCGATACTGGAGGAACCTCAGACTGAGTAGAAATCACTGGAGGAATCTGTGCCTGAGAAGTCTGTACCTGTTTCTATTGTCGAAGCTCCCGTACCTCTCATCTAAGCTCCTGCAACTGATCCTCTAACTGATAAATATATTCCTCTCGATCAGTATCAGCATCTGTAACTACAATACCCGCTGATGTAGGAATCTCTGAAGGACCTGTAGAGGAAGTACCAACTCTTCTTGGGGTCAAGGGGGCATTAGTCAGGTTTTCATTATCGGCCATATCTGTTTCAATTACAACACCTCAACACTTATTAGATAAACCGTTAGTACAAAATATACTAACAACAACTAGCAACAATAAACTTGCATTCACCCTAATCCCCACACACACACAAGGAACGCCAATATTTGGGAATTGAATACACAAAAGTGCTCGCAAACCCAAACTGAGGCTCTGATACCAAATTGTAACACTGCTAATTTTTTTTTAAGGTTTTCACTGCGGAAGCAAATAATCAAATATAAACTATACACATAGGTATAATAAAACAACCGACGACTGACACAAGTGTCAGTATATCAAAGGCCAGTGTTACATAATTACAAACATGCTCTTCAATCAAAAAAATATATCAAAGTGTGTCAGACATTCCCAAAAGACTACCAAAACCTCCCAGCAACTAGCAAGATCTACCACAACCTGCAAATTGGAGTTTAATGTGGGGGATTAGCTCAAAGCTAAATGAATGAAAGTTTAACAAACGAAAAACATCAGAAACAACAATCAATGCTACAACAACAAATAAGCAAGTATCTCAGAGGACCGGCGGTTTGGCCGAACCTTCAACCAAATGCCGGCCTAGCATAGGTTTACCGATAGCCTACTTGTCATTCTCAAACAGTAAAATCCCTTAAGTTGCAACAAATGCATCAAAAGGTCTAGTACTGATTAGCCGATGACAAATAAGCCCAGCCTAACATGGCTGACCTCATCAAAACAACCCAGTGTCAACAAACAACTGTCTACAATTCCAAAGCATGCACATAGCACCAGCAGATCAATTACTATACTATACAGTCTATCAATGCATAAAACAGTATAACCTGTTGCAACTAAAACCGTTACAACTAATACAGTTCGTGAGTTAAAAGTCCACTCACCTGTGTCCTCCAAACACCAAGCTCAGTTTTCTAATATCACTGAGTCTTCGGATTCCCTGAGAACACAACACAACTAGATTAGTGAATCAAACCCCAATTAACTCTAAAAATCAAGTTCAATAGCAAACGGGTCAAAACTAAACCATTACGCAAAACTCATATAATCAACATGGAACACATCTAATATCATTTAGAATAATCATACAAGTCATAAGCAACGTGTAATTATCAATAAAACACGTATACGGTTCAACTATATTAATCTATACCACAAAAGGGTCAAAACCAACCCGTTTGGTTTAATTCATCAAACTAATATGGAATACATGATCAGCACTTTAGAAACACGATACATAATATATAAAACATGTAGGAATCAACGGAACATGAACATGAGTTATATAAGTCCGTTTCTCGAATTTAAAGTAGCCATTTACCGTTAATAACTTCATATATAATTCAAGACTTTCTAAGCACAATTCATCATCAAAAGCCCCTCAAATATATATAATATAAACATATATATAACAAGTACTAACAATGAATAACAACTCATAAGAGCTTAAGGTTAAATCCTAAACAAAACCTTGTTTTAGAGTTGTCAAATACACTTTGCATTATGATACAACTACTGTAAATCGTATTTTAGGCCAACCTACAGCTCAAATTAGCTTCTGGACTCTAAATATAATTTAAAGAGGACATCTCCAGCTTTCCAACGATATAAAATACGACCTCTAACGATATTTTTTTTTAAATATTTTTTGAAAACAGCCCAGAATTTCACGACAAAATCCGAACAGCAACTCTATTTTCCATCCATTTCGCACAGCAGCCCTTAATTACATACTAAATCGATTTCCAGCAGATATAAACAACTAAAATCAGTTCCATAACATATATATACTACCAACAATATGTACTTTAAGATTAAAACACATAAAGAGACTTCAGTTCATGAATTCAAGTTCTTAAATTCAACCTATAACTCCATTAATGGGTTCTATGTTCATATCTTCAAATCAAAGCATATCATCATGATAATTGAAGGTAAATCAGTAAATAACCTTCATAAAACATGTTAGAACATGAACAAATTTGGATTAGTGCATAAACCTGAAGGGTTTTGATCAGACCAAATCACTATATGATACAGACTGGTCAAACCTTGGTTTGATTCCACTGGTTAAATCCT
Source organism: Pulicaria dysenterica (assembly GCA_947179395.2). Lineage (NCBI taxonomy): Eukaryota > Viridiplantae > Streptophyta > Magnoliopsida > Asterales > Asteraceae > Pulicaria > Pulicaria dysenterica. Next base: position 36,184,833 of record OX359295.1, read on the forward strand.
AAAAGCGGAACTGGATTGAACACAACCCTCTAAACCCTAAAAAGGGTTAGGATCTTTTAACAAATGATATAACTAGTTTCTAATTCACAACAATCCAAAGATAAGGTTACAAGAAATATACCTGATCAAACTTGGGATTGCTAAAGTAGTCCACTACTACTGCACCTCCAACGAACTAGCTGCTAGACGGCTCCTGGATTCACCAATCAACGATGCTCGAAAAAATGAGAATGTATGTGTGTGTGTCGACCTTGAATCGCAAAACACCCACTTGGTGTTTTCTTGGTTCGATTACGACGAGAGGAGAGAGAAGCCGAGAGAGAGAGAGAGAATGCGACGAGAGAGAGGGAGAGAGATGGTGGCTAGGTTTATCTTTTTAATCCTTGTTCTCTTATTCTAATCCTTAAGGCTTAAGGATATATATAAAGATTTAAAAGGACCCAAGCCCGTTTAATTAAAAGCCTACTGGTTTTAATTAAACTTTCATCTCTTGCACTTTAACCCCCTGGACTTTACTAGTTAATTAATTAACTATTAATTAACTTGTCCGTTAAATATTATAACTTAATATTTAATTTCTCTTTAAATAATAAATAACTATTTATTATTTATTTCCTTTTTAATAATTAATACAAACTGATTAATTATTTATTTCTCTCTTCAATAATTAATTCTACTGATTAATTATTTACTTTTCTCTTCTAATAATTAATCTAACTGATTAATTATTTTCACACAGATTTATGGTAAAATCCAACTGTTCTAATTTGGGTGTGTAGCAGTGTGACTCTTTAGTCTTTTATAACATTGGATACAATGTGCTTATTAATTATATCTGCACATAATCTAACAGACTCCCACTTGTGTAAGATAAGTAATAGTTCCTGCACATTGTTAGCCTAAGGATGTCCCTAGCCAGACACTTAGGATAACCAGGTTATAAGAACTCTTATACCCCAAAGTAACTTGTGATAAAACTTCATAAGCAACCTGCTTAAAAGTAACCTGTTATAAACTAGTTGTTTATAAACTAAACTATCATAAACTGCCTGTTTATGAATAGGTACGGTTTTTATAGGTTTGTCCCTTGCAGCGCGATATTTCAATTTTGAGCATGAGCATGGAGTGTCAACTCAGAGACTCAAGAATTATGTTCATGACATGCTTGATTTCAAAACTGTGTGATAAACGACAAAGAACAAATCAGTTCGTTTGGGCACGGCCGTGCACTTATCAGTTTTTCTAATCAGTCAAGGGGCCCGGAAATATCTCTCCTAAAAAAGGAGGTGCAATTACCATCTTGCATATTTGCATTTGGCAACACGGCTCCCACTGAATCTAGACACGCCCCTTATGACCACCCTGTTACGGCATGGCATTAGAACGCGCTAAGAAGACAACAGTTACCGCATCCCAAACCAAATACCTCAGGCTTGAGGATAACCAATGTGATAAAAACTTTTGACACGAATCCACGAAGTATTTTTCACGGTGGGTCAATCCAATATTCGTAACCCTAACGAATATCCGTAAATTTTGGTCCGCAAAAACCGCTCGCAGCTATATTCGATAAACTATCGAATCTACCCCAAATTTACGATGACTTTATAGCTCTATCGAGGTTCCCACCAAGATAAGTAGTCACGGATAGTGTTTCGAATAAACCTAGTTTATTCCTGGATGAACCAAAACATACAAAATTGTGAAGAACAATGAAACTAATTTCTTTACCCTTCCATATTCCACCCTGGAATAAAGATGCATAATTTCTAACATTTCACTGACTCGATTCACGGTGTCTATCTGAATTACTTATTATTTTACATTTGTAACTTATCACGGATTACAAAGAAAAATAATATGATCATAAACCTTAAAACACAAGACTAGTACCATGAAGTACTCTTTCTTGGTTTTGCTAGAAATCGTTCTTGCAACCTGAGAACAAATCTAGACTTACTTATTTTATAAAATTCCTTAAACTTGGAGAACTGGAAATAACTCCTCAGTTTCTGATCTTATAAAATAATCTCCCTGTAATTAAAACTTTAATTACATTTGTAGATGTATTAAATCTTACTAGATTTATGTCCTTTTGAAATAATAAATCCTCTTATACCTACTTGTAAGAAACTTGAAACTAGATTCCCGGTGTATACCAACACTTATCTAATTCCATTACTAAGGATATTAGAGAACATCCTGTTTCATCATTTCTAACGTTAACCAACCAATATTATTTAATTATTTTGACTCATTGAATTCTTTAAAAGCGTATATGATCTTGTTTAAGTCATAACTTGACTCAAAAACTTGCAGTGATATTTTCGTTGAGTGCCTCTCAACAAATCACGCGTTCCTCGGATTGGTTCTTTCTCAAGAAACCACTATTTTAGATACCTTCTAAAATCATCCGACAATTATATACTTTAAAAGTTCATTCTTGTATTTATCATACTAGTTAAGATAACCTTTATAACTCTTGATAAACACACTAGTCAGGTGCTCCCACTATCTTTTTTGAAAAAGTGCATTACTTTAAAATATTCTTTTACGCTTAGTCAATCCTTGACTAATATGCCTAAAAAACTTGTGTTCCAAACACTTGTTTTAAACTTTTAGTTTTTGTAAGAAATTTATTTGTTTTATGAAACCAAAAACTTGGATCTCCCATATATCTATCTTTCCAATTACGGAAAATGGTTTCATTAAACTTACCATGATCACAAGTATGAAACACTCATAATGGTATTTTAAATTTCTTTTCTTAAAACATTTAGTATAAAACTCCCTTGATTATAATAACTATTATAATCACTTTTATACTTTCTTTAACGTTTTATCAAAAACTACTTTACCTGGAAATAATGACTATTATTTTCATATGTTCAAGACTTTGAACATTCACTTTTCATAAAATCTTAAATACTTGTTGAATTAGAAAAACTATCTAATCTTATAAACAAAACTTGTTTATATAAGTATTTATATAGTAGAGCCAGCATTTATGTAACTACAACAAATTACTGCATAAGACCACTATGAATCACCAATCAAGTCAAGACTTGACTTATTGGTATCCTTTTAGTCACGGTTGGACTAACCTGATTCATTAACAGCATACGTGCACGGATATCAACTAATAATTCAATCCATTCCAAAATTTAAAACATAATGTAAAGAGTAAGAGTTTTAAACAACCAAATAAATCCAAAACTTTAAAAAGTTTTAACAACTAGGAAACAGAATTATTAACATATCCGTAGACTGCACGTGGGATCTCTTCATGCTGGGTTGCATCACTTTCCATCTCCTCCTGTAATAAACGAATGCAATAGAATACTCGTAAAACTTTACAAGTAGGAAAGTGACAAAGAAGCTAATCACGCAATACCTGAGGAGCCAGACTTGCCTCCTGCCTCGTGACCTTTCGGGCAATCTCGTTTCCAATGTCCGGCCTCGCCGCACCTGAAGCACCGATTCTCGGTCCTTGCCTTGTTTGGCTTCGGATTCTTGCCCTTGTTGTCGTTACTAGCTCTGGGTGCATTCTGGCTGGGCTGGGCCTTGCCCTTTCCCTTTCCGTTGCGCCCCTTCGTCTTCTTACGTCCACCATGTCCCACCATAAGAATGTCCTTAGACTTTGTCCCGATACTCTGTTCCGCGGTCTTAAGCATCGAATGCAATTCCGCCACGGATTTCTCCATGTTGTTCATGTTGTAGTTGACTATAAAAGGCTTATAGTCATCTGACAATGAGTTGAGTATCGTATCCGTTGCTAGCTGCAACGGTACTGGGTGCCCAAGTCTCTCTAGATGGTCCATGTAACCTTTCATTTTCATGACGTGGTCACTGACCGAAGTCCCCTTAGCCATCTTGCACGAGTTAAATGCCCTAGTGGCATCATAACGCTCTGTGCGGGCTTCCTCCTGGAACATGTCCCTCAGCTGGCGGATCATGTCATAGGCAGGAGTCTCCATAATGCTTGATTGAAACTCTGGACTCATCGTTGCAAGCATGAGGCAACTAACATCCAAGGCGTCATTGGAGCGCTTCTGAAAAGCCTCCCTGACTTCTGCCCTGGCATTGTTAGCAGGGGGATTTCCTAGAGGTTGTTTTAGGACGTCCCAGTTTCTCTCGTGCCTCAGCACGATCCGGAGATTTCTCTCACAAGTGAGAAAGTTTGACCCGGTGAGCTTATCCTTCTCAAGGATAGAGCGGGGATAGAGGTTATTAGTACTGGTAACGTTGGTTGCCATCTACAAATTAAAACCCGGTTTAATTAGTAATTGCAAATAAACTTTCTAACATATATCATCAAACCCATAAACAATATATATTAGACCTAGGACCCATATTTCACATACTTGACGCAAGGTTTGGTCACTTCCCGCCAAGTCATGATATTTCTGGTAGGTAACACCCTGTACCAATCATACCTAGCTTATACAACTCCTAGAACCTCGTAGAGCACTTAGACGTCTAATATGTTTAACTCTACTCTAGTGCATTTTGGGCCGGGACTCCCGATTATCACCAAAATAGATCGCACCACCTAAGACAGCATGAATTCTGGTCGGGACTCCCGATTATCGCAGAATCTTTCATGCCCTTTCCCGCAATGGTTTGAACCCGGATGCCCTAGGTTTGGGCACTTCCGACACCCGAGTACCGTTTAACAGTCAAGGTATACCATTAGGTGGGTAGCACACTGATCTAAGATTTTTCTTGGGTTTTAATTAAGTTCAATGAAAAACTTAATTTTTCAGTTTTGAAAAACCATTTTAAAACTAACTGTTTTAAAAATATGATTTATATGTGTACCTGAACTAGGTGCACAAAACGGCTTTTATAAGTTCCAAACTTATAACCTTGACAAAACTATAAATTTTAAAAATTTAATTAATACGACTACCAGACTGAAGTCATACCCCAGTTTGTCCTAATTCGTGGTTTTTCACTGTCTAATAACAACCTGTCATTAAACCCCCTTTTATTTACCATTACATACATATCATATGCAAATATGAAAAACAGTAAATAAAATCACAACCACGCAGATAATAATAAGCATATGAAAAAACCTATTGTTTTGCCAACTAATCCTAAGGTCAAACCTAAGGACAAAATGACTTGGATTCCCCTTTTTGATGCAATGCACCCACTAGCCTTGACACCTCCCCGAAGTATCCGTGCTTCGTGTGAAAACACCATTTTCTTGATCACCTTCTTGGAGTCCATTTCGGTTGAGGGATTAAACTACAACTAATCTATTACAAATACAATATTGAATGGGGTTGTAAGTGGCACGCAGGCCTCCCCGAACCAGTACAATATTACAAATAAGAAGGGGATTGTAATTGGCACGCAGGCCTTCCCAAAACCAAAACAAAAGAAGAAATGAAAAAGCGAGTCCTAAGTCGGCAAAACTATAGCTATACGTATCACAACCACGCAATTATATATAAGAACTATATATAAAACAATCACACAGTTATAAGAATATATAAACAATAAACTGTGCAATAAAGCACGAAACCTGATTTGTTTAACCATCCTCATTCACCCTTTGAATAATGACTATCAACCAAAAATGAGAGATATGATTTTCTTAAGGTATTTAAAATTACTTGACCAAAATTAGTTTTTCCAATAAACTTTGAAAAACTTGTCTTCATTCAAAAACTTGAATGAAATCCTATGTCGAGTATTTTACCAGTTTTCCAAAAACTTAAAATTTCGACAACATTTGATCATTTAAATATCATCTTGTCTTGCTTCTCCATTCCCTCATATAAACTTCTCTTTTAGAATTTATTTAAAATGACTAAACCAGTCATAATAAATAAATATCTAAACTATATATTTTAACTAAAACTAATTAAAATATATAATACTAGTTTATATAAAATCTTATTAATTTTAAAACTTAAAAATAATAATACTTTTGTATTTAACCGAAAAGCTGTTTGGGCCAACTACTCTTGGGTCTAGAGTTGCCAGGGCCGAGAATAGCCTGGGCCGAGAGCCTCTTGGTCCGATGCCACCTGGGCCGAAACCACCTGGGCCGGAACCATCTAGGCCGAAGCCTCCTGGCTCGCAAGCCACTTGGGCCGTAACCCACCTGGGCCGGACCCTTGCGACGCCACCGCCACTGCCCTAACTGCCGCCATCCAGCTGCTGACCGCAACTGCCGCCACCGCGACTACTGCCGATTACCGAACGCCGACTGGCCGCCGACGATCTGCCACGCTGCCGACGACCTCCGCCGCCTGCGACGGTGGTATTCTCGGTTTCTCCCTTTTTCGATTAAACAAAAAAATTGAATTTTAAATCCTAAATCCTTGTAATCTATAAAAACAACTAGTTTTTAATATCCTGATTAAAAACTGGATTTAATCAAAAACCAAACCTTTTAATTACCAATGTAACTAAAACATGTTCCATTAATAATTAATAATCCTAAAACCAGATTTTAACCTTTAAACAAAAACTTGTTTAAATTTCTGATCAATATCAAGTTTTAGATAAAAAGTTCATCTTTTAACCGTTTAAACATAAACCTTGTTTAAACTTACCTGATTAAAGTTAAACCTTTTATTATCTGGATAAAAACAGAAACTTGTTCTTATCACCCTATGGTTTTCGAATTTTATGAGGAGAAGATCAAGATGAAGAAGATCATATAATCTAAACAAATCAACTAACTGGATTAACTAGGTTTAGTAATTAAAAACAAACTGTTTAATTTATCTTAATCCAAACTTGTCCTTATCCAAAAATCAAAATCCTTTTAACCGTTTAAACTAACTGTTTAAACTTTCTGATTAATAGGATTAAACCTGATAACAAAAACAATCTGTTTTTGTCATCTTCTTGATTTTCGAAAATGCAAAGAACAAAACAGGAGATCAAGAACAAAACCTTAATCCTAAAAAACAGATAAAACTAGAAACTATAGATCATAGAGCCGAGGCTCTGATACCACTGAAGGGTTTTGATCTGACCAAACCACCATATGACACACACTGGTCAAACCTTGGTTTGATTCCACTGGTTCAATCTTAAAAGCGGAACTGGATTGAACACAACCCTCTAAACCCTAAAAAGGGTTAGGATCTTTTAACAAATGATCTAACTAGTTTCTAATTCACAACAATCCAAAGATAAGCTTACAAGAAATATACCTGATCAAACTTGGGATTGCTAAAGTAGTCCACCACTACTGCACCTCCATCGAACTGGCTGCTAGACAGCTCCTGGATTCACCAATCAACGATGCTCGAAAAACCGAGAATGTATGTGTGTGTGTCGACCTTGAATCGCAAAACACCCACTTAGTGTTTTCTTGGTTCGATTTCGACGAGAGGAGAGAGAAGCCGAGAGAGAGAGAATGCGACGAGAGAGAGAGGGAGAGAGATGGTGGCTAGGTTTATCTTTTTAATCCTTGTTCTCTTATTCTAATCCTTAAGGCTTAAGGATATATATAAAGATTTAAAAGGACCAAAGCCCGTGTAATTAAAAGTCTGTTTAATTAAAAGCCTACTGGTTTTAATTAAACTTTCATCATTTGCACTTTAACCCCCTGGACTTTACTAGTTAATTAATTAACTATTAATTAACTTGTCCGTTAAATATTATAACTTAATATTTAATTTCTCTTTAAATAATAAATAACTATTTATTATTTATTTCCTTTTTAATAATTAATACAAACTGATTAATTCTTTATTTCTCTCTTCAATAATTAATTCTACTGATTAATTATTTACTTTTCTCTTCTAATAATTAATCTAACTGATTAATTATTTCCACACAGATTTATGGTAAAATCCAACTGTTCTAATTTGGGTGTGTAGCAGTGTGACCCTTTAGTCTCTTATAACATTGGATACAATGTGCTTATTAATTATCTCTGAACATAATCTAACAAAACCCACATAAGTATGAACCCTAGAAATTCAAAGATGAACATATTCAATCAAGAACCCACCAAAACTAGTCAAGGGCTGTTGAAATCAGTTGATTAATGATAAACTTACCTTAAATTTCAGCAAATAATCACACAAAATTAGAAGGTAATGGCTAGAGTGACTTGGTTATTGGGTTTCTTCACTTCCAGGAAAGCAAGAACAAGCAAATAGACACAATTTGACTTTTCAAGAGACAAATAAAGACACTAAGGTCGGCTGGTGATTTTGAAAACCCAAACACAGTCTAAATTACCATTATCTGATATAAAGGAACCTAATTAAATCGGTCCTATTCAATTTATCATCGAACAACGAGGTATTATTCGGGACCCTCGTGTAAAAACGAATCATATGGTCCAACTTACAAATAAAAATATTAAACTAATATTTTTACCTCTTACCTCGCGGTCCAGTTAAATACCAAGTAATCATCAAATACTAACATAAATAAATAGAAAATAATACTAACAATTAAATATATACTTTATTAAATAATTAAAATAACTTACCACCGTCACGTCATGACCGGGCCCTAAATGCGGGTGTTACACCATGAAATCTATTCCCCAAATGTCAAATATTTCACAGACTTGAATTGGATTTTGGGGCATCTCATTTCGGGATGAGTTGTTTCCAGTTTTTTGGCATGAGTCGCACGATTTTACGAAAAGATAAGCATCCTTGAACAGGGTAGGCCAAAAGAAACATGCATCAAGGACCTTTTTAGCTGTGTAGCTAGGTCCATGATGGCCTCCTGTTGGGCCTGCATGGCAGTGCTGAAGGATGTCAACAGCTTCAGAATCACTCACACATCTACGGATGACTTGGTCGGCTCCTACCCGAAACAGATAAGGATCCTCCTAGAAGTAGTATTTAAGCTCGGAGATAAATTTTCTCCTCTGTTGGTGTGTGAGACCTTTGATCATCACCCATGCTGCTAGATAGTTTGCTATGTCAGCGTACCAGGGGATCTCTTCAGTGCTAGTCACGGCGAATAAAAATTCATCAGGGAAGTTATCTTTTATGCCGGACTCAATTAGCACCTCAAGATTTAGATTTTCAAGACGAGAGAGATGGTCAGCAGACAGATTTTCTGCCCCCTTTTTGTCTTTGATCTCAATGTAAAATTCCTGCAAGAGAAAAATCCACCGAATGAGACGGGGCTTTGAATCTTGCTTTGCGAAGAGATAACGAAGAGCAGAGTGGTCAGTGTAGACCACGGTTTTTGATAACACCAGATAAGATCTGAATTTGTCGAACGCAAAGACTACTGCTAACAATTCCTTTTCAGTGACTGTATAGTTTTCTTGAGCATCAGTCAGAGTCTTGCTGGCGTAATAAATCGGCTGAAAGTGATTATTTATCTGTTGGCCCAAGACAGCACCAACAGCGAAATCATTGGCATCGCACATAAGCTCAAATGGTTGCGACCAATCTGGGCTCGTCAGGATGGGAGCATTTGTCAATTTCTCCTTCAAGAATTTAAATGCGTGATAGCACTTTCGAGAAAAGATGAAAGGAGCGTCTTTCTCAAGGAGATGGGTTAACGGCCGAGTGATTTTCGAAAAATCCTTTATGAAGCGCCGGTAAAACCCTGAGTGTCCGAGAAAGCTCCTAATGGCTTTGACATTGGAGGGTGGAGGTGGCTTTGCAATAACATCGATTTTAGCTTTGTCAACCTCGATTCCCTCATTGGAAATTTTCTGACCCAAAACTATACCTTCGCGTACCATAAAATGGCATTTTTCCCAGTTAAGCACAAGGTTAGTTTCTTCACAGCGAGACAACATCTTGTCTAAATTCTGAAGACATGTATCAAAGGAGTTTCCAAAGACTGAAAATCCATCCATGAACACCTCGACACAATCCTCAATCATGTCATGAAATATAGCCGTCATGCATCGCTGAAATGTTGCAGGAGCGTTACATAACCTAAAAGGCATACGCCGGTAGGCGAAAGTACCGTAGGGGCATGTGAAAGTTGTCTTCTCTTGGTCCTCCGGTTGGATAGGAATCTGAAAGTATCCGGATAATCCATCAAGGAAGCAATAAAAGGCGTTTCCAGCCAAACGCTTCAACATTTGGTCGATGAAATGAAGGGGGAAGTGATCCTTACGTGTGGCATCATTGAGTTTGTGATAATCAATGCACACACGCCACCCCGTGACCGTACGAGTTGGAACTAACTCGTTTTTATCATTCAGAATGACGGTCATTCCTCCCTTTTTGGGAACAACCTGGACTGGACTGACCCACGGACTATCAGAGATAGGGTAGATCAAGCCGGCATCCATCAGCTTTATAACCTTTTTCTTGACTACCTCTTGCATGTTGGGATTCAAGAGTCTCTGATGCTACACACATGGCTTATAATTATCCTCCATGAGAATCTTATGTGTGCAGAAGGATGGACTAATCCCCTTGATGTCAGAAATTTTCCATGCAAGGGCAGTTTTGTGATTTTTCAGAACCTGTAATAGCTTACTTTTCTCATCAACAGTAAGGTTATAAGCTATTATCACAGGCAGCTTAGAATCTTCCTCCAAGAATGCATATTCAAGATGGGAAGAAAGTTCTTTAAGTTCAAAAGAAGGTGGGTCCACAATAGATAATCGAGAGGCTGAGCTCTCGGATTTTTCAAGGACCTCGAAAACATCTGAGATAGGTGTCGTATCAGGTGGAGTAGTGCTGATTTGCTCATCAGAGACAAGCTTTACCTGCTCTACATCCAAGACAACCTCATCTAGGATTTATGTATCAAACGCATCCTTCTCTAGAGTAGGAACAATGTGATCCATGGGATAACGATGAAAGATATCAACGAAATTAAGAGTGACATCCTGGCTAGCTGATTGTTTCATTGACTTTTGGATGTCAAAAGTCACTTCATCCTTATCTACTCGAAGCGTAAGCTTTCCGTTGCAAACATTAATTAATGCTCGAGCAGTGGCTAGGAATGGACGACCAAGAATGAGTGGGACGTTTTTGTCCTCGTCCATATCTAGGATGACAAAATCTGCAGGAAACACAAATTTGTCAACCTTGACCAAGATGTTTTCGACTATCCTACGTGGATATTTGACAGAACGATCAGCTAGCTGAAGTGACATACGAGTCGGTTTTGGTTCTCCTAGGCCCAGTCTAGAAAATACAGAGTATGGCATCAAGTTGATGCTAGCACCTAGATCATCTAGAGCGTTGTTAACAGTGAGATTACCAATCAGACATGGGATTGTAAAGCTCCCAGGATCGGTTTTCTTTGCTGGCAACTTATTTTGAAGAATGGCTGAGCACTCCTCGTTTAAAGTCACCAACGACAGGTCCTCCAATTTCTTCGTGGTTTAAGACTGCTGGTTTTTCTTATTATAAAATCTTGTGACACAACCTCGTTTTAAATTTATAAAAACGATGTTACTAAGCAGATACTACACACGACACAGGCAAGTATAACCTGGTCAATAGTAGTGTAGACTCAGTAAGACTGGATATCGTTCCACCATGACAGGAAGCTACCAATACTTAAATCTCATTGTTGTTTGATCAGCATAATTAATATTAAAGCAAGTAACAGAATGAACTAAATTAACAAAGCCACTAAACCAGACTAACACCGAAGGCAGATAGCTGGATAACAGATCACTTAGGCTTTCGAATCATCTAGACTAATCATGGCAATAACACAATACAAAACATAATATGAAGACTTGAATAGATTGAGAGCATAACATGTTGTTCTAATACTCAACAAAACCATATTATCATGCACAAATCATCACTCGCGTTATCAAGACTAGATTCAACACTTAAACATGATTAAGCAAGTAACGGCATATCAGAATTCAACTACAGATCCTCCAGATCGCGTCCAAATCAGACTACAAAGACAAACATCTTTTCAAATGACACGTCTGGTAGTCTTCAGAACCCAAAAAAAGTGTTAAAGCAGTTAAATTAATTAAAACAAGCAAAAACAACACACTGTCTTAAAAATGCCTTCTGTGGCCGTGGGACATATATCCCGCGGCCGTAGACTGTTGTATTGTCCTACGGCTGTAGGAATTTCTTACTGCGGCCGTAGGAACCAGTAGTACAGAACAGTCAGATCTAACATAAAGGCATTCAACAACAAATTACAATCCAGACTTGAATCTCAGATCATAAACACATGCAAATTGATACAATGGGGTCACAAACTCCTCTAAACTCAAACCTCACAATTAAGGGATTTTAATATTTAGCCACATGATTACTAAAGATATGAACATGTTAAACCTACCATTTCTAGTAAAGCCAACACTTCTTAAAACATGAATCATGTGATATGCACATTGAACACCAAGACCAGCATATCAAAGGCATACATGTGAGTTCATTTCACCATACAAACATACCAACAAGCATCTTTGTGAATCCTTTAATTATTAGTAGCATGTTGACTCATAAATACACCAAATGACTAGATTTTCATCGGAAATCATAAGGCATTCATAAAACCAACATATGAATAAAATGACCAATAATGGATGAACCTGAAATGATTCAAAACATATCCCAACAATGATATCTAATGACAACCATGCAAGATGTATCATTTCTAATAACAAGCTTAACATGGAATTAATAAAATCAACCATCATTCTTGAATATCCACATGCTTAAACATGAAGGATTTATACTATACACATTACCACACATGAACATGGTAAGATTAAACATACTAAGTTGATGAAACACAATTGTATTCAAGATCAAGCATGCATATTTGAATCAAGTCAATATAATAGTCAAATATATTGCCATGACTAGCCAAGAATCATCTTGGCCCAAGTGAAATGAGTTTAGTTATACATATACATCAAGATTAGTACTACAACATCTGGAACACATGGGTACATGATTGAAATCAGAAATGGAAAGAGTATACCCAAGCTAAGCAATGATAAAACTAATGAATACAAGCTCCAAGATGTTGTTCCAAGCCTTCAAATCCAATCTCTCCTCCTTAGAATCACCAAGAAAGGTTCCTGGAGTGTTAGGGTGCTTCGGGAGAGTGTTTGGAGGTGTTGGTCCGAATTGTGGTAAAAAATGGCACTCCTTGTGGAAATGGCAGATTCTGTCATTGAAAGTGCCGAAACAGAATTTCCTACGGCCGTAGGAAGTATCCTCTATGGCCGTACCCAATCATGAAATGGTATATCTCCATACGCAAGATTCTGTCATCTAACCGACACACGCAAGAAATCTGTCAGAAAATGATGGCTGTGGATTAGGTGTTCCTACGGCCTTGGTAACATCCTTCTGCGGCCGTAGGGACCAATATGAAAACCTTCTAGAAGAACAATCTCCTATGGTCGTAGGAGGTATCTACTGTGGCCGTAGGAAGGTCTTTTTCACCAATCTTCATTTTTCTTCTATTCTTCCCTGGTTTTGCCCATTTATCTTACTTAAAGCTCTTTTTAACCTGCATGGTGAATGTTAAGCATAATAGATCAATTATAACAAGATTCACCTTGGATTTGGGCTAAGTACGGGGTATTCTAGCATGTAAAACATGCATAAAAACGCAAAGATCAATAAACAAATAGCTGATCCAATTAGGATCCAATTTATGTGCGCATATAATCACACCAATTATTATTCTTACTAGTGAATAAAACATGTGAGTATAACTTGATCATAACATACACTTACCACATGATTCCCGTCACAAGTATTCACTTACTTTTTACAGCAATTCTAATCATCATAAACATGGTATATCACATCATAACATACATCCGCATACGTACGTAGAATCAGCAATACACGTTTAACACACAATGGTTAGCACTACTTACTGAGCCTCATGGGAAACCGGTACTCACCTTAAGCTCGCCAGAAGGCTGACACAACAATCAACGGTTTCCGGTTCCTCTCAAACACCTAACACAATACATACACGCCTAATTATCACTTATACAAAGCACCCTTAGGTTTAAACACAAGTCAAACAAGCTATTAACTTTGGACCCCTGCTTACAATCGCAAGTACATGCCTTGCGGTCGCAAGGGCCCCCCACAAACATCCCTTACGATGGCAAGGGTGTTCCTTGCAATCGCAAGAGACCTTTTACCGTAAACCCATGTTTCCGATCACAAGGGAAGTCCCTTATACCCGCAAACATGGCTCCAAGGTTGGTTATGATCGTAAGTTATGTACCTACGCTCGAAAACCTCATATCCTTAGCTCGTAAGCGGTAAACCAAACAAAACATTTCTTACGGTCGCAAGGACCATACCTTGCGATCGCATGGACACTAAACTATGCATACGGTCGCAAGTCTCCACCCTTGCGATCGCATAGACTTTGGAGACCCCTTACGATCGCAAGCCCACCCCTGGGGATCGCAAGCCCTGACGCAGTGTTCTTCATCCCTGTTGTAACACCGTATTTTCTAAAACACATCTTTTCTAAACGCGCGGAAGCTAACAACATAATTACATATATATATATATATATATATAATGTAAATGCAACTTTTCTGGTTTTAGCTATACAAAATACAACCACGGTGTTAAATACAAAACAGGCTCTAAACAAAAACAGATATCATAGTATGATCAGTCCATAATTCCAGCTTCATCCATATCCACATACCAGGTATATCCTGTAAAAGATTTCAACAGTGGGGAATTAGCACAAAGCTAAGTGAGAGAATAGATACCACAAACATACAAGGCATAAAGCCCAAATAACAATGCTCAAGCAACAAGAGAACCGGCGGTCTTGCGGGACCTTCAACCAAATGCCGGCCAAAGCATAGGTTTACCGATAGCCTAGTTACAACAGACAACAATAATAGCACTTCTTGATTACAACAAATGCTCATCAAGACAATTACTAATATTGTATATCTCTAAACATAGGCCCAGCTGAATAACTACCGCCAAGCTGATCTCACAACACGTCATGTATATATACAGAAAAGAGAAAACAAACAGGTGATATATCTTATACATCCAAGATATATATCCACTCACCGATATCTTCAATGCTCAGGGAACTCAGTCTTTCTTACTACTGAGTCTTTCCACCACCTGAACGAACAACTAACAATATCATGACCTGTCTCACCACACCTCAAACATCTCCGTGTTTGCGGTGTACACTGCCCAGTGTGACGAGATTTGCAACTATGACACCACGGCTTATTCTGAGTAAACCCTGATCCCTTGGACCTCTGATCGGATTTACTCTGATGACTCTGTCCCTTACCCTTGCTTTGATTCCCGCTAGAACCTCCACCAAACTTGCCAAAAGACCCTCTGTTCATCTTCTCCCAATCCTTAGCATCAGACTCTGCATATCTTGCTAATGTGAATGCCTGGACAAGCGATGTCACCAGGCGAGTGTTACCCCGATATTCTGGTAACAAGGCTTTCACAAAATGTTGAACCTGAGAATGTTCATCAGGCACCCACTGCTTTGCAAATCTAAGAGTTACTTGAAACTTGCTGATCAATTCATCCACAGACATATTACTTGTCTGTGCCAAATCCAGGAACTCTCGCTGAATCTTTGCCATGTTAAATGCATTACAATATTACTCACAGAATTTATCTTGAAATTGCTCCCAGGTAATGGCATTAACAACATCTCGCGGAAAATGTGTAGTCAAAGAATCCCACCATGTCAGAGCTTGGTCTTTCAACCGTCTTGTTGCAAACTTGACCCATTCAGCTTTCTCACAGTTGCAGGCTTCCAAAGCCTTCACAGTCTCTTTCAACCAGTTTAAAGTAACATTCGGATCTGAGCTTCCCGAATACTCAGGTGCTCCACACGCCACAAAATCTTTAAATTGACATTTGTTCCTAGTCTCTTGTTGAGGAAACCACGGAATAAAGAAGTTCTGTTGTGGTGTTTGATGTTGGGTAGACACTCCCTGTGGCATAGGAATAAACGGAAAAGATCCATATGGAGTTGACACCGTGCTCATAGGTGCAGTAGTAAAAACAGGGGGTGGTATCGGTTGAGTAACAGAGGCTGTTACTGAAGGCATCTGTACAGTGGTGGTTGGTTGGGAATACTGGGTTTGGTTTAATTGTTGCTCCAGTTCAAGAATCCTATCCCTATGAGTCTGCAAAGTGTCTTCCAGCTGTAACACATAATCTTGGTTATCTGACTCCCCATGATGAGAAGTACCCGCTCCGTGCTGCTCATTTACAGCAGTAGATGAAACATTGTTATGCTGTCTTCTAGGGGACTGTGGGGTAAATACCGGGATCTCGTTGTTATCAGCCATAATCTGTTCTACACAACATCTCACCAGTTGTCAGATTATAATCTGTTAGTACCACATCATATTCTCTATAGCTACCCTACTAATTACCCACCCTGGAAATATTGGACTGATCAGAGCCTCGGTTCGAGTATTGCACTACTTCAATACAAATCCTCAAACCAGTGCTCTGATACCAAATTGTAACACCGTATTTTCTAAAACACATCTTTTCTAAACGCGCGGAAGCTAACAACAGAATTACATATATATATATATATATATATATATATATATATATATATATATATATATATATATATATATATATATATATATATATAATGTAAATACAACTTTGCTGGTTTTAGCTATACAAAATACAACCACGGTGTTAAATACAAAACAGGCTCTAAACAAAAACAGATATCAGAGTATGATCAGTCCATAATTCCAGCTTCATCCATATCCACATACCAGATATATCCTGTAAAAGATTTCAACAGTGGGGAATTAGCACAAAGCTAAGTGAGATAATAGATACCACAAACATACAAGGCATAAAGCCCAAATAACAATGCTCAAGCAACAAGAGAACCGGCGGTCTTGCGTGACCTTCAACCAAATGCCGGCCAAAGCATAGGTTTACCGATAGCCTAGTTACAACAGACAACAATAATAGCACTTCTTGATTACAACAAATGCTCATCAAGAAAATTACTAATATTGTATATCTCTAAACATAGGCCCAGCTGAATAACTACCGCCAAGCTGATCTCACAACACGTCATGTATATATACAGAAAAGAGCAAACAAACAGGTGATATATCTTATACATCCAAGATATATATCCACTCACCGATATCTTCAATGCTCAGGGAACTCAGTCTTTCTTACTACTGAGTCTTTCCACCACCTGAACGAACAACTAACAATCAGTATTTGCTTAATCAACAAACAATAAGCATAACACTGAAATCAAACATACATGTACATATAAAACCACAAGTACATATATCAACTCATGTATATATAACCAATATACCACAATTCACAATTACCCTTTACTTACTGTAATCTTGTGAATTCATCCAACTCCTTAGCTTAGGCAATTCATACATTCCTTTAATAAGCCAAGGCAACAAGTTCATGTTCGAAACTTGATCTTTCATAACACAATATTCATCAATTCCGAGCATAGGCATGACTGGAAATCCGATTGTGTTCAAATCCAACAAGATCAAATCCGATTAGGCCAAATCCGATGAAATCAAATACAAGAAATGGCAAATCCGATAAAACATGAAAACCGATCAACCAAATCCGAGCAAAGGCAATTCCGATACAATTGGATTCCTACAATTTGCACAATCCGATAAAAGGCCAATTCCGATCAAAGTCCACAATTCAGATTAAACTTGGAATCCGATAAAATCAACAATCCGATAAAATAGGATTCCGATAACATCAATCCGATAACTTCAAATCCGATTATCATACAATCCGATAAACAGTCGGTTTCCGAGTAAAGTCCATCAATCCGATAGAAGCTAAGGCAAATAGTTCTAATGTTCTCAGATTTCCACCAAACCCGATCAATTTAATCGGAATTCAACAATCCGATCGCTTCAAACATAAAATCCGATAGTTCATACTTTAGCAATTCCGACAGATTCAAAAATCATACAAATCTCAACTTCTGATCTGATTTTTAAACATGCAACTTAATCTAAGTTTCCAGAATTTATTTCTAACATATAATGTTCATCTTAACGTTATTATCTATCATTCATGCAACCTAAAATCATCAATTCATCATATAAAAGCATTCAATCGGATTTCTCCCAAAAACACATACAATCCGAAATTAATCAACAATTAACACATTGATTCAGTAATCTAACCTCAGTGATGATGAAATATACTTCATTTGAGCAGATTCACAAACAAGATACACAATTAAAATCAAATCTTTCTTCTTTTCTTTTGCTCTCGGCCGAAGGTATACACACACACACTACACCTTATCAATTTTGCATGTAATGAAGATCAAGGTGGCATCTTGGTGTGTTTAGGTGTCAAAACCGACACCTCAACTTCCACTAACAACAATTTCATTTAAATAATTATTTTTACAATTTAATTAAATTAATTAATTAAACACATAAAAACAATTAATTAACAACTAAACCAAGATTAAGAATCTTAATTACCTTAATCCTACTAGGCCGGTAAGGTGGGTGTTACACCTGTTTTCTACACATCCCCGAAATTCACATTTTTGACACACAATCGATTCAAAACTCACTTCCAATTATCTATACTCTTCACTAGACATCATTTAGAGTTTATAAACACCTTTTTACATAACAATAAACACAAACACACACCAAACACCATCAAAATGGTGTTTTCTCTTCAAGAACTCAAACTAGGTTTTCAACAAGCAAACACTTACAAAGAAGGAAGAAGCATAACAGATAGAACTCGATTTTGATACTGGAATCACAAGCAAACCACTTGTTTCTTGATTTCTTCTTCAACGATTGAGAGAACTAGATTGTGTGTGTGTTTGCTAATACGTGAATGTGTATCTATACACTATGTTTGAGTTTTAACTCAACAGAGGATAAGGACACACACACACAAACCGACTTAAGTGGGTTTAATACCCCACGAGGGTATTTTGTTCCCCTATTCAACTTACAACGCAACTTAGGTTTATTTGTTTCAACTAACGGAGATATTTTCGGAATCATTACGTGAAACCGTTTAATATTCTATTACTTTTACTTATTAGTCTTAACTTTTATATGAAACCTCACATATCCACTTTAACTAACTAAAACATTTATTTAAGGTCAAGGTACAACCACTTGAGCTCGAATTACAACTAGGTACTACTAGGCCCATTTTCAGGATGTTACAATTTTGAGATCTCTAAGGATATAACTTATCCAAAGTAACTCACAAACAGTAGCTGCAAGACTCCTATATTCAGCTTCACAAGAGGATCTTGATACAGTTTTGTGTTTCTTAGTTTTCCACCAGATCAATGAAGTTCCTAAGAATATACAATATCCTGTTAAGTTTTTTCTTGTATCAACGTACTTAGCCCAATCTGAATCACTATATGCATCAATAGTGATAGGAGATGAATCTTTAGAAAAGAACAGCCGTTTCGATGGACACCCTTTCAAGTATATTAGAACATGAAGTACAGCTTTCCAATGTACATCAGTAAGAGAATGCACAAACTGACTCAGCTGTTGAACAGCAAAACTAATGTCAGGTCTTGTAAAATTCAAGTAAAGAAGTCTACCAATCAACCTTGTGTACTTTTCTGGATCATGCAATGGTTGTCCCAATTCTGCAGTCAATTGAATGTTCTTCATTACTGGAGTACAAGCAGGTTTTACTCCTGTTAAACCAACATCTGATAGAATATCTAGTACATACTTTCGTTGATTAACATAGAGACCTTTTTCAGTTTTTAGAAGCTCAATTCCCAGAAAGTAACTTGCTACTCCAAGGTCTTTAATAGTAAATGTTGTATGTAAAAAATCTTTAACCTCCTTGATAAGTTTCTCATTAGGCCCTATGATTAATACATCATCTACATAGACTATGAGAGCAATAAAATCTTCAACTTCTCCTTTTGTGAACAAACAATGATCATGAGATGATTGTTTAAAGCCAAATGATAAGAGCTTAGTACAGAACTCTATATGCCATTGCCTGCTGGCCTATTTTAAACCATATAATGATTTATATAACTCGCATACTTCTCCTGCTTTTGCTTTGTTATACCCTTGTGGTGGAGAAAGGTATACTTCTTCATTTAGATATCCATGCAAGAAGGCATTATTGATATCTAACTGATGTAAGTTCTAACCTTTTGATACAGATAAAGACAAAAGTATCCTTACAGTAACTACTTTTGCCACTGGAGAAAAACTATCAAGATAATCCACTCCATATGTTTGATTATACCCCTTTGCCACTAACCGGGCCTTATATCTCTCTACTGTGCCATCTGGATGCAACTTCACTTTAAAAACCCATTTAGACCCAATTGGTTTCTTATTAGGTGGAATTTGTACAACAGACCAAGTATTGTTTTCTTCTAGAGCTGTGTTGGGAAATTAGCTAAGGCATTAAGACTGTTTAACATGCAAAGTTGAAAACTGTTAGAAGAATTTTGGAAAACAGTTCAAAACTGTTAGAGTTAACTTTGGGAAAACAGTTGTGAACTGTTAGATTGATTTGTGAAAACAGTTGTAACTAACAGTTGTTGTAAGTCTTACAACTGTTAGTACAAAAGTTCAAAACTGTTAGTTCAATTACTACAACTGTTTGAAGACCTTGAAGCCGAAGACTGTTAGAAGAACCAAAACTGTTTCATTCAACAAACAGTTTCGGTTGAGCTATTTATGGAAAATGCTATCTTTGTGGATTTGAAGTATATCTTTAACAAAGTTCGAAGATTATCAAGATTATCTCAGAAGATAGAAGATTACCTAACTGTCAACTAATCAAGGAAGATCAAGGAGTATATAAATACTAGATTAGAATTTGTAATACGTATGTACTCATTGATTATTATAGTTTTGCATTCATACGTAATTGTTATCTTTGTTTTCAGAAAGTGCTAAGCCTCTAAGTTTCTTTTGAAACCTAAGAACAATCTGTGTTCTTCGTCTAACATAATAAGTTAGATTGGGGGTGAAGTTTCCTATTGTAATCATTCTGATTGATCAATAAAACTACTGTTTCATTGAAATTGTTTTGTGTTCAAAACCTTCTTTAATCAATTAAGTGTGATTCCGCAACTTGTTAGTTGATTGTGATAATAATTAAAGATTAACTTTTATTCAACTCTGATTTGTTATTCAAAAGTTAGTTCTTGTTATTTGACATAATCTATATCCGATCCTAACAAGTGGTATCAGAGCCTTATCATTAAGGTTCCTTTGATCACCAGTTGAAGGTTTTGCTTCAATCTTGCTTTGTTCTTTAAAACTGTTTTCAAATTACTTTGTTTCAATGGATTCTGGTGGATCTTCTGATAACAATGGCTCTGGGTCAAACATTCGTGTTCCCATGCCCAAACCAACTGATTTTGAGATGTGGAAACTGAGAATCAAGCAGCATGTCCAATTAATGGACTATGCTGTTTGGGAAATCATTGAAACTGTTCCCACTGCCCCTATTGATCTGGATGAGACTGGAAAACCAAAGAAGAAACCACCACCAAAGACAGATGCTGAAAAGAAGGAGAGAATGATTGAGATGAAAGCTCTCAGCATCCTCCAGATTGCAATTCCCAATGAGTATCAACATCAATTCAAGAAATTTGATGATGCTCATGAACTTTGGAATGCTCTGGAAAAGAGGTTTGCTCGGAATGCTAGCTCTAAGAGAAACCAAAGAGATCTCCTTAAACAAGCCTATGAGAATTTCACCAGTGGAAAGAATGAGAGCATCACCCAAATCTATGATAGGTTTTACAAGCTAGTAAGCCAACTAGAGAGTGCTAAGGTTAGGCTTGACCAAGATGAGATAAATAGAAAGTTTCTTAGGTCTCTAGGTGATGAATGGACTGTGTTTGCTGCACAATGGAGGACTAAGGATTCCCTTGAAGACATAGAGTTAGATGATCTCTATAATAGTTTGATAGTGTTTGAGGGAGAGATAGAGGGAAAAAGAAAAACTGTTGTCCTTAGCCACAATGCTGCTCTCCTGTCATCCTCAGGTATGGAATCAAACCATTCATTAACTAACTCTATTGATAGTTGTGCAGGTACTAGTTCTGCTGTTGGACTAGATGTGAACACTCCAGATGCTGTGCTTGAAGCTTTTCTTGCCAGCCATGCACATTCAACCCTCACCAATGAGGATCTTGAACAAGTGCACCCTGATGATCTTGAGGAGATGGATCTCAAATGGCAGATGGCCATGCTTACTGTTAGAGCCAAAAGGTTCATCAAAAGGACTGGAAGGCAAAACATGAATTTCAAAACTGATGGCAAGGCTGGATTTGACAAGTCAAAGGTGAGATGCTTCAAATGTCAACAGCTTGGCCACTTTGCAAGAGAGTGCAGATCTAGTGGACAAGTCCAGAATCAAGGTCAGAGGCCAACTCAGAATCAAACCTCCTCAGCATTGGTCTCACAAGAAGGCCATGGGTTTGATTGGAGTGATCAAGCAGAGGAGGCTACAAAAAACAAAGCTTTGATGGCATTGACTGACTCCTCCATCAAGTTGGATTCACCAGAATCTGAGGACATTCAGGTATCTTCTAAACTATGTCCTGATTAATGTAGAGCTATTGTTAAAAGGTTTAGAGAGCACAATAAGAAAATGTGTGCTGCTTTAAGCAAAATGGAGGAGAGGAGATATGAATCAAGTGAAGTTATTGAAAGCTTTGAAAAGAAAATAAAATATTATCAAGCCAATGAACTGCAAATCGATTATGATAGAAAATATCATAAGTGGGAAAAAGAGCAGCTTCAAGAGGAGATTGATAGTCTGAAAAAGAAGCTAAGTGAGAAGGAAAGCAAGGTTGATGAATTAACCAAGAAATTGGAGGGGGTAGACATTGATCTGAGTATGTTCAAGGCAGCCAACCTTAAACTTGAAACCTTGTTACAATCTCAAGTTAGAGACAAGGTGAAAACTGGCCTAGGATACAAACAAACCCCACCTCCATACAACCAAAACTACATAACTCCAATGTCCGAGATAGCTGATAGGTATGTTAATGAACCATTACCAGAGGAAATGAAGTCAGCTGAACCAAAGTTTGAAAGTTATGAAGATGGAGTTCTGTCAGAAGAAAGTGATGAAGATAATGAGGGAGTTGTGAAAAAGGATGAAGTTATTCCATATGAAAATCACATCTGTTGTGAACCCATTCCCACAAAATCTTCTTTACAACCTGTGGTGTTTGTAAAAGCATCCACTGAACCCCTCACCAATGAGCCAAAACCCTCAAAAGCTGTTAACTTCATAAACAGTTTCACAACTGTTACAAACAGTCCTCACCTTTACACTAACAGTCTCAGAAAGAACCCAAACAGTCCTAACCTAAACAGCTCAACTGTTAGTACTAAGACCAAAGGAAAGGAGAAAGTTGGTGAAGTTGTAGTTGAAAAGCCCAAGAAGGAGGCTGCAAAAGCACAGACTAAACCCAGATTTGTGAAAAGGCATACTGAAATGCCTGCATGCACATGCCAAAAGCATGGTGTACAAAAATTTCCTCAATCTGCACCCATTAGAGGAAATCAGAGAAATAGGAACCAGTTCTGGTCACAAAGAACTGGTTTGCCTATTGTGAAAACTAAAAAGTGCTATATTTGTGGGAGATCCAATCATTTGGCTCAAGATTGTTACTATAACCCACAGATCAATGGCACCAAAAAACCAAGTTTCAAAAATCAGATTAACAACTCTAAAACTGCTAAGCCAAAACAGGCTACCAGTTCTATAACTGTTACATCCAAACCAACTAACAGTTCTACAACTGTTTTACCAAAACCAAAAACTGTTGGTCTGGCTTGGGTGAAATTGCAAAAACAAACAGTTTCTGAAGAGGATAAAACAGCTTCCACAGTTTTGCCAAATCCAAAAACTGTTTGTTAAAAAAACTCAACTGTTAATCACAACAGTTGGAAAACACATGTTATCACAAAATACTCTTCACACAAAATAGAGAAGTCTAATTTGGATGACATCAATAAAACTCAATCTGTGTTTAAGTATTATGATTTGAATGGTGTACCCAAGACCTGCATGGCCTGGGTACTTCCTGCTACTAACTGATTTTTATTTGTGCAGAGCATTCATAAAGCTGATCATGGATCAATTTGGCATGTGGATAGTGGATGCTCAAGGCACATGACTGGAAATCCACACTGTTTGAAGGATTTCAGAAGCATCAATGGTGGATTTGTAGCATTTGGAGGAAATGCTAAGGGAGGAAAAATCACAGGTAAAGGAGCTGTTGAGGCAGGTACACTTACATTTAGTGATGTTTTCTTTGTTGAACAACTTAAGTACAATCTGTTAAGTGTATCTCAAATCTGAGACAATGGAAACAAAGTTTTGTTTACAGATTCAGAATGCATTATCCTATCAAAAGATTTTGAACTAAATGAGAAGGATATTCTTTTGAGAACTCCTAGAAAGGATAATGTATACTGTCTAGATACACAAAAGATTGCTAAACAGAATGTGTTAAGTTGTTTACTCTCAAAGGCATCTCATGATGAGTCTGCCATTTGGCATAGAAGGATGTGTCACATGAATTTTAAAACCATGAATCTGTTAGCTAAAAACAGTTTGGTAAGAGGTTTGCCCCAAAAGGAATTCTCATGTGATGATCTTTGTGTAGCTTGTCTCAAAGGCAAGCAACACAAAACTTCTTATGAGACCAAAGAAGTTTCTTCCATTACTGCACCTTTACAACTTTTGCATATGGATCTTTTTGGTCCAACGTCTGTGGTCAGCATTGGTAAGAAAGCCTACTGTTTAGTCATAGTTGATGATTTCACCAGATTTACATGGGTTCAATTTCTTAGAACTAAAGATGAAACTGCTGAGTTAGTTAAGTCTCTTATTCTTAGGATTGAGAATCAATCTGATTTGAAGGTGAAAGTCATTAGATCTGATAATGGTTCTGAGTTTAAAAACTATGATTTAAACAGCTTTTGTGAGGAAAAAGGAATTTCAAGACAGTTTAGTGCTCCTAGGACTCCTCAACATAATGGAGTGGCTGAGAGAAGGAATAGGACTTTGATTGAGGCTGCTAGATCCATGTTAGCTGATTCTAGGCTTCCAATGACATTCTGGGCAGAAGCAGTGAACACTGCCTGCTATGTTCAGAATAGAGTACAAGTAGTCAAGTCCAAAGGGAAAACTCCTTATGAGTTGTTCCTCAAGAGAAAACCTTTAATCAACTTCTTCAAACCATTTGGATGTCCTTGCACTATCCTTAATACCAAATCACAATTAGGCAAGTTTGAGAGTAAGGCTGAAGAAGGTTTCTTTGTAGGATACTCCACTCAAAGTAAAGCTTATAGAGTATTTAACAATGTCACTAGAATCATAGAAGAGAGTATGAATGTCTCTTTCAATGAGAATAGGATCAATATTGAAGGTAATGGGCCTGATTGGTTATTTGATATTGATGCATTGTCTAAATCTCTTTCTTTTGAGTATTCTACTGAAACAGCTGCAGGTACCTCCACAACTGTTGGTGTAAATCAACAAACAGTCTCCAACAGCCAAAACAGTTTTGAAACTGTTAGCTCAAAACCAACAACTGTTGGTTCAAACAAAGTTACTGAAGACTTTGTTGTGATTCCTATGCTTCAACAAGAGTTCTCCAATGCTGTTGATCCATTAATTGATGCTGAATCTCCGAAGGACATGGAATCTCATGATCCTCAACAACACACTGAATCTGCACCCTAAACAGTTGCTGATCAAGTGTGTGATACTGCTGGAAATTCAAGTGAATATGAGATTGATCTGTCTAATCTAGGGAATGAACTGACTGAAGAAAACATTCCTACATCAAGGGTTCACAAGAATCATCCAATATCACAAATAATTGGTGATCCAACCACTCCTATCAGAACAAGGAACATGCTGCAAAATGAATCCAGTGGTGTGGATCTTGCCCAATTTGATGTGAATGTCTGCTTTCTATCTCAAATAGAACCAAAGAAAGCAGTTAAAGCATTGAAAGACCCTTCATGGGTGGAAGCAATGCAAGAGGAGCTCTTACAATTTCAAATTCAACAAGTTTGGAAGTTACTTGAACTTCCAATAGGCAAAAGAGCTATTGGCACCAAGTGGGTGTTCAGAAATAAGAAGGATGAGAGAGGAATTGTAATCAAGAACAAGGCTAGACTGGTTGCACAGGGCTATACACAAGAGGAAGGAATAGACTATGATGATGTCTTTGCACCTGTTGCAAGGATTGAAGCCATTAGACTATTTCTTGCCTTTGCAAGATCAAAGGATTTAAGGTGTATCAAATGGATGTCAAGTCTGCATTTCTCTATGGAACTATTGATGAGGAGGTATATGTGTGTCAACCCCTTGGCTTTGAAGACTCAAAGTACCCTGACAGGGTATATAGGTTGGATAAAGCTCTATATGGACTACATCAAGCTCCTAAAGCTTGGTATGAGACATTATCATCCTACCTTCTTGAGAATGGTTTTAAGAGAGGCACAATTGACAAAACGTTGTTTACAAAGATTGTAAAAACAGAGATTTTGCTTGTGCAAATCTAAGTTGATGATATAATCTTTGGATCCACTGATGACAGCCTGTGCAAAGAATTTGAAGTTGTTATGCACAAAAGATTTCAGATGAGTTTCATGGGTGAACTCACATTTTTCTTGGGATTACAAGTGAAACAGAAGCCCTCTGGTATCTTCCTAAGCCAATCTAAGTATGTCAAAGACATATTGGACAAGTTTGGCTATCAAGATGTGAAACTGGCAAGCACTCCTATGGAAACACACAAACAGTTGGGAGCAGACTCTGAGGAGGAGGATGTAGACATACATCTATATAGGTCAATGATAGGTTCATTAATGTACTTAACTGCTTCTAGACCTGATATAATGTTTGTTGTGTGTGTTTGTGCCAGATTTCAATGCAGTCCGAAGATGTCACACTTGTTTGATGTGAAGAGGATCTTTAGATACCTCAAAAGCCAACCAAAATTGGGACTTTGGTATCCTAAAGATTCACCTTTTGATTTGGTGGCATATTCTGACAGTGACTATGGTGGAGCCAATGTGGACAGAAAATCAACCTCTGGAGGATGTCAATTCTTTGGATCAAGGCTGGTTTCATGGCAATGCAAGAAACAAACAACTGTTTCAACTTCAACAGCTGAGGCTGAATATGTTGCTGCATCAAGCTGTTGTTCACAAGTTCTATGGATTCAGAATCAGCTTCTGGATTATGGTTTGTCTTTCTTAAACACACCTATTTATGTTGATAACACCAGTGCTATTAGCATAGTTAATAATACAGTGAAGCATTCTAAAACCAAGCACATTGAAATCATATTTCACTTCATAAGAGACTGCAATGAAAAGAAATTAATCTAAGTTATGAAAGTCCATACTGATGATCAATTAGCTGATCTGTTCACTAAAGCATTTGATGTGAGCAGATTCAACTTTTTGATCTCAAACATTGGAATGATTAACTTGGCCTAACAGCTGTTCATTACTCAATGTTTTTCACACTAACAGTGTGCAACTGTTAGTATTGTTATCTAACAACTATTGATTTTAAGTGTTCAGGGAAGAGTAGAAGTGCAAATCCCAAACCAATTTTGGACATATCTGGTTGCATGTCTCACAAACAGTTTTTCAAACCCGTGAATGTCCTTGATATGTGATAAAGCTTATGATGGGTGTATGTGCTAAGTTTTATTGTCAGTTGCACATTTGTACCAGTTGTTTGAAATACTACTAACAGTTTTCAACTGTTAGCATATGGCCTGCACAACTGTTAGGCAAAATCCATGTGCATCTGAGGGGGAGAAACTCATACAATAACAGTTGTCCTTTCTAACAAAAACAGTCTTCAACTGTTAGTGTCTAGAATGTACAACTGTTAGTTCAAAATCATGATCTTCGAAAAGGGAGTTATTTCTAAATAACAGTTGTTACATCTTATGAAAACAGTTTTCCAACTGTTAGCTTTATTTTTGTTCGTCAACTGTTAAGTTAATAAAAGGTGGTTTGGTCTTTGCAGAATTTTGAGGATGTTTGAATTGCATTCGAAACATATATAAGGCAATTCCCTCCTCACCAGTTCATTCACTCGTTCTAAACTTAAATCACACGCAAACCCTAAATCCTATCTCTCGAACTCGAAATGGCTCCCCTTCCATTCGTTAAGGAACACAACATGCACGCATATTTGTCCAAACCCGATCATCTTACTGCTTTCCATGATATGATTGACTACCTCTCACTCTCCAACCTCCATCATGCTCTTACTGTCAACCCCACCATTTATACTTCTTATATTGATCAGTTTTGGAAACATGCTACCCTTCGAACAACTGATGAAGTGCAATGGATTGATTCCACTGTTGATGGTTTGAATGTTTCAATCTCTGAGGACTCCATCCGTGAACTTCTTCAACTGAATGATCAGGATGGTGAGTACTCTGATTCTGTATCACTTGAGTTTATTTATGCTGAACTTTTAAAGTTGGGGTATGAGGGCCCTAGAGGAAAGGGCACCTTCTACAAAGGGCAATTTTGCTCGCACTGGAAGTTCATAATCCATACTCTCCAGCAGTGCATGAGCCCTAAGAGAACTGGCTGGAATGAATTTGGGAGCAACATTGCTCTCGCACTCATTTGTTTAGCCAACAACAGAGCTTTCAATTTCTCAAAAATGATCTTTAATGGGATGGTAAAACATCTTGGGACCAAATATGGTCTCTTTTTTATGTACCCGCGATTTGTGCAAGTTTTATTAAACTTTTTTATGCCAAATCTTAAAGCACACAATAGGGTCATTATTCCCTCTGCTCATGTGGCCTCCACATTGAGCAAATTGATGGTTAATGGGAAGAATTTCTCAGGTGCCATAACTCCACCACTCTCTGCAATGGTGGAGTTCATTTCAAGAAACAGAGCTGCTAGAGTTGAGCATGAAGCCCACAGCATTGCTACACCAACAACTCTAGAATCCATAGCTCACGCTACTCAAATAATCCCCTCTGCTACCTTTGAAAGAGCTACAACACAAGCTCCTGCACTAAAAACATTTCAAAAGAGGAGAAGAACTGTTGGTGCTCCTTCCACTACAGTTCTAGAACCCCAAGCTGTTAGCCCTGCACAGGTGCATTCACATGTGCAGAATATCGAAAGGGAACCCATAGTGCTGTCTCCCAGGCACAATGAGGAGGTGATCACTCCATTAGAGGGTGATCATATGGTTTTTGAGGCTGACACTACTGTTTTATCCGCAAGGGATGAACAGGACAGTGTTAACATAACTAAGACCTCAACCATGGCAACAGAAGCTGGTCAAACAGTTTCTGGAAATCCCCAGTACCAAGAACAAAGGGGTACTGGTGTGGAATCTCAATTGAGTGAACCACCAGTTTTATCTGTCAATGATATGTTAACAGTGGCAACACTGGCTGACATTGAGGCTAGAATGCAACATCAAGCATTGACGAATTCCAACTTTGCACCTTTCTTTGCTGCATACATGCAAGTCAAGAAGAAGTTTGCCTTACAAAACAAAAAGATTCTTCAACAAGACCAGCAAATCAAGGCTTTAACCAACAGCCTGAAACAAACCAATGAAATCATCAAGATGCATGATCAAGTGCTCCAACAGTTGACAACTGCTGCTAGACTTCCTTCAACTGTTCCAATAAAAAAGGGGGAGAATACAATTTTGTCACTGGTTGATAGAGTTCTAATAAATACGATGATTTTGTCTGGTGATTATCCTCCAACAGAGATTTATAGATCATGGCCAAAGGTTAAACAAGACTATCTGGTGAAAATGGCAAGTGAAATCCTAATCTGTAGCATCAATCAGATGAGACAAAAGATTGAGGATGGTTGGTTAGAAGGAAAATGTGCAAAGCTTGAGCCACTTAAGCCAAAGCCTGGATTCAAAGGGATTCATATTGTAGAAGACCTTGTTGAAAAGCCAGTGCAAGAGGTAGAAGGAAAGGGCAAAGAGATTGTTGTTGAGCTACCAAAGCTAAAATTAACAAAAGAACAACAAGAAGAAAGGGATTTTGAATGTGCTCAGAGGTTGGCTGCTGATCTACAACAACAAGAACAGACTGATTTTGAAATTGCAAAGAAGCTGGCCGATGAGTTCACTAAACAGATTGATGAGGAAGAGAAAGCCAAGAAAGCTGGCAAGGGAGTGAAAAAAAAGAGGATTGTAAAGAAGGAAACTGTTTTACCTCCTCCCAAGCCACAAGT
The DNA here is from genome assembly GCA_947179395.2 of Pulicaria dysenterica. Taxonomy (NCBI): domain Eukaryota; kingdom Viridiplantae; phylum Streptophyta; class Magnoliopsida; order Asterales; family Asteraceae; genus Pulicaria; species Pulicaria dysenterica. The sequence goes on from OX359295.1 coordinate 36,215,071, forward strand.
TGAAAAGGAAAAGGCTAAAATGGTTCAAACAATTCTCCAAGACCGACTGATATCTGAGCTTGAAACAGGGATTAAAAAGTTGGAAAAAGAACAGTTGGGTCCGAAATCACATATTACAGCATGGAGATTTGAGGTATTGAGATATGACACTGGAAAGAAAGGTGTAACTGTGGTTAGAGAAGGGTTGATGGAAAGTTACTCGAATTTCTTTCAATTGGTGAATAATTGTACTAGAAGAGACCTTGAGGAGATGTATGCTTATGGAGCTAACAATTTTGCAAATGCTGAGGAAGTTGAAATAAAAGTTTTGATGAAGCATCTAACAAGCATATGTCGTCCAAAGGAGATTATGCAAGTTTTGATTGCTGATGAGGCTTTTCCTATTAATTCAATAAAAGTGCTTGCTGGAGCTGGAGTGTACTATATGGTGATGGCTAACTCTCAACAAAAATGGTTTGATTTGGAGTTTATATAGCACAATAAGGTCAAGCTTCAGTACATGTTGAAAGCAAAATTCTTTGGATCAGATAGAATAAAAGATGATCTGTTCAAAAGATTAAAAGAAAGACTGGCATGAGTCAAGTCTATGTAAGTCTTCTTTCAATTTTGATTGTAACAGTTTACTTTGCATAAATATATGGAATTCATTCTTTGCTTATGCTTAATTTGTCTGTGATTGAACCCTATGATCGAAAAAACTTAAAGACATTGGTCAATTCTTTAAGTTAGGGGGAGATTGTTGGGAAATTAGCTAAGGCATTAAGACTGTTTAACATGCAAAGTTGAAAACTGTTAGAAGAATTTTGGAAAACAGTTCAAAACTGTTAGAGTTAACTTTGGGAAAACAGTTGTGAACTGTTAGATTAATTTGTGAAAACAGTTGTAACTAACAGTTGTTGTAAGTCTTACAACTGTTAGTACAAAAGTTCAAAACTGTTAGTTCAATTACTACAACTGTTTGAAGACCTTGAAGCCGAAGACTGTTAGAAGAACCAAAATTGTTTCATTCAACAAACAGTTTCGGTTGAGCTATTTATGGAAAATGCTATCTTTGTGGATTTGAAGTATATCTTTAACAAAGTTCGAAGATTATCAAGATTGTCTCAGAAGATAGAAGATTACCTAACTGTCAACAAATCAAGGAAGATCAAGGAGTATATAAATACTAGATTAGAATATGTAATACGTATGTACTCATTGATTATTATTGTTTTGCATTCATACGTAATTGTTATCTTTGTTTTCAGAAAGTGCTAAGCCTCTAAGTTTCTTTTGAAACCTAAGAACAATCTGTGTTCTTCGTCTAACATAATAAGTTAGATTGGGGGTGAAGTTTCCTATTGTAATCATTCTGATTGATCAATAAAACTACTGTTTCATTGAAATTGTTTTGTGTTCAAAACCTTCTTTAATCAATTAAGTGTGATTCCGCAACTTCTTAGTTGATTGTGATCATAATTAAAGATTAACTTTTATTCAACTCTGATTTGTTATTCAAAAGTTAGTTCTTGTTGTTTGACATAATCTATATCCGATCCTGACAAGCTGCTAACTCTTTGTTCATTGCAGCAACCCACTCTTTACTTTCACATGCTTGTTGATAAGAAGTAGGCTCAGTCACTTGTGATACAGAACTAAGAAAACTCTTGTGTTCATCCGTAAGAATTGAAGACTGAATATATGGGAAAGTGGGTGGATAATGAGGGGAAGTAAAGACTTTATTTCCCAAAGAACTATCCTCAGTACAATTCATGACATAATCAGTACACCAAGATGGAGTTTTCTTAATTCTTGTACTTACTCTTGGTGTAGGAGGTGAATTCATTGTATTTGTAACATCAACATTAGATGATACATCTTCAAGTACATCAATTTGATCAGGATTATAATCATGAGAGGGTATAAAATCCTGTTGATGTACTTCAAAAACCTCATCTGTTAAAGGTTCTTTAGTAACCACAGTAGGAATGACATCATGTCAAGTGTATCAATTGTGTTTGGTGAAAGGAAAGATTGATTCATAAAAAATCACATCTCTTGACATAATGACCTTCTTTTCAGTCAGATCATATAGCTTGTAAGCCTTTTGACCTGGATTATACCCTATGAAACAACAAGTAGTATCTCTTGAATCAAATTTGGTCTTGTGTGGTACTAGATTAGTAGCAAAGCACAGATAATCAAACACCTTTAGGTTAGAATAAGAAGGTGTTTTATTGTATAAACACTCAAAAGGAGTCTTCCATTTCAAAATCCTTGTGGGAAGTATATTAATGATGTAAGTAGCCATCAACACAGCATGACCCCATAAAGATATAGGCAAATTAGCCTGAGAAATTAAAGCCTTGGCTATTTGAAGCAAGTGTTGATGTTTCCTCTCAACTTTTACATTTTGTTGTGGTGTGTAAGGAACACTCTTTTGATGGATTATCCCTGATGATGAGAACATTTTTTGACAACTTTGGTTAACAAATTCGGTTCCATATCAGTTCTGATAACTTTCACAGTGGTTTGAAACTGATTTGTTACATACGCCAAGAAATTTGAAATTGTCTGGAAAACTTGAGTCTTATCAGTTAACAAGAAGGTCCATGTAGACCTTGAGAAATCATCTACGATAGTAAGGAAGAAAGAAGCACCATTAATGGTTTTTGATCTGTAAGGTCCCCACAAATCGACATGTATGAGATCAAAGATCTTAGCAGAAAAAGAATTACTGTTGGGAAAAGGCATTCTCTGTTGTTTTCCTTGATGACATGGTATGCAAGGACTCAACTCATCATTTTCTTTAATAGGTACAAAATCCAGATGTTTCAAGATAGATGATGATGTATGTCCTAATCGTTTGTGCCTTAAATTGTAAGATTCCTTATTACAGTCATCAACAACATTACAACTAGTGAACTTCTTAAAAAACAAAGATTTAGGAATTGAATTTGGATTAAAAGAAGAAGTAAGACTGTTGTTGTCCAGAACATACAGCTTTCCCAAGATCCTTCCTAGTGCCACAACCTTAGCAGTTTGAAGGTCCTGTAATATACAGCATGTAGGAAGGAAAGTAAATGCAATATTAGCAGTAATTGTCAAAGCCTTTACTGATAAGAGATTGCATTTAAAATCAGGCACATGTAGAACATTCTTGACAACCAATCTTTCATTCAAAGGTACTGAACCAGTATGACTTACTGATTTTATGGAACCATCAGGTAAAAAAATAGGTGTGTAGGATGTAACTAATCTTGATTCGTTTAATAAAGATAAATTTGCACACATATGTGCAGTTGCTCCAGTATCTAGAATCCATATGTCTTTACCAAAACTGTTGCTTCTTAAAGAGTTAAGAGGTGACAAATTCATACCTGCAAAATCCCCAAAGTGAGAAAGATTTGCAAGATGACCATTTGAATTTTGATTTGCTTTCATAAAATTGGTAAACTGTTGGAATAGCATTTGCATGGAGTCATTGTTATTATCTTGATCACTGATGTGAAGAGGGTTATCATCAGCTTGTTTAAAGCTCGAATCTGCCATGTGTGAAGAATTGGAATTGAATTTTTTCTTGTCTTTAAATTCCTTGTACCAATCAAGGTATCACACCAACTTAAAACACATGTCCTTTGTGTGACCATTAACTTTGTAGTGATCACAGTACCTGTCATTCTTTCCTTTCCCTTGAAAACCTTTCTTAGTGTGTTGATTATGATTAGTTGTTTTAACCAACATAGCTGACATTTCAGTTGGAACTGAGAAGTTTATCTGTACTTCTCTTTGTTTTTCTACACTTAAAGCCATTGAATATGCTTTATGAACAGATGGAAGAGGATCTAAAACCAAGATTTGATTTCTTAAGTTGTCGTAAGTATCATTTAGCCCCATTAAGAACTATATAAGTCTTGTGGATGAATTCAGATCTGCTATAGCCTTAGCAGAACCACAATTACAAGGAGGTAAATGCACGAGATAGTTTAATTGATCCTATAATTGCTTTAACTTAGTATAATACTTTGAAAGAGATGATTCACCTTGTGTAATTGAAGCAATTTGTCTCTGTATCTGATAAATCTGAGGACCATTACTCTCACCAAAGTGTTCTTCTAACTCCAGCCATAATTCTCTTGCAGTAGTTGCAAAAATGAATGCTCCAACGATATCCTTTGAAATTGCATTGAAAATCCATGAACGAACCATACAATCATTACTAATCCATTCATCAAGTTCATTTCCATCTGTTTCAGGAAGAGTTGAAGATCCATCGATAAAACCTACCTTTCTCTTTTCTCCTAAAGCCAATTGAATCGAAAATTTCCATTGCCTGTAATTCTCGTTGCCTGATAACAGAATTGAAACAAGAAACAAACTCGGTTCATTTCCTTTAGTTGAATTTGAATTCAAACCCTGAGGATTTACTCTTCGATCACCGTTCGGATCAACACTCATGATTAATCACGAAAACGAATTGAAAAACGCGGAAGAAATCAGATTGCATGCATTAAGAATCAGATAGCATGCTATGATACCATGTTAAGAAGCTTAACAATTTAGATCTTGAATTGTAGAGAGAACTAGAGAGATTCTCATTGAACAGAATTACCGATACAAAAACGAATACATGGGTATATAACAACTTCTAACAGCTAACATTGTTTCTAACTACAAGAACCTTCTACTTTAGCATAATTACAAAACTACCCTACAAACAATTATAATTCTCAATAAAAACACAAAAAAACACTATTAATGAATAGTGCTTAGGAACAGTAATTGTTTGTCCCAAGTGATTCAGGTATCAAGTAATCTCATGAAGATCAATGTAACATAATCTTGAATATTAGAAAGAAAGTGATTAACACCATAAAAAGCACACACTTAAGATTGTGATTATGACAAAGACATTTCTCATTGTTACATGATTAACACTAATCATATGCTTATATACTCTTTGAGTATATTTATAATTAAGCCCTCTTAGTTTGTATTTTATACAAACTTCACACACAATGTGATCTTCTATTTCTATACAATATAAGATCCTAACAATCTCCCCCTTTGTATTGAAATAGAAGATGTTATGTCTTTTTAGCATCTTGTGAAATCTCTAACAATCTTCCCCTTTTGAATCATCAGTCTTTTTACTTGATGTCTTCAGAATGTTTTCTCATCTTGAATGACAGACTCTTAAGTTTTGAGAATAGTCTTCACTTCAACATCTTAATGAGAACTTGAATCTTGTAAGCATATATTGACATCCTCTTTCTTTAATCTTCAAACTTTCACGAGTAACGTTAGGCTTTTCAACCTTTGGTTGTATAAACACTGTGATTTTCAGAATTCACAATCTTCATGATCTCTTGATCTTGAGCCTTCAAACAAAATGATTTTAAACTTGCATTGGGAAGAATCTTTTATTCTCTCCCCCTAGAATGTAGCTCTCGATCGTGAAACACTTTAAACACTTTTGGTCTCAAAAGAAATTAATTTTCTTCAATCTCTGTCAAATACAATGTACTTTTCTTTGCTCCCCCTTGACTTGTAGCTATTTCTTTCTCACTCCCCCTACATACATACATGGGACTTCTTCTTTTCGTCTTCAAAACATCAGAATAATGTTTTCTATGAACAACTCAAACTGATTTTCTTCTCCCCCTGAATATCTTGAATAACGTTTTGCTTTTATATCTCAAAATCAACTATACAATCTTCACTCTTTAAATTTTATTCTCCCCTCATGATGCTCAGGATTTATCATGAACATCATGTTCAAAAAAATTTGCATCCAACTTGATTTTGACATGAATGTAAGCACTTTGTGTAAAAAATCCACATCATGATAGGCTTGCGCTTCTTGAAATGTCACAACAATGATATATCTTAAAAGTATGCGAGACAGTCTTTAGGGCACCGTCTCAAAGTTCCCTTGGGTAAATTTAACACCGAGATCACATAGATTACTCGTTAACACAACAGTTTAAATAAACTGTGTGACCTACTTGCAGAACTGGCATAGCGTTGATTCTGGTAGGATTTCCATCTAATCATCGTGTATATCACAAAGATATCACTCCAAGATGTTCCGCTAGTCACGAAGACTAGATATGTATGAAATTTCAAACATGTGTCCTAAAAAATGAATTTAATTTATCAATGTGCTCTAGATTCAATATATGCATAAAAGAAGTCGGGAACCGGAGCAGCATGTCCTCCTTGTTTCAATATTAACAATCTCCTAGTGAGATGTCAATAGGAATATGCTAATTATCCGTGTGAAGTTGAAACAATCATCTTTTAAGAGATAATAGAGTAGTTGGGTGGGGTTGTGCATTGCATCACTGGGTCCATGATGTCTACTTCAATACCAAATCTCAACACATGAGATCTAGTAGCATATGTGGTTACCCAGATTTATACTATATGGTGAGGACCTTTCTTTTCTTTTGATCCTTTCGCACACCCTCAGCTCTCTACATATTTTTCAACTTCTCCCTCAAACTCTCTTTCCAAAATGAAATGTATCATTATTTGGATACATTTGGACACTTGTGATAAACAATTCAACATGAATGATTTTCAAGAAATGAGATGTTGAAAATGATTGTCAAGAAATATTTGAACAATCAAAGAATATGAACAATCAAAGAATGATGTTTGTAGGAGGAATAACAGAATGATGTTTCATTGAATAATTTGCACCGTCATCTCCTGTTCCACCCCTCTCGGTTTCATTTTATCTCTGCACACCAATCAGGATCCCGTGATCATTGATTCTGCTCACCTATACGACCTAGTAAACCCTTACGATGTTTATCTAGAGGTGAACTCCCGGGGTAGGTCCTTCCGGCTCTGGATTGACCATAGGAGTTAAAATACCTACACTCCTTCACTCTTGGTGCATTGTAGTTCACTTTGAAATATGACCTTGTGATTGAGTGAATCACCAATGGAATGGTTCCAGAAAGAATGATATTAATAAGGAAGGAATTAGAATGATAGTGAGATGAAATGCAGGAAATGAAACATGATCATGCGAAGATCATCAATGAAATTGAATCAAGAAAGGTATTTGAATGAAACAATGAATGAATACCTTCTTGAGTAAGATCAAAACAAATGAAAATGAAAATCTTTTTGCATTTTAATATTTCTATTGTTTTTGGGTTTTCAATTTGTAATGTTTTTGATTTTTCTGAAAAAGATATGAAGCATAAAAAATAAACTCCCCCTAAATTGATGCATGAAAACTAGTTTGACATCAATTAGGTGAAGGAAAAAAAATTTGCTCCCCCTGCAAGAAACAATCAGTTAGAATACAAAATAAGCATCTCAGAACATTAAACTCGGGCTAATGCTGAACAAAATGATTATTAATTGTATTGCAGGGAACTCTTTCTTTCTTGAAGTCATGAGATTTAAAAACAAATTAGCATACTAAACACAATGATCTTCAATGTATCTGAATGATCTTTATTGTGTTTCAACAATGTCTCTTACTCATCTGCAAAATAGATTAAGCACACTTTGGTACCCACTTGAAGTTGGGTCCAGCTATGTTAGGTTTATGAACCTTTCTGTGCATTGGGCCTGTGTGCCATTGAGGAATACCATTTTGAACTACAAATTCATGTTTAGTCCTTGAATTTTGACAAATCATTTCTTTTGAAAGTCTAACTAAATGCTTGACTGAGTACACTACAAATGGATATTTCACGTCAGTTTTTAGCACAAAGTTACTATTTTGCTTTGCCTTTGAAAAGAATTTGTTGTTGTTTTTGTTGTTCAAGAAGTTGGTATTTTGATGTTTAAACGAATGATATTGATTATCAGCATGAGTAACCTTTCCGGAATGATGGTGTCTATGCATTCTTCTTTGTGATACGACATTAGACGAAAAACCATCATTTATGACATTCTTCATTCGAAACTCGGATGTTTTCGGTTTAGTTTCTGAAGATGTCCTCTTTTCAGTCCAGAATGATCTTATCTTTGCAAACTTGTCAGCTAGATTTATCTTTGGAATCCAAGCTTGTTTAGGTTTTGGCAAAGTATCATCTGTACTTACTGAAAATCCAGAATCAGTATAACTTGAATGAGATGCATTCTGTTGATTTATGAATTCAGTTGGTTGTTGTAGTTGAGAAGAGGAAGTTGCTTTGGGAGTAGAAGTATCAGTGAAATCGTCATCTGATGTTCTATTTTCAGCATCTGCAACAGAGAAATAAGAATCAGTATCGCTACTAAAAAGTGTTTCTGAATCAAAATTAATCTTGATAGCGGAAATCTTTGTAGATTCAGAAGCTTTTTCAGCAAGCAACATAGTCATCTTGAGTTTAGCCAAAAATTGAATTTTCTCTTTCTCCACCCTGTTTAGCTCTTCTTCAATAATGTGTTCAAGTTGTGAGATTTTCTTCACAAACTTATTTGTTTCTTCTTCAAACCTTTTTCTTTCATTTTCCAAATTCGTTTCAAGTTCTATGATTTTCGATTCATAAACTGAATCGGGAATGCATGACTGAGAAGACACACATAGCTATTGTTCAAGTCTCTCGATCTTGTCATACAATTCAGCTTTTTCAACAAGTAGCTGTTGCTCAAGATTTGTGATTTTGTTTAGCAATACAGCCTTTTCTGTGCAATAATCATTCATCATCTTACTGTCATTCTTTAACATTTTCTCTGAATCTTGAAGTCTTACAGAGATGTCAGACAAATGCTCTTTAAGCTTAGCATTGTCTTTGTGCAAATCATTTGCTCTTTTCTTCTCTGTTTCAAGATCTGCTTCTTTCTTCCCAATTTCAATCTTGAAATCTTGACATTTCTTATTGAGAAGTTGAAATTTCTCAGACATTTTAGAAACTTGCTCTTTGAGCTTTTCATTCCCTTCTAACAGAACTTCATTAAGCTGACAATTCATATCAAGCTTTTGCATTTTTTCAGTCAGTTCAGACAATTGAGTCAAAAGCTTTTCATTTTCAGATTTAGATGCTCGGAGTTTGCTAGCACTCTCAGATGATTTTGATTCAAGTTCGGCATTTTCTTCTACCAAATCGTCATATAAAAGAAACATCTCGTTCAACTTTATTCGTAACATTTCTTCACCTTCTGTCGTGTTCCAGTGCCTTAAACTCCAATTTGATAAATCTTCTTGAATTTTTATCCTTGTAAGATTCATCTTGATACCTGAAAAATAATGATCGTTTAGGAATGATTTGATTTGATCAAAAATTTAATCAACTAAATTGATTTTTTTTTAAATCAATTTAGTGCAAGTTGATTAAACGCAACAAAAATGTTGGCAACAATGATTTTGCAATAAGCGCGCTTTGATAAAGAACAACAATGATTTTAATTTTGACCACCACTATTAAACCAATTAAGATTTGATAGTCAAAATTTAAAAAAAATCGATTACCAATTTAAAATGGATATTCAAATCGATGAATTAATTTGGACAACAGTTATATTTTGATTTTGAATTAAAAAAAACTAACAAATTGATCACAATTAAAATCAGAAAATTCACGTGAGTTTTAAATGGATGAGAGGAATTAATTTGTTGTTGGATGAATTTGAATTAATAAAAAAAAACGATGACAGTGATAGCTCTTAAACTCAAATGTTGACAGCTTGTTGGATGAATTTTTTTTTTTTTTTTTGACGAAAGCTTGTTGGATGAATTGCTAGTCTCGATGTATGTATATTGTTGGTCTCGATGACAGCTATAAAGAAATATGACTATTAAAATGCTAATGTTGACAGCTGTTTATGAGTTGTGAGTTCTCGGTTTTCTTTACACGATTTTCCCTTTTTTTTTTTAATGATGATCAGGTCTCGAGACACACAAAGTAGCTGTCCACGCACGTTTCTCTATGTCAGTCTCGGACAGCTGTAAAAAAAAATTACAATTCCGATTACTAAATCTCAATTCCGATAAAACTTAATTCCGAGCACTTTTAAATTCACAATAAAACTCAATTCCGATAAAACTCAAATTCCGAATTCCGAAAATTCTGATCGGATTCCGAGACTTTTATCAGATTCCGTTGTTCTAATCGGAATTAATGAGTTTTAATCGGAATCCTACTCTAAAGGAATTTTATCGGATTTCTCTTAAGTGTTTATCGGATTCTTCAAATCCGATAAAACACTTAGAAAATTTTGAAAATTTTTCAAATTTTTTAAAATGTGAATTTTTCAAATCAGAAAAGGAAACAACTTTTCTAGTGTTATCTGCTGGACATCTGATCATTAATCATTCGTATTATTCTCTTCTTGCAGATGGTTAATCCTAGTAATCTTGTTCCTTCTGACCAACTGTTTCCCCGAACCAATTACTTACCCAATCTCATGAACAATCATTGTTTTGACTCTTTAACCACCACCACTCAATTTCCTATTCTTTCTGAACTAATAGTCTCACATCCACTATTCCACATTTTAACATATAACCCTACTGCTGATGGAGAAGAACCTCATGTTCTAGAGGTATATGTGCAACAACTGTGGCACTCTTTGCATACTACTGTTAATGATGAAGGAGAGGAGATCTTGGCTGGTCAGATTGAAAATTTCAAATTTTCTTTTGGTGTTGACCAGCTTCGGACTATGTTTAAACTTCCATCTGAGAGGGGTACTTATCCTAACAAAACAAGCTTTGATCCTATTCTATCAGGCAAAGATATCTTTCCACATGTCAAGGATCTTGGGTTTAATGGAGTGTTCACCAAGACTGCTCAATTCAAGAGAAATAATATGGTACCAATCTGGCAGTCTCTGTATGCTATAATTAATCGGTGTCTTACTAGCATTTCAAAAGGAGTTGATGGTGCTAGTTCAAGTTCGTTTCAAATTCTGGTCTCAATGGTCAAACACTGGCATGTCGACTATGCATCTATAATCTTTCAGGACATTTACACAGTTGTACATCAGAAACAAATGCCACAAAAGGCTAAGAAATTTCTTCCGTATCCAAGGTTTCTATCGATGATTGTGCAATGTGTCATGCTAGAGCACCATAATGACATCAATCTAAGGGATAATGATCCTATGCCAACGGTGTACATTATGTAGAAGTTGTATAAAATTGAAAAGACAATTGATGTTCAGCCATTTGTCATGCCTGTTGATCTGTTAATGTTAATGGATTTAGATGATCCCATAGTTCAGGCATATGTGAGTGATAATAACATAGTTCTTCCGGATCGACAAGAACCTGTTGATCCTACCCAAAGAACAGTAGCACCTGAGGGATTAGTTGTTAGTGATCAGATGTCATCGGGTGACTCTGACAGGGGTGAGCAGAGGGAAAATCTCGAGAGGGGAGGTGAAGTGAATGAGGGTGATGTGAGTATAGGAGAGGGAGATACGGATGATGATATGCCTCTAGGATTGTTCCTTTCTAAATCTCAATCTCAAGAAACTCCAGATAGAGGTGTTCTAGTTTTTGAACATGATGATATGTTTGACATAGATAATCTTGATACTGGAAGCTTGGATGATAATGTTGAAGTAGAAGTTGAAAGGTTAAAAGAAACAGAAAGTGGGAGTGGGAGAAAAGAACATGAGAGTGCTAAGAGTTTACCAGCCAAACAAAGCCGGGACACCACATCTACCATCGGGTCTGACAGGGTCAGTCCTGGTTTTGAACAAGACTCTGGCATCCCACAAGAGCATGCACAAACCCCACCAAGACACTCTGTTTCTTCTCAACAATAAATAGTTTCAATTTCTCACGGGGATTTAACACATGATCTACCGAAGTCTCCTTTTGAGACAGTAGGTATTGAAACAGGTGCCAGTTCTCCCTAGGCTACTGAATTTCATTTTCAAAAGCACATCGCAAGCCCAATTCTTTCTAAACACAAAGACACATCTATACCACCAACTAGGATCCTACCTGAAGGACCTAGCAGAACATTTATAGAAGCTACTTTTCGTAGACTTCAAGGATTAGATGGAAATCCCGGCACAGTCAACCCTGATACAGCTGTGCATACGGGTGGCTCAACTTCTGAAGGATTTGTTCCTCCAGTTGTTGAAGTCTTAACGGGCAATCTAGGTGATCCTGGTGTTACAACTTCAAAAGTTTCTCAGGCTGCCTCAGAATTTATTTCTAAGGCTGACCTTGAAAATTGATGTTGTAAATGCAAAAATTGTATGTGGTTAATGCAAAAATTGATGTTGTAAATGAGAAGGTGGATAGACTGCTGGCTAAACAAGGCCCGGATGTTTCAGTAGAGGAGTTGAAATCCCAGTTGTATGCAAAACTAATGGCTAGGCCAGATAATAATGAAGAAGATGCTACACTGGTTGATTTATTAAGAACTGAATACAAGAAATCTGACTTTGAAAGTTTCAAGAAGGAGATGAGAGATAGAATGGCGGCTTTTGGAGATGCTTTTCACAAACGAATGGACGTCATGGATCCCATTAAGGATGCTGAGGGTGAAGCTTCTCCAGCTTTTATTCAGGGGGAGACTTCAGGGAGAATTAATTATGAAGAGGAAGCTGCTCTTGCTGCTGCAATTAAGGCCTCTCTTGAGGAAACCTGTCAGGCACAAGGAAAGAAGCGAAAGCATAATGATCAAGATCCTGATCCCAATCATTCTGAGGGGGAGAAACGTCGTGCAACTGTGCCTGTGACATCTTTAATATCAAAGTTACCTGCTGTTTCTTCTTCACTAAGAAAAGAATCAACTCCAAAGAGAGGCAGAGGTAAAGGTAGAGGTAAAAATAAAATGCAGTTAGTTGACGAAGTGGATGAGACATTTGACTTTATTAATGAGACTGATAATGTATTTGATGCATACAGGTCATTTAAAACTATTGCTGATACTGGCAATATGACTCTACAACAACAGATAGAAAAGATCAAAGCCACAACAGTGAATACAACACCAAGGGTTGAAAAGCCTGTGGTAGAAGAGACACCTACACCAGAACCTCTCAATATTACAGCTGTTCTGAGAATGAATAAAGAGGTTGATGATCTGTTTCCTCCATCTCCAGGCAAATTTAGACAATCCGCTAGAGATTTATGGGAAGAACAGATGAAACAGAAAAGATTGAAAAGATTAAGAAAAGGGGCAGAGTGGAAAGTGCCTGAAAACTATCATCCAGATCCTATCCAAACAACGAGCTTAAGAGATTTAAGGAAAAGATATGTGTTAACTACAAAGGCTCTGAGAAAGAATGAGAGAAATTGGAGTGAGTTTGATATAGCTGTGGCTTTTCTTGAAGAAAAAATTCCTGGAATTTATTCAGATCAAATTCAACCTGAATTATCCATTGATCTTCTAGGAGCTGTTGATGCCTCTGATGCTGGAAAAAGAATACTTATGAATTGGCATGGCAAATCAAAAGCTGAAGTCTTCTCAAAACATCCTATCTCCAAAGTAAAATGCTCATTTGGAAAGGTTGTCAATGTGATTTGGATTCATTTTCAAGTTTTGAGAATAGATCAAAGTCGACATTGGTTCAGTCAAGTGGACCTAAAGCATTTAAGTTTGGCAGATATTGAATTCATCATGGATGAGCTTGAAGCCAAGAAACACAGTTCTAATGCAAACAATGCAGGGTACAAACTCATTCTGGATTTCATGAAACAACGAATCTGACTTGCTGAACGAAACGACATCCAGCTTGGTGCTGAGGCAGATAAAGCAAAGATAAATGTTCAAAAGCCTAACACCTCACATCCTAGAATTGAAGAGCTAGAAATGTATCAAGTAATTTGGAAGGATGTTGAGTCTGGAGAGGATGACGAAGGAATAGTGTTGTTTAACAGCAAGAAGGAAAAATTCTTTCTAAGAACCAAAGAACTTAATGCTTATTCTGATGGGTCTCTCAGAGTCTGGTTAATAAAGATCAGAGAACACAGCTTTAGCCTTAAAGATGAAATGGATCAAACTGCAAGAGTTAGCCTGACAGAGATTATTGAACAAATGGAGGAAAAGATGCAGGAAAGAGCTACTCTTCGCAGGTGGCAAAGGATCTTGGGTGATAGAAACGTTGTCTAGATCGAATCAAGGGGAGATTGTTAGATCTTTATTTGTGATTAGATCTAGACAATACTTTTGTAATAGAATAGTATTTGTAGTTAAGGTATATATACCTTGTAACCTTTTATTCAATGTAACCTTTGACATTTTGAAATAGAAAAACACACACTTAAAGGTGTTATTGGCATATTCTCTCTACTCATATTTGAATTCATACACTATACACTCAATCTTGACTTTCAATAATGTAAATTTATAAATTGTATAGAAATAGGAGTTTCTATGTATATACTCATGGAGTATATATAGGGATATGACTATTGTAATCCCTAAGGTTTTGCACACATTGAATGAAATAAACTGTGTTTCTATGGTGTAAATTGAGTTTCTCTCAACATCTGTCATAGTTATCTTATGCAACCTTCAATCTATCCTACATATTACTTGATCCACTTGTTATATGGGACTAACAAGTGGTATCAGAGCTTAAGGAGTGAAGATTGGATCTGAATTCAACAACAAAAGTCGAATTTCTGAAGATTTTTGAAGAAAAAGGGGTATTTTCGGGTATGAGATCAAATTCAAGATTAAATGATGTTTTTGAGTGTTAATTGATTGGATGAGGGTCGCATTTATCATAGCAACACTCGTTGATAAAAAAAAGAGTCAATTCATTCACAAATCAGTGGCCAAATTTGAAGATTTTTGTATTTTCGGGTTTGTGAAGTTCTTGAAGAAAATCGATCGAATCTGCTCATTTGATCATTGTTTATGATAATTGTTGTTTAAGAAGTGTAAATCGGGGGTATACGAAGTGATCTGGGCAAGAAATACACAGATTCAGGCAAAATTTCGAAATTTTTGAATCTGAGCGGGTTGATCTTGAAGCTGTCGGAATTACAGGTTTGAAGGTGTCGGATTTGCCCTTTGAATCTGTCGGAATTGATGAATTCCGAGAATATTTTGGTCGGAATTGTCAAATACCGAGAAGAAATGTGCCGAAATTGTTGAATACCGAGAATAATTTGGTCGGAATTGTCAAATACCGAGAAGAAATTTATCAGAATTGCTATAATCCGAGAAAATTGTATCGGATTTGGAGTTTTTTCTCGGAATCCTTGATTATCTCGGATTCTCTGTTTTCTCGGATTCTCAGTTTTTCTCGGAATCCTTGATTTCCTCGGATTCTCAGTTTTTCTCGGAATCCTTGATTTCCTCGGATTCTCTATTTTCTCGGATTCTCTATTTTCTCGGAATTCTATATTTTCTCGGATTTTCTTTTTTCTCGGAATTCTATTTCATCAGAATTCTCTCTATGCTTGGAATTGTCAATTTTATCGGAATTCAAGATCACCCGGATTTACACTCATTTTTCAAAATTTTAAGATTTCTGAATATTTTTGCCACAACATTATTCTTCATTTGCAAAAATTTTCAAGCTGACCTGGCAGCTCGACCCCAGCCAGGGGCTCTGCCCCTTGGACCCCACTAGGGGTTGCCACCCCTTGGGCCCCGCTATCAGGGGCGCTGCCCCCGAACCTCCGTCGTTGTTGTTGTGACTGAATTATCTTGTCACCTTGATTCCTAAGTCATGTGTTTGAATTTTTGGCTGAGTCAGGAGTTCTCAAAGTTTCAGTTATCATTCTGATGTTTCTAGATTCGGGTTTGCTTTGGGTCATTGTTACCATATATTGGAATGTTTAGTCCCTTATGTCTAGTCATCCGGCTCTTTCTTAACTGATTTTTGGTTCTTCTTTCTTAGTGTCACCATTTTTTGGTCTCAAAACCAGATTTTGGCCATACATCCCTTGTTTCTTTTGAATCTTGGTTATCTTTTATCAGTCATCTCCGATGTCCCAGATCACAGTGTTGGTGAAATTGTTTGAAGAATTAACCAACACCAGGTTTCATCAGTTTTTTTTAGATTTTGTAAGTTCATTCGTGTGCTCTCAAATAAGGATGTATCCGACTCCCTGATCTTATTACAGTTCACAGTAAAATATCCTCTTATGTGTACCCAAGTTTGTTTGCATCCGTATGTCTTTTAGAATTTTTTCCACTTGTTGTTATCTGGTGAAGGTTGATTACACGGTATTGGGAGACTTACTTGCCAACATTATTCTCCAATATCAGATTCTATCCAACACAGAGTTATATATCTTCAAGAATTCAGATCAAATCATTACCACTCCTTAACGGTCAAGAGTGGTTCAAGTATCTTTTCAAGTCAGGGAATGTTTGAAGATTATTTTGACTTGAAATGTAGGATCCTCCCCACCCTTCTTCCATGTTTTTGCAACTGAATCTCATGGTGATGTCTTTTATACATGATGCTCAAAAAGTCTTATAATAATCATGAGGGGGAGAATAAAAAGTGAAGAAATTTTACATTGTTGATTCAGTTGTTGAGGGTGTCTACTCAAGGGGGAGAGAGAAAAAGAAACATCAGTCTATATCATGTCTAGGGGGAGTCAAGATTATCAGACTTATGAAGACATGGAAACAATCTGAGCTACATTGTAGGGGGAGGCAAAAAGAAGATTCTTCCCAACACATCAAAAGTATTTATGCTTCTGCTGTCAAAGGCTCAAGATAAAACAATGTTTCAAACTGATGTATATGGTGGGACGCTACATCCAAAACTGCTTATATAATCTAAGGAAGACTTAGGTTACTGGCGTGTACACTCATATTTCAATACAAAGAGGGATAATGTAAATTTATAAATTGTATAGAAATAGGAGTTTCTATGTATATACTCATGGAGTATATATAGGGATATGACTATTGTAATCCCTAAGGTTTTGCACACATTGAATGAAATAAACTATGTGTTTCTATGGTGTAAATTGAGTTTCTCTCAACATCTATCATAGTTATCTTATGCAACCTTCAATCTATCCTACATATTACTTGATCCACTTGTTATATGGGACTAACAGTAACATTTACTTTGGTAAATATTAGTAGTTTTAATGTATCGATTCCTTGCTAAAGATATATCAGTAACTCCATTACTTGTGATTTCTATAGTGTAGATGAAAAATTAAATTTAAATTCATTAGGAACAAAACTGAAAGAAGACTTACCACGGTTAATGATAATGGCGTATTTATACATGTTTTATATACCGAAAACGTCTCATTCTTAACCCATTTCCATGGTGATATATCCAATTAATGGTCTAATATGTTAATAATTCACCATGCAGGCTTAAAGGAGCTAAACATGAGAAACATTGACGAATCCCGCGAAAAATCGAGCACTTAAATTCGGCGGAGAATCTTTGACTTTTGAGGTCCCTTGCGGCCGCAAGGGATATGCTTACGGCCGCAAGGACCCCCGTGCAGCAGTTTATTTAAACAGAATTCTGCCAGAATTAAGTGGATGGTCAGCTTTTTGCTCAGCCATGGCTGGGTTCTCCCAGCTTGGTTCCGGATTTCTCACCACCTAAACACTCTCCCATGCCCCTTTAACACTCCAGCATCATTCCATGGTGATATCCAAAGAAGGAGAGCTTGTTAGGAGCTTGGAACAACACTTGGAAGCTTGGACTTTTGAAGTCAAAGTACACATAATCTCGGAAATGCTTGGTATAATCATTTTATCTTCTGTTCTTAATCATGTACCATGTATTCTAGATGTTGTTGTACTTATATTTGATGTAGCTTGACTTATTTCACTTGGGCCAAGATGATTCTTGGCTAGTTATGACAATAAAATGAATACTTTGACTTTTATGTTGACTTGATGTAATCAAGCTTGTTTCATTCGTAATCATAGTGTGTTTGATCATATTTGTGATGTACAATCTGACCATGATTCATGTGGTGATGTGTTAGGATAGCTCCTTCATGTTAATTCATGTGGATATTCAAGAATGCTATGTTGACTTTTTGGTATATCATGTTAATTTATGACTAGAAATGGTATAACTTGCATGATTGATGTTTAGAATGCATTCTTAGAACATGTCATGGATAACTCCAGATCTGTTCATGTTGGTCATATTGCTCACATTATGGTTTTACGCATGTTTTAGCGTATAAATGAAAATCAAAGTGCTTTGACTTTTGGTTATTGGGTCAAATAAGCTTCAATGTGCATGAGGAATTCATAATATGTTTTTGGGTATGCTATATACTGGAATGAACTTATATAATTGCTATGTAGATTCTGTTCTAAGAGTCCATAGTGGATGTATGCATGTGTTATGCTTGAAATGTGTTAATTCGACTAGAAATGGTGTGTTAACACGATTATATGTTTAGAAACGCATGTACTTAAATATTGAATCCCGTAGTGTGGTTCTATTTTGCCGAGTTTATGTCCTTATAATACCCATTTGCATGTTTCTATGATCTGAGACGAAAGTCTAGGTTGTATGTGTTGTTGGATTTCTTTGTACAAATATGAGGCAGACTGTCAGATAGAGCCTTACGGCCGCAAGCATAAATGCTTGCGACCGCAAGCCCTCGTCTAACACCTTGCGGCCGCAAGTAGAAATACTTGCGGCCGTAAGGACCTCTATTCCTGTCTGTGTGTTGTTTTTGGTCGTACGGGCTGTATTTAATCGTTTTGACACCTTTTTGAGTTCCGATGGCTACTGGATATATCATCTGAAAAGATGTATATTTTTTTAGTTTGACTTTTACTTAACTTGGTGAATTTATGGTAAAATTATAGTCTTATTGTGTGTTCATAAGTGAAAACGTGAATACACTATGCTTGCTTTGTCATGTTTAAATGTTTAGATCAGAATCTTGATAGCTCAAGTACTTATTTGTTGCATGATAATATGATTAGCCTTATGTTGGGGAGATAGCAATATCAAACCTTAATCGAACCTATCTATTTAGTAAAATAGGATTTGATGTTAACAAAACCATATATTCAGTTTTGGACTTAGATTGATGAAAAACATGTGTTGTTTTTCATCTGAGACTTAAAGAATTTCTAAGTAAGAAATGTGAGCTGACGAATCATAGTGTCAGCTGAACACTGAGTATCAGCCAAAGGACCAGCTTCAGAAAGATCAGCTGAGAAGAAAAGGTCAGTCAAAAAGCATCAGCTGAGGATTCACACTGATCAGCTGATGGCCTAAAACCATCAGCTGATAAAGATTTCAAGATCAGCTGAGCAGTCAAGGATCAGCTGACACAATCACAGTTATCAGCTGATGCCTCCCATTTATCAGATAAGGTAATCTTTACTTATCCAATCTTTTCCTCATAAGCTGACACTACTTAAAATGTCTATCTGAGCCCTTGGGAACAGCTGACAGTTTAGTTTGATCAGTTTATTAGCTGCACATTGATTTGTATTATCAGCTGAGCAATTTGATCAGCTGAGCAAATCTAGTCAGCTGAGTCTTTCACACTTATCCTTAGATGAGCAAAATTATATTTGCAGTTCAGTGTCTGTTAACTGAGTCTTTAATATATATCTCAGTTAATAGCTTTTCTATGTAATATTTTCTTAAGTCAAAGGCAGAACATGTGTTGTTCTTATTATGCCTTAGATCTTTCTTTGTAAAAGTACTTAGCACTTTTTGGATCTGCAAAGATACAAAAAGGATAGATCTTTATCCTCTGGAAAAGGAGAAAGATACTCTTGAAAAGAAGATCTCGAAGATATGATGTTAAGTATGGCTGGCAACTCCATACTTGGTAAAGTCAAATCTTCAGAAAGCATGGTGTAAACAAAAGCACGAACATGGAAGGATAAGGTTACTTTCTCAAGACATAAAGGTAGTAATTTAATAATATAATAATAGATAGTGGGTATACTCATTACTGAAAAGTATGTTTACTTTACACGCTTTGTGTATAAAGTCAACTTACTTGTTGGTGCATATTTTATGAATCCCTAGTTCGTATCAATAAAGTATATACATGAAATATTAATTCAAATGTGTTTTGATTAATTGTTTGCATGTGTATATATTCTTAGTGATTCTATGTGATTATCTTAAGCTTACAAGTACTTAACCATGTGTTGGTGTGAGTTTGGAAGTTTAAGTCTGCGTGGAAAAATCACCACTTTGGTGATCAGGTTCACCACGCATGAAATGACCTCACTACGTGCGTAGTGAGTACCACTTCGCACGTGGTGAGGATGTTGGTCAACATGGATTAAATTACAATACCACTTCGTGCGAATTGAGGTCACTACGTGCGTAGTGACTGGCACTTCGCATGTAGTGACTAGTCTGGGCCTATAAATAGTGCTTAATTCGCATATTCGAAAAGAGTTAGCCACGAAACTCGACCTTTACGACCTTAAGCCTCGATTATTGCAAACTAGCCCTCGAAAACCGAAATCTAAGTGATAAATACGAAAACCAAGGGCAGCCTTAAGCATCTCTGTGTGAGTTCTTAGAGTGTGTTCTTGTTTCTACTCTGTGTGTTACTGTGTGCCGGACACCTAAGCAGATCTTAGAATCCTTAGGAGGTTTGGGAAATAGAATTCCGCACTATTTCTCATCCTAGATCAGTCCTAGCATTAGGGTGTTTTAGTTTAGTTTAGAACCCCGTCCCCCAGCCGGTCCTACAAAGTGGTATCAGAGCCTTGTGCTTTGATTGATCACTTTTCCTTAGGATTTGTCGATCTAGGTGTTCCTTTAGGCCTGTGTGTGCCCTCTTGCGTCGATTTTAACCGAAAATAGGTCGGAAATAGGCCTCTTTGCGTTAAAAAGGTCAATTTTTTTCGTTTAGGCTCTTTGAGTTTCATCCGTGCGTAGTGGATACCCACTTCGTGCGTAGTGTACCCAGTACGCACGAACTGCCTGTGTGTTCTAGATTCTTCGTCTGTCTCTGCGTGCGTAGTGGACATCCAGTACGTGCGAACTGCCTTTAGTGCGTACGTGGTGCCTTTTTGCCCATCTAGAACCTTCGTGTGTCTCTCCGTGCGTGTTGTTCACTAGTACGTGCGAAGTGAATCCAGTCCGCACGTACTGGACTGTGTGATCTTTGTGTTTGTTCATACCTCGTTCCGTGCGTCCGTGCCTCTGTGTGTGGTTTCTCTAATCAATATTTACTCTGTGTGCTTGCTGCCTTGGTTCCTAGCATCAATCTAAATGGCCTCAAAACAAACAACCGCTTTAAACAACCTTCTTCTTGAAACTGAAATGGGTAGCGCCAACAAAGTACCGAAACTGCTAATCATGGAGGACTATCCTATGTGGAAGCCCAGATTTGAGATATTTTTGGATGGGGTTGACTGTAGATTGCGACGAGCCATGAACGTTGAGTATATGGTTCCGAAAGGGGAGGGAAACATTGAAACCCCTTACGATAAGATGACTGTCGAACAGCAGACCAGTTACAATGCCGAAAAGAAGGCCTATGCTCAACTAATTCAGGCGATTCCCAACGAGATCTTCCACCAGTTTAGAAGATATCGAACTTCTTACAGTCTATGGAGAGCCCTTGAGAAGAGGAACGAGGGAAACGCTGCTCTGAAAGAACTAAAAGCAAGTCAATTAAGGAAGGAATTAGACCATTTCATGGCTACAAGAGATGAGAAGATTCTTTCCCTTATTACAAGATACAACCACCTTCTTAGTGAACTGGACAGTCTGGGTGTCACTGTTCCAGAAAAGCAGCAAGTAGAGATCTTGGCGAAAGCTTTGCCAAAGAGTTGGAGGCCATTCATCATGATTCTGAAGAATGGTAACGGTTTTGACGGGATGGACCTTAATGACTTCATCACCAAGTTGAAGGAGCAGGAGCAGGAGGAACTAAATCTGGATTCTATGTCTAGTTATCAACAGAACCCCTCACTCTACTACTCCGGAACACCTGTTTCGTCGTACACCTCGTCACATGCCCCCCTACAGTCTGCCTATGTGACCAACGTGAATGAATCGGGCAGATCTACCTCTGATGCTTCATCCTCTGGGTCATCTTATACTGCATCTTCCTCCGGACTTAATGTCGAACACTTCAAGTATGGAAGTACAGATGAGGTTAAGACACATATGAGCATGCTAAGTGCACTAGTCTCCTCTTATGATGATCTACTGAAGTGGAAGATTGGTAATGCTCATATGACTCAAGAGGACTATGACCAGATCGACGAGGATGAGATGGAGAGACAAGATATCCTCTGGTCGTATGCCAACTTAGTGAGAAGGGCAAAAGCTTATGAGCGAAGAATGGGAAAGTCAATATCAGCAACCAAGGATACCAAACTCGGCTTTGATAAATCTGTTGTGACCTGCTATAACTGTGGTGAAAAGGGTCACTTCGCGCGTGAATGTGAAAAGCCGAAGAATTCGGGACCGAGGTATCCATTCAAAACTGGTTCTGGCAGCAGATCATCTACCTCCACAACCATAAAATCTGAAGAAACTCCAACACCGACTAAGGCTATGGCGGTTGTTCAAAGAGATGAGGGAGTGGATTGGTCTGTACAGTTCGGGAATGCTGATGCTGACATCAACTTGGCGAACGTTCATGTGTTGAACGAAGATTCTTCATCCGAGACCGAAAGCTATTCAAGTGAAGAAGAATCAAGTGCCAGCAATGATGATGAACCAGCCTCGACACCAGCTGCAGAAGAGACACCAGTGAATGTCCGTGCCAAAGAGTCAAATCAAAAGGTGTGCAGCTGTGGTCAACCGTCTGCGGATCAGGTATGTACCTTTGGATTACCTTGTGGTTCGTGTGATGAATATGTAAAACAGATAGTGTTCTTAAAGTCTACTATTTCAGATCTCACATCTAAGTTAGATAATAACCTGTTGATCAAAGAAAGAGAAAATCAATTAAAATAAAAGAATGAAAGTCTAGGTAAACAGGTTATTGAACTAGGTGTGGCTCTGTTAAATAAACAAGATGCTATCGTGTTTTACATAAACGAAATCGATAAGCTGAAACGGGACCTTGCTACATCAAAGGTCGATTATGAGACTCTGAGTCAAAAACTCAAAAGCTATTCCACGTCTTCTTATCTTTTTGAGTACATAATCGATCAGAGAGGTCAAGGTACCGATTCAGAAAAGGACAAAAACGTATATTCAAAATGTCCACCACCAGTGTTAAATCAACTGGTGAACGATGATGTCCATTCTGAAGTTGACCCACTACTCACAAAGGTTGATGAATCTTCTGCATCAACCTCAAATGAGGATTTAACGTTACATGAGGATGTGGGTAAGCCTCAGAAGAATGAGGTTCAGCAAGAGGTTACCAAAAAGGCTGAACCAGGCATTAGAGAACTGTTGGACAGTTCCTATGTGCAAGGTCCGTTGATGCATCGTATCCATGATGCACTTCGGAAATTTGAAAATGAGGGTATTAAGTCTCCTGATACCCGTCCATACCAAGAGGTCAAACAACTACCCAAACATCAAGGGTTAGGGTATCGGCCTCAAAAGGTAACGAAAGGCTCTGTGAAGCAATACCCAGAAAGGGTCTGCTATGTGTGCAGGAGACCTGGTCACCTCAGTTACAAGTGTGATCAGAAGACACATCAAAGCTGTAACAAGAAAGTTGAGATTTTGCAAGAAAATAAAACGTTTCTTAAAAACCATCAAAACTCAACTCTTCCTGTTCAGCATCAAAGGATTCCTAAGTGGACTAACAAACTGTGTGTTCAAATGTCCAAGGAATCAAGTGACAGGATCACCAAGACTGGAACATGGATGAAACTTCCAGTGGTTGGAGAAGACGGGAAACCCATGACCATCCGGGCTTGGGTTCCTAATGTTGTCTAACTCATTCTTCTAAGTGAAGGGTGTCAACCGAAATAGTCCAGGTTAAGGTTTCTATGACTGTGTGTCTTTATCATTTTATTTTCTTTGTGCTTATTTTCTGTGTCGTTGCATTTCTATTTTCTTAGTTTCTAGTTTGTTTAGTATTTTAGGAGGAGATAGTTAGTTCAGAAAACTTAGAAAATACAAAAAAAATCAGAAAACTTAGAAAATACAAAAAAATCAGAAAACTTATAAAATACAAAAAAAAATCAGAAAACTTAGAAAATACAAAAAATATATATATATATAAAAATGAGAAGTTGATCCAACCTAGATGGAGAGTGATGGCACACTGGCTATCAATACAAAGTATGTCTTAGTAAAATTAGGACTGAAGGCATATACATAATCCTGAGAAAAATGTCTGAAAACATAGCTGAATCAGATAAGAAACAGATAATGTGTAAGACATATAAGGAAAGTCTAGACAGATAGATGGTTATGCTGTGAAAATCTCATAAGATTTAAGCTATCGAGACATTCCAAGTCTATAGGTCAAAAACAGTTGAGACTAGCTTAGTTTGATGCACACATCTGTTACCATGCCAAATGTGATAAATGACATTGAGCTAAAAGAGGGTGAAAAATTGACCCCAAACCTTGTTTATGTCAAAAGAATTTAGACTTATCGATCTAAATGTTAAATTGTCAAAGAGCATAAAATGTATTGACACAAGCTCAGCAAGAAAAATGTCAAGTGAGGTGAAAAATTGACCTCCATGTCAAAGAGCATAAAATGCGTTGACAAATTAACAAAATCACACAAGCATGGTAGTCTAGGTAATCAAGTTGTGTATCTACTAAGTAAATCAATATACTGTGAGACTTTGAAAGAGATAGCCTTAACCGTGTATCCAATCTAGATAATCTGAAAATGTTGAAACAAAATCTATCATTATCTGAGGAAAGTTAGGTTGACAGACAGAGTTTGAGAGAATATGTTTAGGCCCAAAGTTCTCAAATGAATGACTACTAGGTATAGACGAGCTGGTACTGACTCCATATTGGAACCTTCTCACAAAAAGATTTAATTTCAGTAATTTTAAATTCCTGCAATTTCTTTACTGTTTGTTTTTCAGTTTGCTCCTTAGGATTTAGTTAGTAAATAGATTAGATTTAAATTTATATTCTTTTATTAGTTAAAGTTTCCTTCAGTCTATCTTATTTCTTGATATTATTGTTCGTTATTACTCCGAATGTTCACTGGTACTTATATGTTAATAACTTGCCCTGAAGTTACTAATAGTTGTGTGCTAAGTACAGGACAATCGAGAAAAAGAGCCAACTCTATGTGAGGAAGCTGACTCACACGAAGTGAATCAAAACGCACGAAGTTGATAAACAAAACATACGAAGAGGATTGATATGTTTTTATGTCTTTTAGTGTGTTATTTGTTTAGACTTTCTCTTTTCGCTTTGATGTACTTAGATGCTTATTAGTCGTTTTGAAGTTACTGACTGGTTGCTGCTGAGTGTAGTACTAACAGTATCAAGGTTCACAGAGGAGAAGCTCATCACATGCGAAAAGGAGTCACTAAATACGGGTTACAGCTCACAATATGCTTAGTGCAGGTAAGGGTGTAACGAAAGGTATTCCAATAGCATTGTGATGTGTGCAGCATGCTATGTACTTTTTGCTTTGTGATGTTTTGCTTTGTGCAAATTTCATTGTGTGCATTTTGCAATTCTGCTTAGTGAAATTTACTGTGTGAATTTTTTTTTTTTTGCTTAGTGAACTTTACTTTGTGAATGTTTACTTAGTGAAATGGTTATTGATAGAACTAGGTCTTAGGGGGAGTATGTTGGTGCATATTTTATGAATCCCTAGTTCGTATCAATAAAGTATATACATGAAATATTAATTCAAATGTGTTTTGATTAATTGTTTGCATGTGTATATATTCTTAGTGATTCTATGTGATTATCTTAAGCTTACAAGTACTTAACCATGTGTTGGTGTGAGTTTGGAAGTTTAAGTCTGCGTGGAAAAATCACCACTTTGGTGATCAGGTTCACCACGCACGAAATGACCTCACTACGTGCGTAGTGAGTACCACTTCGCACGTGGTGAGGATGTTGGTCAACATGGATTAAATTACAATACCACTTCGTGCGAATTGAGGTCACTACGTGCGTAGTGACTGGCACTTCGCACGTAGTGACTAGTCTGGGCCTATAAATAGTGCTTAATTCGCATATTCGAAAAGAGTTAGCCACGAAACTCGACCTTTACGACCTTAAGCCTCGATTAACGCAAACTAGCCCTCGAAAACCGAAATCTAAGTGATAAATACGAAAACCAAGGGCAGCCTTAAGCATCTCTGTGTGAGTTCTTAGAGTGTGTTCTTGTTTCTACTCTGTGTGTTACTGTGTGCCGGACACCTAAGCAGATCTTAGAATCCTTAGGAGGTTTGGGAAATAGAATTCCGCGCTATTTCTCATCCTAGATCAGTCCTAGCATTAGGGTGTTTTAGTTTAGTTTAAAACCCCGTCCCCCAGCCGGTCCTACATTACTTTTCACCCACTAACTTTATCTATTATAATATTATTAAACCAAGTACCTTTGTCTCCTTCTCTCTTCATAAACCGGACACACCTTGCTTATATATACTCATGCATGGAGACATGCTAAGTATGAGTTGAAGAAGCACTGAAATCTCATAAGTTGAGAATTAGAAGAGTTAGCATTTTACTTTCAGTGTAACAAACTTGTTCATGTGTTGAACATCTTAGACATTAGTTGTTTAAGATTAGCATTGTCTATGTGTTAGACAAATCTAGTTGCCACCTTTTATTGAACTTAGATTTTTCGCATCTAGTTCATGTCATTCTTGATTTACATCAATAAGAATTATATAAAAGTAAACCGTGTGTCTCTTAAATTTTTAATTGCTAAAGTTTGTATTCAACCCCCCTTCTACAAACATTTGTTGTTGTAGTATCCATTCGGGACCAACAACTGGTATCAGAGCAGGCTAGATAATCCATATCTAAGATCTGTTTTGCTTACTCTTCAACTGCTTCTACCCCACACTACAAAATGGCCACTTCTGTTGCTGCCTCAAATGGTTCTTCCAACAATGGTTCACTCACAAGGTGTCCTATATTTGATGGAGAAAACTTCTCTCTCTGGAAGAGTAGAGTTCTTCTCTATATGTCAAGCCTTGATGATGTGATGCTTAAAACTGTTACTGAAGGTCCTCATGTTCCTTCCTCAACTATCCAAGTAACTGAAGCAACTGATGAAGCTCCTGCTGTTGAAAGACTGATTATAAAACCTATAAATCAGTGGTTTGATGAAGACAAAAGGCTTGTTAATCTTGATGTCAAAGCAAGAACAGCCTTAGTCTCTGTACTACCAAATGATGTCTATCATCAAGTTCTTAACTGTAAATCTGCAAAAGAGATGCTAGACACTTTGACTGTTGCATATGAAGGCACTGAAGAAGTGCAGGAGAACAAGAAACTCCTTCTGGTTAGAGAATATGAGTTCTTCTTTGCTCAGAAAGATGAGAGTCTCACTCAGACTTTACACCAGGTTCAACTGCCTTATTAATGACTTAAGAAGGGCAGATGTTCCCAAAAGCAATAAGGAACTTGTAAACAAGTTTCTAGACTCTCTCCCAGAATCTTGGGATCATTTTATCACTGTGCTTAAACATGGTGAGAAAATCAAGGGTCTTTCACTGGTTGGTTTATATGGAAATCTTATGAATCATGAACAATCAGTGAAACAAAGGAAGATCTCTACCAAGGATATGAAGGAGGTTGCAAAAGCTCCATCTACTGCCCTTGTGTCTAAGGATACAAGATCTAGGAGTTTTGCTGCAGTTGTGAATGAGTCCAGCGATGAGGAGGAAGAGGAGGAGTCTTCTGAGGAAGAGCAAGTGGCTGATGGGGATGAAGTTCTGGAGAACATGGATAGCATTGAAGCTGCTGTTGAGCAGGCTGCCATGTTGGTTAAAAGGTTCAAACCTTTCTTGAAAAGAAAGGGTGTCAAGAGGTTTGAAAGGATACCCTTCAAAGGAGAAAGAGCCATGTCAAAACCAAAGGCTTCTGAAGGTTGTTTCTCTTGTGGCAAGACTGGTCACTATGCCAGTGAATGTAAGTCCAAAGGAAACACAGGCTTCAAGGGTTCCTCAAGCTCAAACAGCAAGATTGATTATGAAGCCAAGTATAAGAAGCTTCTTGCTGCTGTCCTTGACAAGAAAAAGAAGAAAGCTCAGAACAGGGTGCTGGTTGCTGAAGAAGAAGATTGGGCTGAGGAAGATCTCTCAAGTGATGAAGATGAGGTCCTCATAGCTCAGTTCAGTTTGATGGCCAACACAGCAAGTACAAGTTCTTTTGATGAGGATATGAAGAAAGCTGCTAAAGCTTGTACTTCTCCTGACTGGGATCCTTCTTCTATGTATCAGGTTGGAAAATTTATTAACTATGAAGATAATCAAAAGAACACTATGTTTGATTATCTGTGTGTTGAGTTTCAGTCAAATATTCAAAGAGAAAAGAAGCTAAAATTAGAAATAGAATCACTAAAAGAGAGATTAAGTCTTAAAGATGAGAAACTTAAACAAATGACTAAACTGGAAGATGATTTAGCTAATCAAAAGATACTTAATCAGATCTTGGTAAAAGAAACCAATGAAGCAACAATAAAGTTTAATGACCTTCAAAAAGTAGTTAGATCTTGGTGTGTTTCTGCTGAGAAGACCACTCAGTGTGTCAATGAGCAGATTCCAAAACAAGTTCAAGCTATTATTGGTGGAAATTATTCCCAAGCTGCTAACTGTGTTGATTTTAGCAAGAATATAAATATCTTAGAAAAAGCTTATATTTTACCTCTTACTTTTCAAAAGATTGTAAAAGGAAAAAGTATTATCACTAACAGATTTGTCAAAAGTAAAAGTACTCAGCTAAAAGACTCAACCTCTTCAAAAGTTGGTTCAAGTTCTATTGTCTTAATAGAAAGCAAAAGTACTGAAAATTTAAGTGTAAAGGAAGTAAAGGAATGGAATCATTTGTTGATACCAAAGAGACATTCTGTTGTCAAACCTTGAAAACTGATACATTAAATTTAGGAACTCAGCTGACTGAAAATTCTTTAGCTAATAATGTTACATCAGCTGATCAAAAAGTAGATGATAACTGCTCAGCTGATAGCCTGTCAGCTGATCATGGATCCTCTTCTATTTGTTTAGCTGATCAAACATCACTTCAAACTCTTTTAATAGGAGAAACTAAGGGAAAAGGACATTTTGTTTACAAAGAGTCTAAGTCTGCCACACCTAAAGTTGATCAAAAACTCATTTTAACTAAGGGTCAACCTAAGGTGACTGTATACAAAGACCTTATTAGTTTACAGAATCAGCTGCAACAGCTGAATGGTGAAATCTGTCAGCTGATGACCCATAGTCATCAGAAAACAGTTAAGACATCTCTTAGTCAATTACCAAAACATGTTAAAGGCTCCAAAAATCAAAAATGTTATAAATGTGGGAGCAAAGGACATAAGGCAGGTAATTGTTCTCTAGAAGGTAACTCAAGACAGCGGACTGATTATGATAACACAGCTGTTTCTCTCATTCATAAACAACCTAATATAAAGTGGATGGCTAGGTGCAATCCACAGGGGTCCACTTAAATATGGATACCCAAATGTCACTAACCTTCTTTCAATCACATCTATGCAGGGTCTGAACACATGGTATCTTGACAGTGGATGTTCAAGGACCATGACAGGTTGTAAAGCTTTGCTTAGTAACTACAAGAAGGAAAAAGGTCCAAGAGTAACCTTTGGTGATAACAATTGTGGGCAAACAAAAGGCTACGGAGAACTTCATAATGGGAACCTAACCTTATCCAAGGTATCATATGTTAAAGGACTTAAGTACAATCTCATCAGCATAAGTCAGTTATGTGATGGTGATCATAAAGTCCTCTTTACAAAGAAAGGTGGTTCCATTTTAAATCAAGAAGGTAAAACAATAATTTGTGCAAAGAGAACCAAGGATGTATATACTCTTGATATGTCCTCTGGTGATCCATCCAAGTTAACCTGTTTGTATACCAAGTCTATATCTGACACAAACTGGTTATGGCACAAAAGGCTTTCCCATTTAAACTTCAAAAACATTAACAAGTTGAGCAAGGGTGAACTAGTGTCAGGACTACCTTCACTGACGTTTGTTAAGCCTAAACCTTGCTCTGCTGTGAGAAGGGAAAGCAGCACAAGACTTCGTTTCCATCTAAGCAAGCCTTCTCTATTACTGAACCTTTCTACATGTTGCACATGGATCTATTTGGTCCTGTTGCTACTGCTAGTATTGGTGGAAGTAAGTATGCATTGGTGATGGTTGATGAATTCTCAAGATACACTTGGGTCATCTTCCTAAAAGCAAAGAGTGAGGCTGCTGAAGAAATTATAAGCTTCATTAGAAAGATGGAAGTGCTAAATGGCAATCTGGTAAGGATGCTTAGAAGTGATCATGGAATTGAATTTAGAAATCAAACTCTTGAAGGTTTCTGTGATGAGAAAGGAATATCTCAAAACTTCTCTGCTCCAAGAACTCCACAACAGAACGGTGTAGCTGAAAGAAGAAACAGAACTTTGATTGAAGCTGCAAGAACCATGCTGTGTGAGAGTGGGTTAGGATTCAACTTCTGGGCTGAAGCTATCAGCTGTGCATGATTTACTCAGAACAGATCCCTTATAATAAAGAGGCACAACAAGACTCCCTATGAAGTGCTCAAGGGAAGGAAGCCCAACATCAGCTTTCTACACATCTTTGGGTGTCAGTGTTTCATTCTGAACCAGAAGGATCAATTGCAGAAATTTGCACCAAAAGCTGATGACGGTGTGTTTGTTGGATATTCTGTGATCTCCAAAGCTTACAGAATTTACAACATCAGAACAAAAGTCATAGAAGAATCAATCAATGTAAGTTTTAATGAAAATGACTTTGTTGCTTCCTGTTCTACTAATCCATCTACAGGTGAGGAATTTAATGATTTGCTGCGTACTGAAGACAATACTTCAGTATCAGCTGATCCACTCCCATCAGCTGATCCAATCTCATCAGCTGACATAGATGACTTAGATGAATCTGTTCCAATTGTACAAAACACCTCTGCACATCCTATCCTAAACCAACCCACACTTTTACAAAATGAAGGGAATCATGATTCAACATCAATGGACTCTAATTCCATATCAATCATTCCCTCATCAGTAGAAGTATCATCAGATTGTAATCAAGAAATTCTGTCAGCTGATCAACCAGAAGTCTCATCAGCTGATCCAATCCAAAGAATTTCAACTCCCATAATCCAAAGCAATCCAAACTCTCCCTTAATCCAAAATACCTACAAGGACCTCAGAAATCATCCAATTGATCAGGTTATAGGTAACATAGAAGCATCTGTACTAACAAGATCAAAAGCTTGTAATTTCTGTTTATATACAGGTTTTGTTTCTATGATTGAACCAAAGAAGGTAGATGAAGCTCTAAATGATCCTCACTGGATAAATGCCATGCAAGAAGAATTGGCTGAATTCACTAGGAACAATGTATGGACATTGGTGCCAAGACCAATGGTCAAATCCATCATTGATACTAAGTGGGTGTTCAGAAACAAGATGGATGAACAAGGGCTGATCATCAGAAATAAGGCAAGGTTAGTTGCACAAGGGTATTGTCAAGAAGAAGGTATTGATTATGATGAAACCTTTCCCCCTGTTGCAAGACTTGAAGCAATAAGATTATTTCTTGCTTATGCTGCCTTCAAAGACTTCAAAGTATTCCAAATGGATGTTAAGAGTGCTTTCCTCAATGGTGAATTGAAGGAAGAGGTGTATGTCAAACAACCTCCAGGTTTTGAGGATGCAAGCAAATCAGATCATGTATACTTCCTGAACAAAGCTTTGTATGGTCTGAAGCAAGCTCCAAGAGCCTGGTATGATACCCTCTCTTCTTTTTTGACCAATAAAGGATTTATTAGAGGAAGCATAGATTGCACTTTGTTTATAAGAAAATTCAAGGGTGATGTGATTCTTGTACAGATTTATGTAGATGATATAATATTTGGGTCTACAAATGTTGATCTTTGCAAAAAGTTTTCCAAACTCATGTCTGATAACTATCAAATGAGTATGATGGGTGAATTAAACTATTTTCTAGGTCTTCAAATTAAACAAGAGGTTGATGGAATTTTCATTCATCAAACAAAGTATGTAAATGACTTACTTAAGAAATTTGAGTTTGAAAATTGTTCTTCAATGAAAACACCCATGTCCACTACCTTAAAGCTTGGAAAGGACACTGATGGTAAATCAGTGAACATTACAGCTTATAGAGGTATGATAGGGTCTCTTTTATACCTCACTGCAAGTAGACCAGATATTATGTTTTCTACATGTCTTTGTGCTAGATACCAAGCAGATCCCAAAGAATCTCACTTAGCTGTAGTTAAAAGAATTTTCAGGTATCTCAAAGGAACTCCTAATCTAGGTCTTTGGTATCCCAAAGACTCTGATTTTGAGTTAGTTGGATACACTGATTCTGACTTTGCAGGTTGCACACTAGACAGAAAGAGTACATCTGGGGGTTGTCAATTGTTAGGTGGAAGATTAGTCAGCTGGTCAAGCAAGAAACAGAACTCTGTTTCAACCTCTACAGCTGAGGCAGAATACATTGCTGCTGGAAGCTGCTGTGCTCAATTGCTATGGCTGCAAAATTAACTACTGGATTATGACTTACAGTTTGAAAACTCCCCAATTCTGTGTGACAACACAAGTGCTATATCTATCTCTAATAATCCTGTTTTGCATTCAAAAACTAAGCATATTGAAATCAGACATCATTTTCTTAGAGATAATGTGCAGAAAAAGAAAGTTTCAATGCACTATATAAACACTGATGTTCAATTAGCTGACATTTTTACAAAACCTTTGGATGAGTCTCGGTTCAACTTCCTAATATCCAAACTTGGCATGTTAAATTTGTAATATATTCATCTCTTAGGTAGTTAAT
Organism: Pulicaria dysenterica; assembly: GCA_947179395.2. Classification (NCBI taxonomy): domain Eukaryota; kingdom Viridiplantae; phylum Streptophyta; class Magnoliopsida; order Asterales; family Asteraceae; genus Pulicaria; species Pulicaria dysenterica. The sequence goes on from OX359295.1 coordinate 36,247,851, forward strand.
TTTATGTGAGAAAATAATTTTATTTGTGTGTGAAATAAAGTACTTATCTAAGCTTCTACATATTTTACTTATGGTAAATCAGCTAATAGGATTATGTCAGCTGACGCTCATCAGCTGACACTATACCTTAGCTGATAAACCATCAGCTAAGACTTAGAAGCTCAGCTAAATGCATTCATTAGCTGACACTTATTTTATCTCAACATGGATCAGCTGACACTCTCTTGTGTCAGCTGATGATTTTGAAAAGTCAAAAATATTGTGTCCCCACACCTATTTTATTAATTTCTCATTTGTATTTATTGTGTTACTAGGATATTTAATTTAGTTTAAATTGTCCGTTTATTGTCTGTGTATTTAATATCTATTCCGTCTATTACCTTTTTGCAGAAGTGACAGTTACTTTTTGGAAAATATTTGTGTAACAGTTTAGGTTTCCAAGGAAGATATAAAGTGTTTTGAGCGGTTCTTCATTTCTTACGCTTTCAAAATTCCCAAACACTCTTTCTCTCTCAAACTTTCAAACCCTAAACTCTCGTTACTCATACTTCATTCACTCTGTAATCATGGTGATCTTCAATCCTGCTGTTACTCCAAATGCCATTGCTGGTGAGAATGTTGCTCCTAACTCAGAAATCCTCATTCGTCCAAACAACTTTCTTATCACCACTGACATTCCCTCGAATAAATCAAACCAGGGATACGAACCAATGGTAGCATTCTTAAATGCTCATCCCCTGTTTCATTGTCTCTCTGCCCATCCTTTCTTCATCTTTCCAAACATTATCGGTGAGATGTGGTACACTGGAAGGTACCATACGGATCAAGAACTCATTACATGTACATGTCTAAATGGCACAATCAACATCAACATCAATATCAATACTCTTCGTCAAGCCATCTCTCTGCCCAACTTAGCTGCATATCAACCTTTTGCTCAAATGGATCAAGTCTTGGAGGTCTTACCCCTGATTGGCTACAATGAAGCTGTTACCCATGGTCAATATAAGTTGTCTGTGCTGGGACACCCATGGAAGTACTTGGCAAGTGTAATCACTCGGTGCTTTGGCCATAAGTCTGGAAGCTTTGACCAAATGAATCAAACAGAACTGATGATTTTGCACGCCTTGGTCACAGGGAGGAATATTAACTTTGCTCAAGTCATATTCTCGGAGATGGTGGACAAGATCACTCTTGGCACTGCAAAGAAATCCACCAGAACTATTGTTCCCTATATCAGGTACCTAAGCTTACTTGTACTTCATCATCTTCAATGGGAACAATATACTGGGATTGCTGCTGTTTTGGACACAATGACCATACCACAAATGGGTCAAAAGATCTTTCATCTGATAAGGGAAGATCAGGGTCCAGCAATCACTGCACAGATGCAAGAACTCATTGATATTGCTAATGATAATGATGAGGAGGAAGTGCATGAAGAAGAAGTGGCTCATGATTCTGAGTCCCCTGATGTCGTAACTGAGGAAGTGGCTCATTCTGTTACTCATGATGAAGCCATATTTGAAGGAGAAAATTTAGATGACAGTGATGGTGGTGATGACTTTCATAATGATGATGCTGAGGATGATAATGACAATAGTGCTGAAAGTGGTACAAATGATCATAATAAGGATGATGATGACTTTCATGGTGGTGATGCTGGAATTTCTTATGCTGAAAATGTTCCAGATACCACCTCCTCCTCTTCTCAACTAGGGATGCCACTCTCACACTTTCCTCCCAGTTCCAACTCAAGCTCTCAACAACATCGACAAAGTGGAGATGCAGCTGATGGTGATGATGCTGAGGAAGACACAATTTCAGACAATCTCATTCAACTGATTGAGATCAGCAAGACTCAGCACATCGCAGGTACACTCTCAATCTCTGAGGACACTCATTTGGTTGACCCCACCAATGAGAACCCATCCTCTCCTCTAGTTGTAACACCCCCACAACTGCCAAGCTCTAGTCAACTCCCAACAGTTACTAGTTCTACTCACTTTGCAACCCAAATAGAAACAAGGTCAATAGAGATGGTGCATACTGCACTTATCTCAGAGGAAATGCACACTGCACCTCTGACCTCAACTCATATAGCTACCTCTTATTTTGAGGGGGAGCTTATGGATGTTGCTTTAACCCTACAGCCAGTGGGTGTGTCCTCACAACAGGGCACATCTGCAAAAATGGGATTACTGCAATCTGGGTCACCCTCCCAACAGGGTGATACCATTGAAAGACAGACCTTCTCCCAAGGTCATACTGTGTCTACACCTCAATTGAGTCAAGCATATCCCCTAGTAAGTTCACAACAACTTGCTACTGTAATAAGGGATACCCCTTTGAGTGCAACCCTCACTCACACTCACATACTTGCACCAGTTGTTGATTCAATTCTTACACATACTAGTGCACTACCTGTCAATACTAGTGGCATAAACCAGTCATTAGTACAGGGTACAACTTCTGTTCCCAGTGATCTTCGACCTCTATACCAAGGTCTAAGTGAGGGACCACAATCCATTCCAGTACTAAGCACAATTTCTCAATCACTTCCAACTCAACCCATTTCCTCTACTTATTCTGAACCTTCACCCCAAATCCTTCAAAACTTACTATCTATCTCTCAAAAGATGGATAGTCTTCAAGCCTCCTTTACCTCTTTCCAAACTCAAACAGAAGCTCAACTCTCTCACCTAACCAATGAGATTGAGTCACTTAAAGCCAACCAACCCAAACCCCAACCCCCCCTGCCCCTGTTGATCTTTCCCCTATTCTCACCACACTAGATCAACTTCTAAACCAAACCTCTACTCCTATTTCTACACCCTCCCCTCCTATCCCTGCCCAAACCATTTCTAACTTAAACCACACCATTTCCAATCTCCTTTCCCAACTCCAAACCCTTAGACCCTCACCCCCTGATATCTCCATTACCATTCCTGAATCTCTTCTAACTATCCCCACTCTCCTAAAAGACATTGATACTGAGGTAAATAGGTCCAGCTTTTCTGCTAGGATAAGGCACAGTGATACTCTGAGAGAATTCTCCAATCTCACTGAAGCTATCAACAGCCTAAAACCTCTTATCTCCAATTCCATTCCTTCTTTCTCTCCTATTCCCTCTCACCTGAGACACTCAACCCCACCTTTCACTCAGCCTCCCATTCCCACTGCCTCACCTTCACCTTCAACTATACCACCCTTTACCTCTACACCTACCCCAACTCCTTATTCTTTCACCACTCCTGATGCCCCTGCAAAGCCTGCTGTTTTTCCCTCCTCTGATGATGACAAAAAGGGGGAGAAGTCAGTTAGGACAAAGTCTGTTTTACAAGCAGAGGATGCATCCACCCCTGATGAAATAGGATCAGCTGTTGAGGGGGAGAATCAATCTGAGGGGGAGCAACCTGCTCAAGAAGAGCAGAGGCCAAAGAAAAGGCTTAAAACAATGGCCAGAAGGAAGAGTGCTAAGAAATCAAAGCAAGGTGAATCTTGTGCTCCTTTTGAACTACCATCTGATGATGATGATGATGATGAAGATGAAATGCCTCTGTCCTCCTGTTAAACTTAAAGAAGCAGAACCCCTCTTCAATAACTCCACAAGTCCAAGCTTCCTCTCCAGTTCAATCAAGTCAACCAACTCCCAGCAGATCATCAAGAAGAAAAGGAAAGAAGATAATGACTGCTGAGGAGATTGAAGAAGAAGAAAGAAGAGAGGAAGAGCTAAATCAAGAAGATGAGAATCTCAGAGAGTTAAGTGAACTGGCTGCTGCTCTTGGTTCAACCATTGAAGAAGTTCTTAAAGCCAAAGAGAGACACCAGGATTTCACTACCACTGAGGATCTTGCTGCTGCAATTGGTGTCACTGATGATGAATTGAGAGAATTACAAGAAGAAGAAATCATCATGCTATCCTCTCATCCAACACAAGCTGCACCACAGCAAGATGATCCTTCTGCCAAGAAAGTTCCTAAAAGAGGAAGAACTCACAGAGAAGCCATTCAAGCATTGCATGAGTTTAACTTTGGAGTTACAACTCAGCAATCTGAAAGGGAGATCAGAGAGCTCTTGGAAAACAAGAAGAACTTGGTAGAAAGAAAGGATCTAAATCTCATCTCCAGAGTCACTCCATATAAGGGAACAGATGAAGGGCCATATCTCAGATTAGTAAGAAGAGATGAAAGAAAAACCCAAGAGAATGCCTATCTTCATCACTGCAAACTGTTCTCCTTCAGTGAGATGATTGAGACTCTGTACCACCTCCTTAAATCCAAAAGTGAAATTTCCACAAGGTTCATAAACAAATTCGAATACTGGATCAGAATGTCTGTCTATCACAGGATATGCACTCATGATCAATTTATGGAACACATTGATGTGATTGAGGATGCCTTCAAGAAATCTTCCAAAGCTTTTGTGCCTGTTGAACAGATCATACTTAATCCTAATTATCCTTACCTGTCTGCATATGAAAATCTCAACACTGCTCTGCCCTCCAACATTGAACCAGAAATGTTTAAGTATATAACTGAACCTGGAAGAGGGATGTTCTTCAAGAACAGAGCTGGTGTTTGGAGATTCCTAAGAGAAACTGACTTAGGAAGAGCCCCTGGAGAGTTAATCTTTCAAGCTGCAACTTCAACAAGGGGACAGACAGGAACTGAACATTTTGAAAGTCTGATTCAAGCAAGTGCTGAAGAATTGTTGGCTGCAAATTCTCTGGACAGATTACTGAATGTAAAAGAAGAACATTGGTGGGAATGAAGATCACACTTCATAACTAGATGAAATGTAATTTCAATTCCTAGAATAGTTCAACTTCTGTACTTAGTTAGATTACTCTGTACAAACTCTGATGTATATACTTTGTTCTGTAATCAAGCTTGAAACTTTGATCATGGACTACTTAGCTAAAATGCTAGTATATATGAATCTTAGTAGATAGCTCACATAGTGTAAATATAGAAAAGATCAAAAATCCTAAAAACAGAAAAATGATAGAAAAGATACCACAAAAACAGAACAATGGTACTTCATAAATGAAAAGATTCCCAAAAACAGAACATCAGGGAACATACTTAAAAGAGTTACCAAAAACAGATAGCTAGGTAACCAAATTGCACTTAAAAGTTATATCTTTACAAATCCTAGTCGAACTGATTCTTCTTAAGCAAGATAAGGTTTTGTCATCATCAAATAGGGGGAGATTGTTGGGGAGATAGCAATATCAAACCTTAATCGAACCTATCTATTTAGTAAAATAGGATTTGATGTTAACAAAACCATATATTCAGTTTTGGACTTAGATTGATGAAAAACATGTGTTGTTTTTCATCTGAGACTTAAAGAATTTCTAAGTAAGAAATGTGAGCTGACGAATCATAGTGTCAGCTGAACACTGAGTATCAGCCAAAGGACCAGCTTCAGAAAGATCAGCTGAGAAGAAAAGGTCAGTCAAAAAGCATCAGCTGAGGATTCACACTGATCAGCTGATGGCCTAAAACCATCAACTGATAAAGATTTCAAGATCAGCTGAGCAGTCAAGGATCAGCTGACACAATCACAGTTATCAGCTGATGCCTCCCATTTATCAGATAAGGTAATCTTTACTTATCCAATCTTTTCCTCATAAGCTGACACTACTTAAAATGTCTAGCTGAGCCCTTGGGAACAGCTGACAGTTTAGTTTGATCAGTTTATTAGCTGCACATTGATTTGTATTATCAGCTGAGCAATTTGATCAGCTGAGCAAATCTAGTCAGCTGAGTCTTTCACACTTATCCTTAGATGAGCAAAATTATATTTGCAGTTCAGTGTCTGTTAACTGAGTCTTTAATATATATCTCAGTTAATAGCTTTTCTATGTAATATTTTCTTAAGTCAAAGGCAGAACATGTGTTGTTCTTATTATGCCTTAGATCTTTCTTTGTAAAAGTACTTAGCACTTTTTGGATCTGCAAAGATACAAAAAGGATAGATCTTTATCCCCTGGAAAAGGAGAAAGATACTCTTGAAAAGAAGATCTCGAAGATATGATGTTAAGTATGGCTGGCAACTCCATACTTGGTAAAGTCAAATCTTCAGAAAGCATGGTGTAAACAAAAGCACGAACATGGAAGGATAAGATTACTTTCTCAAGACATAAAGGTAGTAATTTAATAATATAATAATAGATAGTGGGTATACTCATTACTGAAAAGTATGTTTACTTTACACGCTTTGTGTATAAAGTCAACTTACTTTTCACCCACTAACTTTATCTATTATAATATTATTAAACCAAATACCTTTGTCTCCTTCTCTCTTCATCAACCGGACACACCTTGCTTATATATACTCATGCATGGAGACATGCTAAGTATGAGTTGAAGAAGCACTGAAATCTCATAAGTTGAGAATTAGAAGAGTTAGCATTTTACTTTCAGTGTAACAAACCTGTTCATGTGTTGAACATCTTAGACATTAGTTGTTTAAGATTAGCATTGTCTATGTGTTAGACAAATCTAGTTGCCACCTTTTATTGAATTTAGATTTTCCGCATCTAGTTCATGTAATTCTTGATTTACATCAATAAGAATTATATAAAAGTAAACCGTGTGTCTCTTAAATTTTTAATTGCTAAAGTTTGTATTCAACCCCCCTTCTACAAACATTTGTTGTTGTAGTATCCATTCGGGACCAACACCTTAGAAGTACAATAGCATGCTCCGCACTTAAATTACATATATGTTGAGTCTTCGTATTATTCTTATTGTTGTATTTATTGCCGTGACCGGTTCGGATGAATCGAAAGCCCAAGTTAATATTTGTCTTTATGTTCCATCCGGTGTTAATCCGTTCTATCCCTGTATATATTTATTTATCTTGTCTTAGCTGTAATGTAGTTGTAGTTTGTCATATCTATCCCCCGCGTTATTATCGGATCAAACAACGACGATGGTAGAGTAAGGTATCCTGTCCTGGTGGAACGACACCCGGTCTTGCCGAGCCTATACTGCTAACGATCAGGTCACACTTGCCTGGGACGTGTGCGGTGTCTGCTTTGTAATATCAGGTTTTATAAATTAAAAACGAGGTTGTGGTAATAAAACACGCACACAAAACGCTACACCAGTTAAACCTAAAAAACATTCACAGAAAAAAGCTCAACCAATGATTCATCAAAAGTGCCAGTGCCGCGTCTAACCTCTTATCCTCCACAAGAGCTTGATGTTTCGTTGTTCCTTCGGTATCTTTAATTAAAGATTGATGCTTCATTTTTCTTTGTGATTAATATTGATCCTTGAGTATTAAAGACTCGCGCTTCATCGTTCCTTGAGGTAGGAACAAATCACTTGAAAAGTAACCCTAGAAAAACGGAATACTTTATTCAAGTAGTGGTGGAAATGCGTTTGCAAAGATGGCAATGAGAGGGAAGCGAATCTGATGGAATACAAAAGAATCTACCATTCGAATTGGGGAAATTGGGGAAAATGTAATTTGAAATTCAAAGGGACGGACGGAGATAACAAGAGGAGAATAAAGAAGCGGTAAATAGAATGGTGAGGGCTCAGAGAAGCTGCCACGTGGAAATTAGATGTTTAGAATCATGTCGTGTGTCCTTCAAGACACTCTTTTATTAGAGGAGAAAGATTTCGGTATTTATATTACATTTTTGGATAATTTGCCCGAATTAACGTACGTGAACATATAAACTATAAAGTTCTAATTTGTTTCTAAATTTTATCAATTCAAAATTATTAAATTGTCATCGACAAGTTATGAATCCCATCAAGTCAAATTCAACCATGGTCCAATTTTCTCCGTTGAATAATCCAATTACGTGTGCGGACATTATTGACAATTAAGCTCATTCATCTTTTAATCCCGGCCTCCTCACCATTTCCTGATGGGAGGTGATCCTCACACAACAAATTTTAGTCATGCACAACAATGTACAAGCAGTTACTACATATAGTACATGTTGATGCTGCATAACATTGTTGTGCATGACTAAAATTTATTGTGTGAGGATCACCTCCCTTTCCTGATCCTCCACCAAAATTCCTTATTCTTAAACAAAAAATGAAGCAATTTCAAGTTTTTTATTACGCCAAGAAAGGATGCCAAGATAGTTGTGGGGGAGTGACAATTCCATACCCTTTTGCAATCGGATCAAATTAATTGTTCGGTGAACGAGTGGTACGTTTTTTATTGCAAGTCGAAACAGCCATATCTCTCTGTATAGTATACAACAATTCGGAGGTGTTGTATATCGGCTTGGAAACACAAACGATCGGCCTTGATGTGGATCTCTAATTCGACCCATTCGATCCGTCTGAAATATCAGGAGTCCGTTCCTATTTTCCAATTCGCATAATAAATTGGTCGTTGAGGGTTGTGGTAATGCGGTATTCATGAGTCGTGGGAAGGTGATTGCGTGGTGCTCATCATATTGCAAAACAATGACACTTTAGGGTAACTGCTTTGGCATCAATTGTTGCCGAACAACTGTTTCTCGCTATCTCAAGTCATATAGTGTGGATCGATGTTACAAGCTTGGTAAGCTTGCGCGGAGACGGGTCAGCCTTCTTGGTGGATGGAAGTTCATACTTACCTTCGTTGACTGATATTTTGCTTCCAATATCACTTTTATGGATACTAATAGCAGGTACACTTATAGTTTGCTTCTAGCAACGCGCAATAAGGATTTACAAGACTTTGGAAGCAACATATAACGGATAGGTGTTATTTTAGGTACGCAGTCCATTAATCTTTTCATATATATCTATACTACATTATAAATCATTTAGAACTTTTGCTTAAACTCTTAAAAATTAAGTAAGATGAAGTTACTAATATACCCTTATTTTAACCTAAAAGGAAACAACTAAATGGACTTAATTATATTCTTAATTACCTTTATAATAACTAAATATTCCATAATAAATAATGTTGTAAAAAAAGTCAACACATATTAATTTGTAACCTATAAGATATTATAATAAATTTAATAAAAATAAATATATAGTTAAAGCAATAAAGAAATTGAAAAGCAGAAAAAAAATATAGATGTTGTAGATGAAAACTATTCAAAATCATCATAGTACGGGAATATGATACGTTTACTTTATCAAAAATAGACATGTTATCGAGTGAAAATTATTTATCGTCGCCGCATTGTGCGGGTACTATGCTAGTATATATATAGTGAGAAGTTCAAATGAGAACCTTAAATTAATTGAGAATAGGAGACTCAATCATAGCCGTCCAATTCCCCCTCTTCAATGTCATTGCCCACTCATGAATTCCCCACATACACCCTACCACACTCTATCCCCCACGCTCTCCATCAATGAATTCTACTTACAAAATGAACGGCTGAGATTGAGTCTCTCATTCTCAATTAATTTTTCATTCTTATATATATATATATATATATATATATATATATATATATATATATATATATATATATATATATATATATATATATATATATATATATAGGTTCAAATGAGTACCTTAAATTAATTGAGAATGGGAGACTCGATCCCAACCGTCCAATTCCCCTCCTTCAATGTCATTGTCCACCCATGAATTCCTCACATGTACCCTGCCACACTCGATTCCTCCACGCTCTCCATCCATGAATTTCACTTACAAAATGAACGGCTAAGATTTAGTCTCTCATTCTTATTTAATTTCTCATTCTCATTTGAAACTTACCCTATATATATATATATATATATATATATATATATATATATATATATATATATATATATATATATATATATATATATATATATAACATGAATAAATTGTTACCTTTTTGAAGAATAATGTGTGTAGCTATAAGTATTTATAATAGGTGTCTTTACATGCACTCACAAATATTTAAATAAATAAATGATGAATGACTAACATACCCCTCATTTAAATTGTTCGTGAATATAAAAGTTTTTAAAATAGGTATTGCTAGAAAAATATAGCATATCTCCTAAAAACGCATATCGTACTAATGTGTATCTAATACTTTTTAGAAAAATAATTTTTTATTCGTTTTATGGGCATAATCAAGATGGGGTTTTGAATATGTTTTTGTTTTTATCAAATGTAGAGTTTCTTTCTTCTTGTCGAGTTAGGTCATGCGTATGGCATCTCGGCTCCGCTTCGCGTTGTCATTCGAGCTCTGAGGCTCATCGGGGTAGGCAATGAACACCATTTTGATGCCCTAGAGGCTAAAGTTTGGGTGATCGGTTCCACACACTCGAGAGGTTACCTCATCTTCTCTCTTTCTCTCTCTGCATTTTGATACATGGAGCTTTCTTTCATAAATAGAGGAGGGAAAAGCTTTGAATTATTGGTAGTGAGCTTAGTTCAATCATCAAATATGAGTGGCAAACAAAATATATAATATCTTAATAAATTTTCTATGAAAGTATTGATACTTATGAAAAGTGTCCTCCACTCATATGATTTAAATGAACAACACATACCATTTATCAGCAGTCCGATTTTCCTGTTTAATACATGAATCTTTTGTATTCAATATTTCTTCAATACAACTTGACCATTTTTATTATACTAAATTTTGGACGTATTTTTTAAGTCCGCTTTTATAAAATGTAACACCCATTTTGTTATTCTCAAAAGATTTATTAAATAACTTATAAAAAAACGTTCATTTATAATCAAACATAAACCATTCAATATAACTTGAGTTCAACTCAAATGAAATTAAACATCTCATCACCGTTCAATTTAAAGAAATCATAATTGTGGAAGCTGTCTCGACGGTGGTCAAGCTGGAGCTTTCCCTTTGTTCGTACTCAAAGTACTACCTATCCCTCAAAAAGACAAATAGTAACGAGGTAAGTGAAACACTTAATGAGTACACATAACATATACATTACATTACATTACATATTCATATATGTACGTAATAACCGTCCCTAACTCAAAGAGAACGGAACCGGTCTTGTCCAAGTATCCATCATCTCAAATAAGAACAATATTGTCCCTTAGTCTCTTACGAGAAAGAATCTCTCCCCTCGTTTCTTATAAGAACAAAAATGTCCTTTTTCGTACATAACATGTGTAACGTTCCAAATTTTTTTTTTTAATAGTAAACTGAAACTCGTAACCATAAATTGATATTAGATATTCAACATCCAAAAATTAAGTCAACAACCTGCCCAAACACACGGGACTTACGGTTTTTGAAATAGAAGTTTCGAAAGTAAGGTAAATCGGAGTTTAATAAAAGTTTTGCGGAAGAAGCTGTCACGCCGGGCCTTTCCTTTGTCAACTCGTGACGGTCCTGAAAAAGGTAAAACAACAACGGGTTAAGCATAAAGCTTAGTGAGCACACCACTCATATGTTATATTAGATAGATATTCATATAATCATTTACATCACATCAAGTACCACTCAGGCGATTGCTACTCAAGCGATTGTGACACTCAGGCTATTGTGCTACTCAAGCGATTGTGTCACTCAGGCTATTGTACTACTCAAGCGATTGTGCCACTCAGGCTATTATTAAACACAATATCATATGAGAACACGTATCACAATATAAAATATAGATTAGTGAAACTCACCTGACTGTAGCAATAGAACAATAGAGATATCACAGTAATGTATAAAGATTCGGTCAACGGATCGCACCACCAAATCCTGAATCATATAACATTTAATTAAAACAGATACCAATTTCCTAGATACGACTCTCTCTCTCTCTCTCTCTCTCTCGCGTATCTCACAAACCTAATTTCAGAAAACCCTTGACTTGAGATCTTCGGTCAAATTCTTAAACCGAAACTCTAACCCCGTTCAAAATCCATATTTATTTATTCATATAAGTTCAATCCGCTCGAAACCTTCTCAAAATCTCGATTGGTTCGAAGGCTTATATGATTATATATATATTTAGTTCATTCGAATATCTTAAGTGGATACGGGTTTGGAAATAGAATTGGCCAGGCCCACAGGGAACTTAGGCTAGCAAACATATCAACACATTGGGCCTAACTATGAAACTGAATTCTGAGATCTTGAGTGTCGAATTTGACATACTTAGGAAATAGTCGAATTTCACTCTATACATACAAATTCCGAATTTGTTATATATATAAAGCAAGGAGTCGAATTCTATCATGCAGGACAAGTTTCAAATTTTGATATGCACATCCATGTGACTTTCAAATTTCATATATATATATATATATATATATATATATATATATATATATATATATATATATATATATATATATATATATATATATATATATATATATATATAAGTGTCGAATTGTTAGACTATTAAATGTAGAATTTTAAACATAATAGCATATGTCAAATTTTGAGTTACAAGTGTCGAATTCTAGGACACCACAAGGCAAATGTCGAATTTTATCCCCATATCGAATTTTACTACATCAATCAAATGTCAAATTTGAACCTTAAATGCATGTGTCAAATTTTGATTCACTAAGGGAATGTATCGAATTTTACTACACCACATGCAAGTGTCGAATTTCAAGTCCCTACTACAATAGTCGAATTTCACACATGAACAAACTGTCGAATTCTAGCAAGTTCCGAATTTGGTATAATGAGGTAAGGGTCGAACTTGTGTAGCCATATAACAAATGTCGAATTTTTGTAACCATTAAGCAAGTGTCGAATTTGTGACTATGTAGCAAGTGTCGAGTCGAATTTGTGACTATATAGTAAGTGTCGAATTTTTGTAACCATTAATCAAGCAAGTGTCGAATTTGTGACTATACAGTAAGTGTCGAATTTGTGGTCAGGGTCTTCTTGTTCGAAAGAAATTACAGGCTCTGTACGTATTTATATATAAAAGAGGGTTTTGGGTCTTACCAAAACTTAACTAATTCAAATTCTGAAATTACCAACATGTTTCTCCAACTCCCCAGATCATTTCTATCTACTTTTATAACCATTTATCAAGGTTTAAATATCTCAAAACCCTATTTCCTTCTTGTTCATAAAACCCATTAAAGCTTCTTTTAAAAACTCAGATTCTATCAACTAATCAATGTAAAACTACTAACATAACTCTTAGCCTACTTAATTCCTTATATAAGCCTTCACTTATGGGCATCAAGCCCACCCACACCCTTACTACAATTAAAATCTTAAGTCCAAGAATAACTAAGCCCATTTCATTAATATAATCAATCCATTATTCAACAAGTCCTTCATATAATTATATTTTTCGGCCAACCAACATTTTCTTAAGAGTTCAGTTCTAACTCGATTAATAACAACGATGATATATATATATATATATATATACACACTAGCATTGTACCCGCGCAATGCTGTGGAGGCGAATAGTTTGTACCCGATAACATACCATTTTTATATAATATAGCAGTATGATAAAATAATTTTACTTGGTAATATCTCATTTCATTTTTTTTTTCATAAACTATTTTCTTTTTCATTTCATTTTAATTTTTTCATAAACTATTTTCGTTTTTTAAATATATTTTTTAAAAAAACAATCAAACAACTTTTTTTTAATTTAAAGTTGTTATTATATAATAATATTTATTGGTGAGTGTGTAAAGTAGGAGAAAGAGATGGAGGTTATTTTTTATTTGTAATTTAGAAAGTGTGTAATTATATAATAATGTTTATTGGTGAGTGTGTAAAGTAGGAGAGAGATGGAGGTTATTTGAGGGGTATATTAGTAATTTTCTTTTACTTAATTTTAAGAAGGAGAGAGAGTCACTAGTACACAGAACCTTACGGGGACCATTTTTTTATGCATGGGGACTAGTTTTACATGTGGTCCTTTTAAGAGTGGTTCCCTTGACAAAACGCATAAAGACCGGTTTTTGAACCGGTCCCCATAAGAATATATAAAGACCGGTTAATAAAAAAAATCGGTCCCTATAAGTAGATCAAAAAAACCAGTTATTAAGAACATATCAAGACTGGTTTTAGAACCGGTGCCCATACTAAATCTAGAAAAAAAATGCATGATCATTAAGACCGATTATTTCTTAGAACTGGTACCCTTAATAAACTATAAAAACCGGTTTTTCTTTAAGAACCGGTCTCTTTTTAATAACAAATTAAAAAAAAAATCAAAATACTAGGTGCCCATAAATTTCAATATTGAAATAATTAATTTCATCAAAATATCCCTAAATAACATATCACAACGTAACTATACAAAACGTGGTTAAATATTACAATTGAGATAAACCAAGTTAATATTTATCATAAATTTTTCGCTAGCTGCAACAACCTGTCTCAAAAATCTTCCTTTCTTCCACACATAATTAATATATATGCAAGACCATACATTTGTGTTAGCTTTCATATATAGATATCCATTGTTAATAAAAAATGTGATTAACTTTCACTAAGTTCAAGCATTTTCATAAACCACATTGTTCAACACCCATACGTTTTAAAAAAATGAGATTATAAGATCTAAAACAACCAATATTATTACAATACCTATAAAACAAAGTCAAACATAGTAACATGTGTTTCACTAGCAGTATCCAATAAATGTGCACGACGCTCCTTAATCAAGTGATTGTACATTTAAATATCAAGAATAAATAAACAGATTAAAAAGTAATAAAAAAGGTAAATATATACAAGATGAGACAATTTTGATCATTCATTTATGGGATTGGAGGGCATACATTATAGTCAATCTACTCCTTGTTTCACCACTTCAATTCTTTTCATTCCATATATATATAATTAAGCCCATAACACCTCTTCATCAACGAATAACAGTAATCGAATATAATAAAACAATGTTTACTTTACCTGATCAAATTGGACACATTTTGTGTCATGTAGTAACAATATCACGTAATTCTTTTTGAGAAAATGGACGACGACTCCACGCCACCTATATAAATAACAAGTATATTAACCAGGTGACATATATATATATATATATATATATATATATATATATATATATATATATATATATGTGTGTGTGTGTGTGTGTGTGTGTGTGTGTGTGTGTGTGTGTCACAAGTATATACATGTATAAAATGGTAGAAAATTTTACAAGTGCTTACCGTAGGAGGAAAATGCACATGATGCCGGGTCACAAAATCATACATCCACCGCATAACATAGTATCCACATTCCCAATACTCTTTTTGTTGGTTGCACTAAATTTTAATTTGACATGTATACGTATCAAAAGTAAAATTCAAATCAATTTGTTTGTATATGTATACATATGACATTGTTTACCTCAATCATATTCCATGAGAGATTACCAATGACACTAGAAAGAAAACAAAATGTAATGTTAAGCATTCGTACGACATATTTGAATATTAAGCCAAAGTAAAAAATACTAACTCATGTACACATTTTGTGAGTGCGTAGGCTTTTTCCGTCTTTGATTTATCGTTATTCAAGGAATCAAGAATGTAGCCCTGTACCATTGTAGGTTGTAGTATATACAAAACCCAATGATTGCTGAAAATGTGTAAACACATTAGTCTTGACAATTAACATATTAACTAGTAACTTATATAATAATAGTTAGATAGTACAGCACCTTTGATGAAATGGAGCAATAAAAAAGTTGCAACAAGAGTAACTGGGGTTTTGTATTACTCCCCTCAAGTATTCTACAACGGCTATTTCAAAACGTACACATTCGTCACGTGTTATCCTACAAGGGTTCAAGAAACGTAGTTTTGCCCGACTAGACGAGTCGATTGAGTAGTATAACCCCCTTGTAAAAATGATAATGCCGTTAAATGAGGATCAAGTAAAATTAAATCAAGGGAATACTGTAAACATTATTTCACTTACTTGCAGAAATATGTAACTATGCTTGTTTCTATCCATCCGTCTGTCCATAGCAACCTCATGTCATCGGGCTATAACGAATATGGACAAAACTCTAGATCCCCAAAGATCTCGGCTTCTATATCATACTCAAATAACTGCGTAGGATCATCACGCATCATCCAACGATTATAAGTCTCTTGTATAACACGATCTCTACCATCCATTTTACTAGACATCTTTTGAAGTTTATTTAACATTAATCCGTGTTCTTTTCGTCTGAAGATATCCCTTTTTATTTTGGCTTCCTCTTCGGTCACCTATACTTATATGATAAGGTCATATTTTGATTAATAAATTAATTGAAAGGTTTTTAGCATGTACCTTGTTGATAGTACCCAACATCTTTCCTTGTGTCTCATCTGTAGGCGTTTTCTTTTGTAGCGGGGTCTTATGTAAAAGGTTCAATTTGATGTAAGTACTTTTGTTACAACATAACATAATGTAGGATATGTTTTATAAATGTACCTTAGAGCGAGTCATTCTAGACATTGGCCATTTAATAAAACTATTTATTGCTTGAGCCAATGTTTTAGGTTCACTTGTGTTCCCGAAAGCTCTAAGTTCTCATGACCCGAAGTGATTGAATCTACAGAGACCTTCATGTAGGAAGGTAGCATACGCACACCATGTATTTTACCATCCCTGAGTGGATGTAAAATCCCTCGAGCAACAATGATGTTGTTGCTGTTAGTGCAAGGGTCGAACAAAGCGACCAGTGTAGGCTCCTGTAGTATAAAGATTAAAATACAAATGATCTTCATTAGCAAGAAGTACTAGATTGCAAAGGAAAGTACAAAAATATCAAGATGTTGACATACCTTTATTTCAACCTTGTATAGCAGGTCATATGCAGATGTGGCACCGGTTTTAATGACATGGCAGGTTACGTGGCATGTGACATGGATTTTCAAATTAAAAAATATCAAAAAATTCAAAAAAGATTCACGGTTCTGCTTTGGTCGACCACCACCTCCATTTGCCATCAAGGGTTCTCTACTGGGTTTCCATTTTCATCCCAGGTTTTGGACCTTCATCATTGATTTCTGGTTTGCTTTCATAATCTTCATCTTTATCGAGATTCATCAACTTCTTGGTTCATCTTCCTCAGATTTGGGTTCATCGACATCTTCACCTAAGACTTCTTGGTTCATCGACTTCTTGTTCTTCATCCGATTTGGGTTCATCGAGGTCAGGTAACGATTCATATGGTTCGTCTTCCTCAGATTTGGTTTTCATCTTCATCATATATGGGTTATCTTCAAACATGATTTCGTCACTTTTAGGGTTAGTGATTTCATCTTCATCAGATCAGGTTTCATATTTGTCTAAACAGGTTTCATCTTTTGATTTGATTTGATTCCATTTCCCATAACATGTTTACTCCTCGAATGAGATATGGGATTTAGGGTTCATATGGGATTTAGGTCCGATTTAGGGTTCTTCATATGGGATTTATAGCTTATTCAATTCAATGGTCAGTTGTTAGGGTCGATTTAGGTTTTTCTTTTATTCAAATGAGATCTGGGATTTAGCTTTCATCTTCATGTTTAGCGATTTAAGTTTCATCTTCATGTGTTTCTTGTTCTTCATCATCATCCTAATTCTTTTTAATTTCTTTTATTATAGACAATAATAATACTCTAGTGATGTGAAATTTACAAATAGATCAAAATTAAAAAAATTACAAATAACTTGTGTAGCACGTTTTCTAATATAGAAAATGGTAGTTTTGGTAAGTTGTATATATAAAATGGTGGTTTTATAAGTTGGATACACACAACAGCAAAAAGTGACAACTTCAGTATACTTTTAGAAACTAAACCCTTTAATAAGTAGGAAAATTGAGTAAAAGGATTTAGTATTAAGAAATATAAATTTTCCTTAAAAGAAGGAGTAAGAGCTGGAGTACTAGTCCTGAGATGACAATTATTGACACGATACGAAACACGACTAAAACCTAACACACAAATAAAATGGTGTAGGTTGATGAACGAGCTCGGTCATTTTCGGGTTCACGGATTCCTTTTTACTTATTCTCCGTTTTGAGATCATCGAGAGTAGACATGTTGAATGATCACTTGTAGCTACATTTTGTTTCTTTGAAGTATCCAAATTTTGTACTTTGTATTTAATTATCTTGGTGAGTTGAATTTTATTTAGTATTTTATATTTAGATTATTTTACACATGTCATGTTGTATTTTCACGTATGTGAGTTCATGTCACATCTCCTGACATGAAGAATTAAACGTGTGTGTTTGTGTCATGACCCGTCAACCCACCAACCCACTATGTGTGAACCTAAACACAGCATGATTGCCACCCTACAATAACGCAGTTAGGTTGTTTGATCATTTCAAAATTTTAATTTCCACATATGTTCAGAGATATGTTACACTAATTGTAACCACTCCCTTCTCACAATGGAGAAAGATAATGTTTGACCGTTAGGCCACCAGTTATACCCTTACTTTTTATTTTCCCTTCCATTTGCTATATCAGTGTCACATCACTTCCCATACAGTTCTCTTTCCCGTCCATACAACTTTAGTTTTATCTTTCCTTTTCTTTCCCAACTTTTTCCTCCTTTTTTCAAAATTTTTATTAGAACTTATTATTAAAATAAATAAAATAATTTATAAATATGCTAAAAGTTAATATCTAACACTAAAAATAAAAAAATCCTAACATTAATAATAATAATAACAATAATAATAATAATAATAATAATAATAATAATAATAACTAAATTACAAATAAAATTCTAAAAGCATAACGATTACATAAAAAAATTATATAAAGTGTTGAAAGTTACCCGTCCCCCTCGCCAAGGAGGTTAAATATTTGAAATATGTTCGATTAAAATTCGATCAAAGATTATTATGAGTCTCCTAGCCATGGACTTCTCGAACGTGTGTCACGCATTATTCCTCACTGATCTGTTTTTAGATATCATCCAGTAGAAGGTCATTTGGATCGAAACTACAAATCACATTTCCTTCGTCTTCGAGTATTATATTGTGTAATATGATGCAAGCGTACATAATATTTCTTAACATTGCACGAAACCATAATCGTGTGAGGTTGTGAAGTACATGCCAACGTTGTTTAAGAAATCCAAAATCCCATTAAACTTCTTTCTAGTTCATTTCAACCATTTTACAACACTTTTGACATATCACTTTAATGACTGACAGAACATATCTTTCTCCACAATAGTTGGTTTTAC
Organism: Pulicaria dysenterica; assembly: GCA_947179395.2. Classification (NCBI taxonomy): domain Eukaryota; kingdom Viridiplantae; phylum Streptophyta; class Magnoliopsida; order Asterales; family Asteraceae; genus Pulicaria; species Pulicaria dysenterica. The sequence continues at coordinate 36,266,959 of OX359295.1, forward strand.
TCCAAACTTTTTCTAAAATGTTTGAAATATGATGGTGAACACATTGGTACTCAACTTGGAGCAAAACAAAGGATTCTACCAAAACCTAGTAATATGAACTTACGTTAAACAATGTCTAAGAGTGGGTTTTCTTACCTTGTGTCAAGGGAGCTGCAAGCCTTTGCACTAGCTTATCATCACTTCCTTCTAAACACAGTTTTGGGGAGAGAGTTTGTATGGTGAAGAATTCTAACTAACGGTGGACTAAGGCATGTAGTGAGTGACTTATGGAGTAAATGGCAATGCTCAATAATGAGCATGCAGGCAAGAGATAGGGAAGCTTAGGCTTGCCATGCATGCACTCCTTTGTCAACTTGTCAAATATGGCAGCAAAGATTCGGGAGAAAATGAGAAGATGAAGACATGAAGGTTTGCTGACAGTAGCTAGCAAAGGGGCATGTAAAATAGTTTTGTTCTCTCATTGCTCAATCAAATGAGTCGGTAAATGATCTCTGTTCCAATTAACAATTCATCACAACATTAATATAATCTTAAAAGTGGGTATTTTTTGACATCATTAATTTGTTCCATTCAATAGTATATATTTTCAAATTGCATATAATGATATAACCTAAGTTCCAAATATGCGAGATCGATAAATATATACACAACTCTGTGAATTGTTCAACAAAAATTCATTATGTATTTACAACAAAATTCGGGTGTTACATCCATTGTGGCATACAAGTTCTAAATATCATCATAAGTAGACTTGTGTAAATATTGTCTACCATAGATGTGAAATATACCTTTATAAAATTTGTGTAGACAATCTTGTGATGTTTTATCCGACACATTCAAGTACTCGTCAAGTGAAACGACAATCATCCTACAGGATAATTGTCGAACAACGGAAGTACATTTGGTAACATAGGAAACCCCTTCCGACCTCTTACATCCCACGTCCACTTATAAAAGATCAAAACTCTCCCTTGAAATCAACTATTCGTTCGCATAGTTGTTTGCTCATTTGGAACCATTGCTTAAACATTTCGTCGTTAAGAATAAGGTTATTGCCAATGTAGTCAAGCACAAGGCGTTCATGTGCAACTAGAAGATTTCTATTCAAAGTCGTCCATTTCGTTTGTCGATTGAAAGCACTTCATCCTCATAAAAAATTAGACGTGTCCTTTATCTTGCAATTGATAAGAAAAAGTGCCTTATTTCACTTAATATACCCGTTGGTTGAAGTGGATGATGATAATCCGATTGATGACGCCATAAAAAGTATAGAAATGTAGTTTTATACAAGGGAATAGAGAGAAGATTTTTGATTGAAAAAGATGAAGAGTAAATGGTTTTTGTGGGGTTGGGGGGAGGGATAGAAAAAAATTAAAAATTTGAAATTAACCTTTAGATAATGGTCCAAATAGGGGTGGGATAGGTGTATAAAGCCGGGTAACACATGTCTCTAATGGTGTTCCCTATGGTACCTAAATGCCCTGACCACATAGGGGGAAGGGTTACCCATAACGGATGGCCAAAAACAAGAATGAACATACATCTAATTCGTCTATCGCGAAGTGAAAAAATAATTCTTTGACGGGTGATTTGCAATTCTGCATATTTGATCTACTACATATATCAACTTGATATTGCAGATAAGTGATGGAGGACCGTTGACTTTACCTAGGTCGGAATAGATTCTTGTTTGATTGAAGAAAATATAAAGAGAGAAAGTAGAGAGAGTATTATTGTATAGTGTATTGCTTGTTATTGAATCTTACAATACAAGAGAGTATTTATACTCTTTAGAAAAAGGAATGGAATACACACGCATACCGGTATCACTACTTATAAATCACAGGCCTACTGGATCACACATTAAAGATTGATCCTGACAGCACGCTTAAAAGGGGAGGGGCAAAAGAAGTGCTTTTACTATCAAAAGGTGCTTCATGGGCTGTGAAGGCACGCTGAAAATTTACTTTATTTTTATTGGACCTTTATGTTGGTACAATGTATGCCTTTGTTTTTTTCCAGCTGTGGGAGTTCTACAGGCTTTAAAAGGCCATGTACGCCATCTCCTTACCTTTTCTTGTCATACTTGATGCACTTACACTTACACACTTAGTACTTGCATATACTAAGTGAGGTTTGTTCTTGAGTGCTTTTGATGGTGCAAGAGATGAACTAAGGTGTTGTTCTAGAGGTGACTTCAAGTCTTTAAAGCGCAATAATGGCTTTCTAGCACTTGTGGATCTTACCAACTTGGTGTAGATTACAACAATAGAGGAAGCCTATCTTAGTAGATTCGGTTATACCTCATTGGTGCATGGTTTTAGCCTCTTCAAGATTATACAACTCTCTTCTCTCCTCTTTATTCTAGTTTCTTTACTTGCATGTAGGATTTGGTCCTCTTGATGTGTTTCAATGACACAAGTTTTATTTGTATTTGTTAATCTTTATATGTTGTTTCTTCCATTGCGCTGCGCTTGAAACCCAACAGTGGTATCAAAGCCACCCTTACATGAGTATAGCACTTTTGGTGGACTAAAAATCGAATTTTTGAATTTTTTTCTGTCTGGTAGCTCTTCACAGACCGTGAAGTTTCGTGATTTGCAGGTCGTCAAGGCACCATGACCAGTGTTCTTTGGGGTGTAGTCGTGAAATAGGTTTTTATGGTTCACGAGTTCTTCATTGTCCATGAGTGGCCGTAAAGCTCTTAGGCTTAGTTTTTGGCCTTTAAAAGAAATAAATTTTGGTTTTGGCAGTTTTATTAGTTTCTGGGTTTTTTCTTTTCAGATTCTATTTTTGGTTTCTAAAAGCCTCAAGTGAGTTTTGGTTCACACACTTGTATATATGTTATGTTTTTGGCATGAAATGCATACATGCATACGTTTGTGATGTGTGTATATGAATATGGATGTCAAACATAGTATTAGTCATCCTAATGCATATGTACAAGAATTGTTTGTTTGTGCCTTGAGTTTTGGTTAATATGGTTAACAACTCTCGCGTGTGCACGATTGAAAAAATGAAATATAAACATGGTATTATTTATAAAAGTGAAAATCAGTTTTGTCACTTATTTTGTTAATCAAAATTAATATGGGTTTTAACCATGTAAATCAGACACCATTTATAAGATAATACCATCTGAATCTAGTGAAGCTTGGATGTTGTCGAGCTAAGCACGAGTCATTCCTTGTGGAACTGTGGAAGGTGAGTGCCATAGCTCACAACTATTGATTGTCAAACATAGCACGTGCCAATCGTTGGTCGAGAGTACCACCGTGTATCTTGATGGATGATTTACAATTTCAAACTAAAATCCTTGAGTTATTTTGAGCTAAGCATGAGTCAATCAAGAATTTAAATTTGAAGTTGATGTGGGAAGGGATCAAACATGCCAATCAACTAATGGATGTCATTGGATCCCGCAAGTGTTTAAGAGTTGCAATGGGGATTGCAATTGGTAAAATGGTTGTCGATCTAAATTACTCGATGAAGTGATCCACGGAAAAAGTGTCATGTAGTGGGGTAAAATATGGTTCTTAGTTTTTGTTAAGATAAAAGTTTTTTTTTTCTAAATTTTTTTTGTGTAATTATTTTAATGAGGATCATATCAAACTAAATAAGACATGTATTGTTGTTGTAAATAGATGGAAACTCACGGGAACATTTCACTCCGTATGATCCTCGGGAAGGAAAAACTCACGGGAGTGAACTTTGTTGACTGACATAGGCAATTGAGGATTGTCCTCCGCCATGAGTCAAAGTTGTACATCCTTGAGGAACCCTTCTGGAGCCACTACCAACGCGTACTGTGCCACTTGATGTGCGTGTGAAAAACGTGTTAAAGACACAAATGATGTTTCTTGCTTCATGTTATTGACTATGAGCTCAAAGATGCAAAAGCAATTCGAGTATATGAGTGTGTACGACATGATAAACTAGCTAAAAGACATGTTCCAATAACAGGTTAGACATGAACTGTATGAATGTGTTAAGGGCCTTGGCGATTACCGGATGCATGAAGGTGGGAATGTGAGTGTCTATGTGCTTAGGATGAAGGCATATGTGGACCAAATAGAGAGGTTTAAATTCCCTAGTGCTAGCGGAACTGCAGTTGAACAATTACCTGAATCTATCGGATATTTAGGTGAACTAACCGGGTTACATCTGACTCGCTGCAAGAACCTCCGTAGTCTTCCAAGTAGCATATGCAATCTGTTTTTTCTTGAATTTTTCAATCTTGGTTTCAGCTTGAGAGTTAAGTTAAGCGAATCCGCTCAAATGTGGGACAAATGCTTACTGAATCTTACCCACTTAGATCTGAGAAACTGCAATTTATCCGAACAAGATATTCCTCATAATCTTGGAGCGTTTTCGCTTTTGGATTCCTTGTATCTAGGAGGAAACAAGTTTTGCAGCCTACCTTTAAGCCTTGGTCAGTTATACAACTTGTCTACCCTTGATTTGAGTGCATCCAGGAACCTTCTATCTGTTGAAGTATTTCCTCCTAATCTGACGTTTTTATCCCTAGACGACTGCTCATCGCTGGAAAAACTCTCATTGCCAACATTAAAATTTTTGAGTTCAATGTATCTTAAGAATTGTGGTAGCTTGGTTGATATTCAGGGCTTAGAGAACTTGTATTTGATACATGAAATACGCATGGAAGGCTGTAGCAGTCTGTCTACCGCATTGACAACTAGTTTGATACAGGTTCGCTATGTGTATGTCTGTGTGCACAAAGTCTAATAGAGGTGGCGAAGTATATTCTATATGAAAACAACTTCCTAAATCGTTTATTCAAATATTTATACTGTGTTGCAATATATATGTTTTTGTATTCATATTTAACTAGTAAATTGTTCTAAAGAAAATGTAGAAACGGTTGTGGGTGAACCCTACTCATTTTGGATTGTACTATAAAAATGACCCGTTTTGAGCCAAACCCACAATTTGACCCGTCACCTACCCTCTTTTCACCTCGAATTATAATCTCTTCTCTATCTCTATGTGATGACTGATTTTCTGTTGAACAGGGAAACGTTGGTCTTGTGCATGATTGTGCAATTTACTTTTCGAGGATGGAGATTCCTCATTGGTTTGAATACCAAAAGACTGGGAAGTCCTCAATTTCTTTCGATGTGCCTGTATACTTTGGACGTGATCAGCTAGATGTGACTGTTTGGGTTGATTTTTCATTTGGCAAGCTTAGTTGTCTTAAAAGGCGGTTAAGAATACGTATTACTAATGTAACAAATGATGATGAATTGATTTATTCACTTTGGGGTAGCTCTTTTGATGTAGGGTCATGGGTGAGACATTTACCACTACATTACCCAATTAAAGGTGGAGATAGAATCGCGATTTACATAGAAGTGAAAGATGTGGGTGTTAGTGAAGGGGAAAATATAAGTTGTATAAATGTAGAAAAATATGGAGTTCATATAGCGAAATTGCAACAGAGCAGACAAGATTTTAACTTGACCACTCAGACAAAGAGAGGTCTCAATACCAACACAGCTGAAACAAACCCCGGCTCTAAAAGGTAAAGTATAATTCTTCACTTTGGAATCATGCGACTCTTCATGTAGATTTCATATCTCGATCGTACGAGTTTACAATATTTTGAAGAATTAGCTATATGCAGATTAGTTAATTATTCAAAATTATACTTTTAAGTGTTGCTTAATGGGCAAATATATTTTTGCAAAAAACTACTGATAATTCCTTTTCACATGTTATGTTCCATTTTTGTTCCCCATTCAGTTGATCAAAGATTCGGTCTTGGCCTAGAATCATCATGATTGGTCACAAGGTTTAGTTATTTCATGTCTTGTGCTATTAATTAATGACATGTTACTTGTTTGCTGTGAAAATTTATTTATTTTTAGGTGTGTGATTGAGCTAGATTAGCTCCATCTACCCTGCCTATAAGTGCTCCCTGAATCATGGTTGGTCAGAAGTTTACTCAGATAGATTGTTATGGACTCCCATAGACAGTCAGGATTGGAGGACACTAAGAAACTCACAGAAGGCCTGCTGATGGCTGGATGCAAAGGGTACACTGTAGCACAAACTTGTCATTCTATGCAATTTCTTCATTAATAAGAATGAAGAAATAGACTAGTTTATATCAATATGTAATTTCTTTATCAAGTTGTTTTAATTTTTAAACATTAATCTCCAAATACATTTTTTTTTACCAAAAAATAGTTAAATTTGTCAAACTTTTGGCAACTAATTCAGTCTATTACCTGCAATGGGTAGGGTTTTGCTGACTTGACATTTCTATCCTTCTTTTATTATTGAAAAAAAAAGCTTTATGAACTTGTATTTTATAAACACGAACCTGTGTAGAAAACATAAAAAATTAGAACAGATAAAAGCATAAGAGGTTCAGGAGTTTGACTGTTTTATAAGTTGAACGGTTAAAGTACAGGGCCTCCCAGAGGGAGGGCAACCTGGGCAGTGGCCCAGGGCCCATAAAATTTACGGGCCCATTCCTAATATATAGTATGTATATGTAATATATTTGTAAGTTTATTGAAGATAGCCCAGTTAACCGTGGATTAGGAAATGGTGTGGATTAAGATTTTGTGAAATTTACTTAGTCGAAAAAAGTTTAGTATAAAGACCCCCTTATTAAAATTCTGCCAAGGACCCTGTTGGTGCATACATGGTCATACATTGAAAAGTGTATTCCTTGTTTTGATGATGATAAAAATATTAACATGTGATACTATTGCTTATCAAAATTATTCATATATTCATATCTACATTCTTACAATGTTAACAAACCTCAAAATTGATGATTAAGTGAAGAACAAACAAGTAAAGACTTTGATTCAACAAGAAAAGAAGAAAACAAGATAAAAGGGAAACATTCAGTTTTCACAGTCGATCCCACGGTCGACCGTGAATCAACCGTCGCTACACAGCTCACAATTCTTAAACATTGTCCTTCTTGAAGTCAGCCGAACTCGTACTCAACAAGTGAAGATGAATTCTTCAAAGCCGATGACGAAGAATTGTTGTACAAACAAGAATTCGGAAAATATGAGCTTACAAGAATAATTAATTAAACAAGTTTAAGTTTTTACAAAATAATTTTTATAAAAACTTTTATAAAAATTCAAATATTTTTTATAAAAATCACAAGCTTGGTTGAAAAAGTATAAAACTTCTTATTTTGGCAAATACCAAACATGATCTAGCATTGAAATAAAACAACACCATATTTAGAAAATGGAATCTCCCAAAGAAGCAAACATCCAACATGCTTTATACATTTGCTTTCTAAACTTCCATATTGGTGTTTAAATTCAAACATAAGAAGTATGTCACAACCCACCATTTTTCTAAGCTTCTTTTCAGTTAATTTTTAAGGAAAAAATGGTTGTATGTGGTTTTGGTAAAAGGCCAACGTCTATAATTGAAAGGCTTAAAAAGTTTCAGTAGGCTGACGCTCGATGCCACGGTCGACCGTGGATCGACCGTGAGATGTCTGGACACTTTTTAATCTTACTACTTTTTCTTATTTAAACAAACTCAAGTCTTGTGTTTTTTTACCTCTTGCACAGCAAAAACACAGAACATATATTCTTATCTTGTGAGCTCATATTCTTTGATAATTCATCTATCATTCAAGATCAAGAATCAAGCAAGAGCAAAGCTTTCAAAGCTTAAACACTACATCATCTTTCTACATATTTTGTAATAGTGTAAGGATCAACTCTAGCCTTTCTAATTAGAGTGAAGTGAGGATTATCTCTAGCGTACATAATTAAAGAGAAGTGAGGATTAACTCTAGCCATAAAATTAGAGTGAAGCTAGGCTCATCTTAGCCTTGTTTGCAAGTGAGAGGAGTATTTCTTGTAAACTAAAGAGAGAAGTGTAAAGGTTTATCTCTACCTTGAAAGAGAGAAGTTATAGTGGAGCAAACTCTTGGTGGGTGATGTCAAGGAGTGGATGTAGTGCACGTTTGTTAACACTTGCATGAACCAATATAAATCTCTTGTCTTTTAATTGGTGATATCTCTCTACCCTTACTCTCTGTATTTCAAGTATATATTTGTTGTGTTATAGACTTTAAGATAAATCTTTTTAACACAACTTACAAAATTTATTTGTGAAAAAATGGTAAACTAAGTAAAAGAACCTATTCACCCCCTCTAGGTTTCTACAATTGGTATCAGAGCAAGTTGCTCTAAATTTTTTTTGTTAAAATTGTTTTTGAGATAGAACTTGCTTTATAAATGTTTTGAGAAAACAATTTTATACAAAAATCTTGAGTTAGATCCATGGACTTAAATGATAAACTAAGTTTGGGGGTTTATATGGCTACTTTACCTATGTTTAATGATTATACATTTTTGGGTTGGAAAGCCTACATGTTGACTTTCTTAAGATCAATAAAGTATGACATGGGTGACTTTGTTGAAAATGATCTTGATAAAGATATGTCACAAAATGAACAAGCATTGATATTTATTCAAAAATCTCTTAAATGAAGTAAATATGAATATATGTGTTCTTACACTTGTGCCAAGAGATTATGGAAATATATAGGTAAATTTGAGGAGCTTGAGGCAAGAAGAAATGAAGAAAAAGTGAGATCAAGAGAACTTGCTTGCTTCATAACGTTTGAAGAAAATGAGGTATCTTCTAGTAGTAAAGATAGCTCACATAATCTTTATGATGAGCTAAATGATAGATGTGATATGTTACTTGATATCAATTTAAAACTCATTAGAAAGACCAATGATTTGAAAAATATTGAAAGTGATAATCTCAATCTCAAAGCTCTTAATGAAATATTGATTAAGAAAATAAATGAGTTGAGAGAATCCAATTTTATATCACAAGGTTGCTCTACTTGTGTTGATTTCAAAGAAGAGAATGTTAGAGTTCAACAACCATCAAGTGACAAGGAAAGTCTTGGGTTTTTAATTGAAACAAGTAACATATCAACAAACCTATTAGAACCAATCATGTGTATGAAAGAAAGAGCAAAAGAAAAAATCCAGAAGCTTCACGGTCGATCCACGGTCGATACCGTGCATCGACCGTCGGCACACTGGAATTTTCAAAAACTTGAAAAATGCAATATTGTCTCTAGTTCTCCCACTTGTATGCCTAAGGTTGCAAGAAATGAACAAATGAGAAATGTTTATGCTACAACTTCAAGACATGAGCTTGGTTTAAGAGATCTAAATCAAATATGATTCAAAGATCAAGATGTCATCATAAATCCATTGCCCACATGAATACTTGGTATCATAAAGGTTGCAAGATAACACAAAGGTGGATTAAAGTAGGTGTTTTTGATGCTAACCATCCTGGACCCATAAAAAGATGGGTACCACACATATGAAATACGTTTGAGTTGTAGGTTGCATATGAGGTTTGAAATCATGTGTGGATCAAAAACTTGGAAAAGCTATCAAGAAAAATGCTTTTGAAAAACACTTGTAAAAACACAATCAAGATAAGTTTCTCTTACACTTTTCAAAGCTTTATATGATTAACATCCATGTGTTGAAAGTGTTGTGAGAAGTGAGAACATATGTGAAGCTACTTGACATGCTTAAATGTGTTTATTGCATCTAGTCTTTCATTAAAACGTTGTGTGTTATAGAAATAAATGAAGAGTTTTTAAAAGCATTAATAAAAGATGTAAGAAAATATGTTGTATATCATAAAAGGATTATATCAAGTATTTGGAACATATACATACATGAAAATAGTGAGAAAAGTACTTATATATATATATATATTTATATATATAAGTAGATATCCTAAAAAGGTATATATTAGCATCATAAATCTTTCATGGCATAATAAGTATGTGTAAAATTGCTTAAGATCACACTTAACTCTAAAATAGTATGATGATATCTTTGGAATAACTTGGACTTGAATATTTTATAAAACACATCAATCTTAAATTGACGTCTTGATAATCATTAAAAAAAAGGGGCACATATATATATATACATATATATATATATGTGTATATATATATGTGTATATATATGTGTGTGTGTATATATATATATATATATATATCCACAAGACTTATTGATGTGTGACTATTGAAAAATTCCGAAGATATTCTAATATTAATGGGTGTGAAAACAATCACTTATATTTGCCATGAAAATCAAAAAGGTGTTGATATAAAATCTATTTATACATGACAAACATCAAACTATCTTGGAAATCATTATAAGTTAAAATTGTGAAAAATGATAGTTGATTTATTGTCAAAATAATCATTGATGTATGGGTTCATAAAGATAAAATATACAAACACCTCTAAACAAGAGTATTTGTAAGAAATCTGGTGCATAATGTTAATATTACATGATTGATGAACAATACTTTAAAAAGGGATATGACATGTTCATGGTCATCACAATGTCATAAATGACTAAATGCAATGATAAAAATTCTCGCTAAACATTTATTGACTAAAAATCTTTAAATGATTAAATAATTATCATCTAATTAATAAATAAATAACAAATGGTATTCGAGATATCTTATGGATAGTTTCATAAAAAACCACTTGCTTAAGATAAGCTTATGATGACATATATGTTACAATGTTTACAATGTAAAGTAACAAAAACTAACATATTAATTATTGCAAGTAGTTCTTTCATATTACCTTGTCAAGGTGCTTAATGAATTACTTTCAAAAATCAAGATAGAAAAATAGATGACACACTTGGCCTTAAATAAGAAATAAATTTAGTTGTCATCTTGATATATGCTTGTGTATGCCTATGGACTCAAATGATTATCTTATGTGTCACACGATTAACTTGATCATCACTTGACTCATGACAATATGAGGTATACTTGCATAATAAATGATTACTCTTGAAAACACTTGTTTATTAAGTAATATGAACAAACACAAATGATTAAGAAGATGAAACTAAATCATAATGAATCAAACATGTAACTAGACACTCTTTGAATGATTTACATGAATTAGGAAATGTGTGTATACCTATGATTTTTATGAGGGAATACTTCATAGGAATATTCATAGGTATTGAAGCAATTCAAACGTGTGCATACATGATTAAATACCTATAAAGTTTGATTTGAATCTTGAAAAGAAGAAAATGTATATCAAATTATTCATAAAATTTGATTTACATAAATAATGAACTCTTTCTTGAAGATCAAGATAAAATACATAAAAGATATTATGCGTTTTAAAGTTCAAACGGATCAAAATGCACATTCCAGTCGAACCACGGTCGAAACCGTGAATCGACCGTGGGGTCTCTGCCCAAATAACAAGATTATGTAAAAACGGGCGCTGCGATACCACGGTCGACCGTGATATCGACCGTCGGGTACCTGACGACTTTTTAACCCTATTTTCTCCTTTCTCTTTCTTCTTTCACCCGATATCACTTTCATCTCCCTTCCAAAAACCCTAGCCGCCATTATCATTCTTGATCTTAAAGAACTCATAAAAATCCAATTTTTACCATGAAAATTTACACAAGATCTAGAAATCTTACCCTAAGGTCGAAGGCACTGTTAAAGCTACGGTTCAAAACACGGTGAGTACATCACAGTTGATCTACATCTCGAAAATTTATAAAAGCTTGTGGTAACCACTCCAAATCTTCATGTTTCTTTCTTCTTTTCTTAGGACTCGATTTTTTTGCATCAAAATCATGTGAATCTTGTAGGTGTGTATACTATGGTTAGATAAAAAGCTTTATTCTTTTGAGAATCTCTATTTTTTTTGGGGTTTAAAGCTTAGAGAAATTTTGTTTTTTTTTGAGGTTTGAAAGATTAATTTCTTCGTAATACTTTATTCATGTTTATACTTAGGTATGAAAAGATAAGTGGGTTTATAAAAAATGGTTGTGTGCTGTTAAAAACTTGGATTAAAATATACACATCATGTCAAAAAGGACAAAAAGTTGAAATCTGTACAGCCCACTGACGGTCGAACTACGGTCGACCGTGTATCGACCGTCGAATTAAAAACCACTTGAACAATAATCCAGAACCTCCACAGTCGATCCACGGTCGATACCGTACATCGACCGTGAGGCCCCTGGAATTTTTCAAAAGTTTTATTTTTAAAATTTTTGACTTTTAATTTCTAAATCAACTTTAATCCTGCTTATTATATGATAACTAGCAATAGTATACACGTGATTCATTAATTTTTCAAAAACTTCTCACATCTAGGATACACACACATGTTATGAACACATTATCCATAGAGTGTGTTACAATCAAATTAGCATACTCTTAAGTGTGCTTCATATATAAGAATCATATGTCTTGTCTTAAGTTCTTCAAAACTTAAATTTTTTTTTGTCATGACAAGACAATATGGTTAAAGGATGCACCATAGACACACACTAGACTTAATCATATTCATTATCATTAATTAATGATATGAACTCTTTTAATTAATAGATCATAATGGTTCGACAAAAGTCCACATCTTCAAGAGCCACCTCCGAATCCAATGCACGAACTATAGTGGGAAATTTGAACAAACGTCAAATCAATGAAGGGCGTTTGGTAGTTCCTAGTCACCTACAACAATTTGATCTCCAAACCACTTTCGAACGCTTAAATTGGTCCACTTTCCTTCGTCTTCCAAATGTGTATTTCCCTAGACGTATTAGGGAATTCTATGCCTCATATTCTTACAATGAAGACGAGGATTACATCACCTTTAAAATTGCAAACAATGAGTTTGTCTTCACTCTTGACCAAATTGCATCCATGATAGGCATCCCTTGCTCTGGCCTACGTTTATATAGTGATTCACACAGTTTGTCTAATCTTCCTCCCGCCTTCACCATTTAGGAGATTATTGGATCAATTTGTAAGCCAAATGTCCCTAGAAACAAGACGAACATCCTTGGCAAAGACCTTCTCCGCGAGTGCAATGTTTGGAACAAAGTTATTGATTCAAACATTTTTCCTAAATCCGGTCATCATTATGAGATCAGTGTGTCTCAAGCCGTCATTCTTCACGCATTGAAATCTGGGTCAGAGTTGAACCTTATGTATGTTCTTGCCAAGAGAATGGAGGGCCTCCCGAGTAGTCGTAGGGATCTTCCTTATGGAAGACTACTCTCCCTCATCTTCCAACACCTTCCCGATCTTCCTCGTTTGGCTCCCACCACGGGTTCTTCCGCACCTATTGATCTTGCAACATTACGCAAGATGGACTCCCACACTTCAAAGGGTAAGAAACGGGCTCATTCTTCCTCACATGACACCGAAGAAGAAATCGAGCGATTTTTTGAAGATGTAGATGAAGGTGAGGCAGAAGCGGAAAGTGCTCTTGATCCGGATTATGGTTTGGTGGAAGGCTCCATGGAGGAAATGTATAAGGCTCTGAATCGAAATATCAACGAGTTGCGCAATGAGCACCGGGCCTTACGCAATGAGGTTAAGTGCATTAAAGGGATGTTGAAGAGCATCATGAACGCATTTAAGTGTAACTCCGGAACCGATGCGGGTAAACCATCTCACCCATGATGTCTTGTGTGGTTGCATCATGATGATGTTTGGAAAAACTACTTATTATGTTTTGGTTATTGAACAATTTGCTCCATTATGCTTTGGTTGTTAGACAATTTTTTTGATATGTTTGGATTACTTTATTATGCTTTGGTTAATTGAAAAGTTTGCTTCTTATGCTATGATTGATATGCTCGGTTGATAATCAAACGTGAAAAAGTGAACTTTGGAATGATATGCAAAATATTGTTGGTAATATATCTCTATATTATAACTTTGATATGAACTTTGCATTATTACATAAAGAAAATGAATAAATATCAATTTGCTATGTATAGACCAAAATTAAGATAAATTCCACATTTTAAAGCAAACAAAGTTTTAAATATTCATCATAAGTTTAGATTTGTGGACTTTGGATATCCCTACTACAATTTGTACATTTTAAGGGGGAGTCACAAACCAAAAGGAAAATATCAAAAACATTTGTTCTTTCTCTTCCTTGCTATCATTAACATAACTACAAGATAATGATTCATAAGTCTCTCTTAATTACTAATTGCATATATTGAATCTTGATCAAATTAAGGTTCTACATATATTTTTGCCTATCTTGCACTTGTGTTTTGCCTTGTCTATTTTTTTCAAGTGCTATCTCCAAGAGTACATAAATCAAGGGGGAGCTTCATTTATGTGCTTGATCTAAAAAAAAGGGGAGAAGAATGTCTCTTTTTGATTTGACAAAAGGGGGAGAAGAATATAGTTATGCAACATTGTTAACATGAATAATTTTGAGTAGAAATATTAATTAAATGTTGCATATTTTTTCATCATCAAAAAGGGGGAGATTGTTGGTGCATACATGGTCATACATTGAAAAGTGCACTCCTTGTTTTGATGATGATAAAAATATTAACATGTGATACTATTGCTTATCAAAATTATTCATATATTCATATCTACATTCTTACAATGTTAACAAACCTTAAAATTGATGATTAAGTGAAGAACAAACAAGTAAAGACTTTGATTCAACAAGAAAAGATGAAAACAAGATAAAAGGGAAACATTCAGTTTTCACGGTCGATCCCACGGTCGACCGTGAATCAACCGTCGCTACACAGCTCACAATTCTTAAACATTGTCCTTCTTGAAGTCAGCCGAACTCGTACTCAACAAGTGAAGATGAATTCTTCAAAGCCGATGACGAAGAATTGTACAAACAAGAGTTCAGAAAATATGAGCTTACAAGAATAATTAATTAAACAAGTTTAAGTTTTTACAAAATAATTTTTATAAAAACTTTTATAAAAATTCAAATATTTTTTATAAAAATCACAAGCTTGGTTGAAAAAGTATAAAACTTCTTATTTTGGCAAATACCAAACATGATCTAGCATTGAAATAAAACAACACCATATTTAGAAAATGGAATCTCCCAAAGAAGCAAACATCCAACATGCTTTATACATTTGCTTTCTAAACTTCCATATTGGTGTTTAAATTCAAACATAAGAAGTATGTCACAACCCACCTTTTTTCTAAGCTTCTTTTCAGTTAATTTTTAAGGAAAAAATGGGTTGTGTGTGGTTTTGGTAAAAGGTCAACGTCTATAATTGAAAGGCTCAAAAAGTTCCAGTAGGCTGACGGTTGATGCCACGGTCGACCGTTGTCACACCCCGCTTAAAGTGGAAACACGAGGTGTTACAGCAAAAGGTCTCATAGCACAAGGTAATAGGAAATTTCCAACCATAACAGATAATTTAAATTAAGATCAAATTACAGTCATCCAAATACAGTACAGAAATGGAATATTGTCTTTGACATGAAAATAAAAGCAACTGATTGGAAATTCGTTTCATGATGTCCGCACATGACATGCTCTTATGTGCTCTAAGACCTATCGAGGGTTACCTGAACGGCATGAATAAAAGAAAGGTCAACTACGAGAGTTGGTGAGGACACAGGTTTTATATGCACAAAATAAAGTCTTAATGCAACAATAATAAAATATAGTGTTGGGGCTTTGGGCCCAACAAGTTTTGTAAGGATGAAAACTTTAATCCAACCACAGTTTATTGCCCAAATTTGATACGCATGGTTTTTGAGTATACATGGATGTTTTACTAAGCTTGAGCCATTTCCAATCCTATCGACATACTGTGCCCAATATATTTTTTTTAACCCAACGCCTATGTTAAATGACGTTAGTAGATGGTGGATTTTGCAAGTAATAGTACTAAGAAGATAATAGTGACATGCATGTGTTTATAAGTTGATCTTCTTGAGTTTTTGATACTTGTATTCAAGAAGATAATAAGAGAAAAAGATGATGAAGATGGTGGATTTTGCATGGGATAACAAGTGTACAAGAGTTAGTACTAAGGGTTGGTGATTATACCTTCAAGAAAACTCTCTTACTTGAAGAAAATGAATGGCTTCTACTAGATCTTCTTGAGGGTATTTGAAAATGTAAGTTAGAGAGAAGAAGAAATATCTAGCAAGTGATGAAAGGATAAAGGAAATGAAGTGGAATGGTGTGGTATTTATAGAAGAAAAAGCAGAAGAAGTGAGGGGAGGGGGGGTACGGCCGAAGTCAAGGGGGGGGGGGGGGGGGGGGGAGGTGGTGAGGGTGTGAGGGTGTGAGGGTGATGATTGTGGTGGTTGAGTGTGGGTTTGAGTAAAATGATGTGGTTTGACTTTGGGTATTTTAATATTATTATTATTATTATTATTATTATTAGTATTATTATTATTATTAATATAATGTAAGATAAACATTTTTAATATGTTTATTATTACATTACATTTTATTATATAATGTACATAAAAATGTACTTGCTACTTTTTAAATTTTACATAATTATAATGGACATTTATACATGTAATAGGATTTCTAGGTGAGACATTGGAATTTTTGCAAGAACTAGGACTTTTATTTATATACTTAAGCTATGACAGGTAATTCTAATTGATCGGGATCTTATCGAATTCAAATTTAAAGTTATTAGGACAAACCTTTTTATGATTCGGTGACAGTTGTCACAACCGTGGATCGACCGTGAGATGTCTGGACACTTTTTAATCTTACTACTTTTTCCTTATTTAAACAAACTCAAGTATTGTGTTTTATTTACCTCTTGCACAACAAAAACACAGAACATATATTCTTATCTTGTGAGCTCATATTCTTTGATAATTCATCTATCATTCAAGATCAAGAATCAAGCAAGAGCAAAGCTTTCAAAGCTTAAACACTACATCATCTTTCTACATATTTTGTAATAGTGTAAGGATCAACTCTAGCCTTTCTAATTAGAGTGAAGTGAGGATTATCTCTAGCGTACATAATTAAAGAGAAGTGAGGATTAACTCTAGCCATAAAATTAGAGTGAAGCTAGGCTCATCTTAGCCTTGTTTGCAAGTGAGAGGAGTATTTCTTGTAAACTAAAGAGAGAAGTGTAAAGGTTTATCTCTACCTTGAAAGAGAGAAGTTATAGTGGAGCAAACTCTTGGTGGGTGATGTCAAGGAGTGGATGTAGTACAAGTTTGTTAACACTTGCATGAACCACTATAAATCTCTTGTCTTTTAATTGGTGATATCTCTCTACCCTTACTCTCTTTATTTCAAGTATATATTTGTTGTGTTATAGACTTCAAGATAAATCTTTTTAACACAACTTACAAATTTTATTTGTGAAAAATTGGTAAACTAAGTAAAAGAACCTATTCACCCCCCCTCTAGGTTTCTACAGACCCAAATATTGATTGGACCGGCCTGTTGAAGTAATAGAGAGTGGTGTTGTGGTGGGGTCTTCACCATGCCATGGTAGGTTAGATACTTGGATGCCACACAATCACAATCAGGTGGAAGAAATTGTGATGAGAGTGTATGTTGACGTGATGCGGTGTGGTGGGGTGGTGACTATGGAGGTTAATCGGGTCAACCTGGTTTGATTTTGGGTTAAACACAAAACTTGACATGTTTCGAATATATATTTTTTCTTGAAAAATGGAATTTTATAAATGCAGGTAGTTCTACGAAAATGTAGGTGTACAAAACTCAAAAATAGAAATAGACAAAAAATGAAGATGCATGTGGACCTAACAAGTTAAAAAAAGAACAAAAAAAGGATTAAGATGAAGCATAAAAAACAGATATAGGTTTTCTGTTTTTTTAGACAACAGAATATACGTACATACCAATCTACTTCTGAATCTACACCTTTTGTATACCGAGGGACACATAATTAACTGCATTGATCTCCGTAGCTACTCCACCCACGGAATTTGAACCCATGATCATAGGTTAAGGGAACACTTTCAACACCTTATACTTCTAGACTATAAGTCACCTTATACTTCTAGATTATAAGTCCTTTGGTAAGAAACAAACATAGTTAAGCATGCAAAAAAATCGATTGTAACTTATGCTATTAAGTATTAAACCAAGCATTTATGCAAAATACACAAATAAAAACAAACTAGGTACCAACACTTTAGTGTCCATCAACATCAAGAATGCACACACATAACTTTGCTCTCAAATACCTTTTAGAACACCAAGATGCATCATCACTATAAAAAAAAAACTTTTACACAAAAACACTTTCAACGACATGGAGTCCTCGCTAAAGGTCACTAAAAGATAAAAGAAGTTACTTTTTGACATTGGGAAGAGGAGAATGCCTGCTACCACTTTCTGCGAGAACAATGTCCTCGCTAAAAGTATTAAATAGTTTTTTCCTTATGTGAAACAATTTACGCGGTTACCCACTGAACAAATTCTTTCACAAGTTTTAGGTGAACATCGTGGGCATAATCGTGGACGGGGCAGAAAGTTACCCGCTGTTGCACATATTCCAAGTTACCAACCACCGAAAGAAAGGGTTTATACACAAAGTGAGGTGGATGAAATGATGCGTCATCATGACGCTAAAAGCAATGCAAATTTTGGAATGTTATTTGATGTACTAAGATGTGATAACATCGATATTCCCGACTTTCAACCGATTTCTTCTCCAATGAACGTGTAGGAGCTATGTGTGACTTACACTAAGTCAAATGGGTGTTTGTGTAAGTTCCATAGTTGGTTGAAGGTTGTTAAAGAAGGTTGTTAAGAGTTGTGACAACTAGAGGTTGGATGGCAGCTGAAGGTTAACAGCTGGAGGATGACTGGCAGTTGTTGTTGGACGTCAGGCGTCAGAGGTAAGGAGTTTCTATTATATAAGGACCATCACTTCTCTAGTTTCAAGCAACTAGATATCAGATTATAGTTTCAGTTCTCATTTCCTTTGTAATAGTTTAGTTCTTGTATTTCTTTAGTTCTAAATAGAGTGTTAATGGAGGTTTGAAGAATTCCATCATCTTTGTTGGTTTTCGTGATCAATTGTTTATTGAATTAAGTCATTTTGGTTGTTCGTTTGTCTCAAGTTTACAACAAATTGGTATCAGAGCTCCAAGGCTTAGCGATCTGGTCAAGATTGGTTTCTTGAATCTGTGGGTGGTTTCTTGAAGACGGAGAACAGGAGAAGAGAAGGTTCCAATCTCAGGGGAGATTGAAGAGAACGTTGGTGATTCAATTTGAATTGAAGATATCAGATCAAGAAGGTTCTTGAAGGTGAACAAAGATGGCTCCACCTCTCGTGATGATCGAGAAATTCACATGTATGAATAACTTCAGTTTATGGCGGTTAAAGATGAGGGCACTTCTCAAACGAGAAGGGATCTGGGCTTCTTCGGGGGGAGAAAGATCAGGAAACATGGAGGAAGTGGAGTTTAATCTTCAAACAGAGAAAGCTCACTCTATAATCTTGTTATCGCTCTCGGATGAAGTTCTAGTGAATTCTTTCATGGTTGGAAGAGATATGATATCGCTGGAAGAGGTAAGGTCGAGTTTACACTCACGAGAACTATGACACAAGGCTTCAGGTCATGCGTTATGATGCAGCTGAAGGAGCTGTAGGTCTGATTGTGTCAAGAATAGAAGGACGAGGTGCTGATTGGTCAGACAAAGGAAAAGGTAGACAGAGAAATGGAAGATCTTGGTCACAGGGAGGAAATCCAAATCCGAAGGATGTGTGTCACAGGTCTAGTGATACAGGTCATTGGAAGAATGAGTGTCCTAAGAGCAGGTAGAATGCGAAAGTCATTAGGGACGATGCAAGCTCTGAATTGGAATTGGTTCTCATGGTGTCAAGTTGTGTTTGAAGGTCAGATGTATGGATTATGGACTCAGTTTGTTCCTTTCATATGTGTCCAAACAAAGGTTGGTTCTCCTCATTTCAAGAAGTAGATCTTGGCAGTGTCTTGATGGGTAACGATGCTCCTTGTCGGGTGGTTGGTGTTGGATCAATCAAGATCAGGATGCATGACGGTATGGTAAGAACACTGACGAACGTAAGGCATGTTCCGGAATTAAGGAGGAACTTAATTTTGATGAGTACGTTGGATGAGGAAGGATTCGAGTATTCTTGTGTAGGTGGAGTACTGAAGGTGTCAAACGGTGCCTTAGTGGTTATGAAAGGTGTAAGGGAGTCTAATCTATATGTGCTGAAGGGGGAGACTGTAGCGGGGCAAGGTGCAGCTGATGTCTCACAAACACAGGAAGAAGCTTCAGAGATGAAGAAGCTATGGCACATGAGATTGGGTCATGTTGATGACAAGGGTATGGTGCTTCTCAGTAAACGTGGTCTGTTGGGATGACACAAGGGGGAGAAGCAGAGCTTCTATGAACATGGTGTTTATAGGGGTAAGGGTTATCGATTATGGTCACCACCTGAAAGAAAGATAAGTGTGAGTAGGGATGTAGCTTCTAACGAGAAGTTAGTGGTCTCACAAGGGGGTCTTCAGGGTATATCTAAGAAGGTGGAGGTTAGTGGTCTTGACATGGAGATAGAGTCAACTCAGGATGATCAGGATCATCAAGAAGATCAGGAAGATCAGGAAGATCCGTACCTTGATGGTTATGTTCAAAGTAAATTTGGCAAGATGGTTGCAAACTGGGGTTATGAACATAGTGGAGGTAGGTCTGTGGAAGGTCAAGAGGAACCTCAGGAGGTGGATACATAGGAGGATGTATACGTTGGTTTTCAAGGTGAAGGTGGAGCTGACCAAGGAGCTGATGAAAGTGGTTTGTTGGATAGGAATCAATATTGGATACTGGGTAAACCTCCAGTCAGATATGGCTTTGAGGGTTTGGCTGTGTATGCTTTGCAAAGGGCAAAGGAGGTTGGTAATTTCCATGAACCAGGGGCTTATGGTGAAACATGTGTTTCGAAGGAAGCAGGTTTGTGGATGGGGGCAATGGTGGAGGAGATTGAGGCTCTTCATAACAATCGAACTTGGGTTCTTGTTAATTTGCCTAAGGGTAGGAAAGTCGTGGCATGTAAGTGGTTCTTTAAAAAGAAGGTCGGCTTGGAAGTATCCGGAGCTGAATGTTACGATGCACGATTTGAGGCTAAAGGGTATAGCCAGAAGGAAGGTGTGAAGACGTCGTTTCTTCATGGTGGTCTGGAGGATCTAGTGTGTTTGCTATGGAGGTCGCTATGTGGGTTGAGGCAGACTCCAAGGCAATGGTACAAACGTGTTGATACTTTGGTGATCAAGCATGGGTTTGTAAGGAGGTCCTATGACTATGGTATGTGTCTTCGGAAGTTGAAAGATGGAAGCTTGATGTACGTCATGGGGTGTACAAAGCTGTACCTAGCTCATGTAGTCTTCGGGTTCATGATCAATCCGGAGAAGGTTCACTGGGTGGCAGTGGAAAGATGCTCTGGTTCCGACTACGCAGCAAGTCTAGATAGAAAGAGGCCCGTAACATTTTGTGTGTTTACGTTAGGAGAAGCAGTGGTTAGTTCGGAGGAGGCAACATTACAACCTTTGGCTTTGACAGGAGCTGAGTACATGGCTTTAGCAAGAGCTATGAAAGAAGCAAGCTGGTTGAAAGAACTAGTGGGTGTGACTTAGCTTAAGTCAAGGTGGAGATTGTAGGAGCTATGTGTGACTTACACTAAGTCAAAGGGGTGTTTGTGTAAGTTCCATAGTTGGTTGAAGGTGGTTAAAGAAGGTTGTTAAGAGCTGTGACAACGGGAGGTTGGATGACAGCTGGAGGTTAACAGCTGGAGGATGACTGGCAGTTGGAGTTGGACGTCAGGCGTCAGAGGTCAGGAGCTTCTACTATATAAGGACCATCACTTCTCCAGTTTCAAGCACCTAGAGATCAGATTATAGTTTCAGTTCTCATTTCCTTTGTAATTAATAGTTTAGTTCTTGTATTTCTATAGTTCTAAATAGGGTGTTAATGGAGGTTTGAAGAATTCCATCATCTTTGTTGGTTTTGATGATCAATTGTTCATTGAATCAAGTCGTTTTGGTTGTTCATTTGTCTCAAGTTTACAACAGAACGTAACCGAAAATGATAATAACATGAATGAGAAAGAGTCGGATAATGATGGATATTAGTTATATTTTATTATTTAATTACATTAAACTAGTTTGCAAAATTATATTATTGTTTTGTGTTAGTAATTAGTTTATTATTGAAAAATGGTATATAAACAAATCTAGTCTTTTAAATTATCTATGAAAGCAGGTAAAATATAAAAAATAAAATAAGTAAAAAAAATTTCGTGTCTAAAAGCAATAAAATTAAAATTAATTAAAATTTTAAAAACTCTTTCCGCGATGACTTTTTCGTGTCTAAAAGTAATTTACTTAAAATTAAAAGAAAAATTAAAAAAAAACTCTCCGTGATGAATTTTTCGTGGCTAAAGATAATTAATTTGTTTTCGATTTATTTTTTAAATCGAGTTCACGACGAAAACTGTTGTCGGTAAAGAATGTCAGACTTTTTGCGACGACATGTAGTGGCAAAGAACTTTTCCATACAGGCTTTCCGCGACGACGTATGGCGACGACATGTCGTCGCAAACTCCTTAGCGACGAATTTTTAACTTTTGGACTCAAGTGCATGAACAAACATAAAAAAAACACTATATTCGAAAATTGTAAAAACACGAGGAACTATAAGGTGAATTAGTTTGCAAGAAATGATAAAAGGTTAAAAGATTAATAATACAATCCTAACGATATTGATCCAAGATTTAAATATCCAAGAGTGAAACTGATAAATTAAATACACACAATATGGTGAGTTAGAGAAGATGAAGATGAATAACGCACACACGCACTACACCTTCCAACACACTAATTCTCTTGGACGGTTCTTCTGTATATTGAAAGCTTGGAATTTAAGTTGTAACTTAAATCCAGAAGTTACAATATTTATTATTACTTACCCACAAGAGTGGGTAAATACAAAAGGTGACCAAGGCCTTGTGCCATCTACAATATTAGTCTAAAACAAATCTATTACCAGATAGTAAATACAAATGAGTCTGTGTATTTAAACAAAGGACAGTTTCACTCACAATATATTTACTATACTTGGATACAATTGAAATGGACCTAACTATCTACCCTTTTTTGATTCAAGTAGTGGTAAAGTGTTGTCCATTTGAGCTTCTTAATCTCTTTCTTGAAGTATGTAGAAACTCTTCTTCTTTGTGCATGCTTCTAACATGGATATCATTCTTTGTTGTTTTGAACCTTCGTTTCTTTGTCTTTGATTCTTCAAGAAATCGTGAAAAACTCTTATTCAATGATCTCGGGCTTTTCAACCTCTAGTTTTGTGATTACACATTTTACAACCATAACAATTTCCTTTTACTTCAGAGGCGCATTTGATCTTGAGCTTTGAGACACAATAATCTTTCATTGTTGCACATGGTGGATTTTTGGTTTTTCCGTCTTTTAAGTTTTCTTTAGACAAGATATTCCTTCTTTGAAATGTTGCTCTTGATCTTTTAAAAACTACTTTAAAATCTTGCTCCCCTTTAATTTTGTAGAACGATGTCTCTACTTTCTTTGAAGCTTTATTAGATGTTCACTTTATTTTTCATGAAATAAGGATATATTCTCCTCAGAACATAAGAACTAGCTGACATCGAATGAAAACTATACTTAATAGTGTCATCTCCTCCTCATGATGGTTAGGATTTTCATGACCATAATGCATTTGTTATCTAATTACATCTTTATGTTTATATGAATCTTTCAAAATTTGAAAATCCTTGTCATGTCGATGTTAGAAAGATAAACACTTTGATCTTTGTCATCACCACAATGATAATTCAGTTAAAGCACTAGGGACCGTCTTTAATGTACTGTCTCAAAATTTCTAGGAAAAAAATCCAATAACTTGTAACACCATTACCCGTTAACACAACAGTTTAAAATAAATCAAGTGACCTACATTTAGTATTGACATAATATTAACACTGGTAGAATTTACATCTATTAATGTAAATATCATAAAATATTACTCAAGATGTTGTGGTATCGTCATGAAGACATGATACAAGTGATATTGTAGGAAAGTGTCCTACAAATAAGTTATAATCAAGTCAATAAGCTCTATGCTCAATTAGTATTAAAAGGAGCAGTTGTCCCCTTTAATTCAATATTAACAATCTCTGAATCAGATGCCAACGACGCATGTAATAAGTCTCCGTTTGAAGTTGAAACAATCATTTGTTAAGAAATGTGTGAGTAGCTCGGTGAGATTAATGCATTGCATAACTGGGTCTTGATTCAATATCAGTAATTAACATATGAAGACTAGTAGTTGGTGGCTACCTAGATATTTGACGGTTTGGTAAGGATCATTTTGTAATTTTTAATCTTATCTCACCATAAGCACTCAAACTCTCAGTATTGTTCAACTTCTATCACAACATCCTTTCAAAATGATGAACACTCTATTGATACATTTCCAACTTATATGAATTATGTAGGCATGTAGCTTCTTTTTGGTAGGTCTATCTGGTTTTATAGGATGGGAATGAAAAACCTCTTAAACTCAAAATGCATGAAGTGATAGAACCAAATACTATTTTTGTGTTTTTCAAAATAAATTAGAGAAAACAAAAGAAATGTTTTTGAGATTTTCAAAATTAGAAAGAAAAATATTTTTGAAATTTTGAGAGATTTTATAATGTTTTTTCACTCCCCTCAAACAATGCAATGAAATGAATTTCACGATTAAGGGTTAATGTCAAAATAGTGGGAAAAAAAAAACTTTTGTGAAAAGTATTTTGAATTTACTCCCCGTACATGTATAAAAAAATAATCTCCATTGAAAAAAATTACATACTTGCAGCTCTTGATAATATGCTCCCTAATACAAATATGTTAAGATCGACGCAACTAATTATAGTCGCAGTGTTAGTTTGCATAAGAAAAATAGTTTTAAGCGTAGAGATTCAGAAGTGAAGGTATAGAGTGAAATAACCCATGAGTGCATATAATTCACAAGTGAATTCACATAATGATAACGGCAGAAAATTAATATCGGTAACAGAATGATCATGATGTGACGGATGTCTAATTATTTGGAGTTAAGCACCAAGAGATATTACAACTTAAAAGAAATATTTTTTTTAGAGATTCTCATATTTTTATTTCCTTTTGAGGTTTTAATGTTTGAGAGAACTTAAATATATAAAAAAAACTAAGTTAGAATAACAAGTAAAAAAATAAACCTAAGTCTTAATAAAGTACACAATAACTGAAGCTAACAAGGGAAACAAAATACAAAGACCAAGAAGTAGTTAACACCACTAGTTGCATAAAGTTTAGTACGTCTAATCATGAAATAGACACAACTAACATAAAAAAAGGTCTAATTAAGTTGAACAGTTAACGAAAATAAGAAGTAGCAAGTTATAAAAGAACCTAATAAATAAAACGGGCTACAAATTCACCATATTTTTTTTAAAGACTAATGAAAAAGGAATTAAAACTAATTAAGATCTACATGACTAACAAGAAGGAAAGGTTACAAGAAAAAAAAAATTCTAACAATTAAAAAAGAACAAAAAAATAATTTCTATTTGACTAAGGTCTACCAATGGATGTGGAATAATCAAATGAAGTCAAAACAAAACTCGGCTGTAATGAGACATGGATGGCGTAGCTTCTTCCATATATGGTGCATATCTCCTAAAAATGGTGTAACTTTGAGTGTAACCTAAACAGAGAATGGCGCGATTTATAAAAAGATGGGGCAATGTGTACATAAGATGGCGCAATTTGTAGCAGCTATGCGTAACGTGGCCTGGGTTTGGCGCAATTCTACAAACTTAGTTTGCGTCTTTTCGAGTTATTTCTTTTCTCGTTTTCCAACTCATTATCCTCTTATGCACTAGTAAACCGCATCAATTTGGTTAATCTTAATCCTATACAGTTGATGTGGTAAAATTGCTTACATTTTTTTTTAAATTTAGGATTTTCATAACCTATACCCTCTAAAGGGTTGTAAATATGATGTCTTTTGATTTGTTCAAGTGAATTGTGATATGAGTTTGACCTCGTTTGATAAATGTCAAATTTGGTAGCAAAGTCAACGATCAACACACTCGATCTCTTTTGACCTAAGTCTATCGGTTAGATCAACTATATGTGCATTGAGTTTTGATATATCACGTTCTAGAGTTCTAGGTTCACCTCTTGTTTCGTTAAAGTTTTCGTTAGCTAGGGCTTTGTCTAATAGATGTTTCATAGTGTTCTTTAAGTTATCATGCAACCTCTTTTCTAGCAACTTAGCTTTCTTACTATCATGCTCAAGTTCAGTAATTCTTCTTTTCAAGTTATGAATCAAAATTTCTACTTCAAGAGTCATGATTTACGTTAGAGGTAGACCTCGACTTGTTGGAGTTATCACTGCAAAAGAGAATGGGTGCTTTAGTGTCGGAACCAATGGCAAAAGTTTCTCGAGGCAGGGTTAAGCGGATACTTGAAAAACATTAATGATAGTTGAGAATGGATTTTTTAAGAAAATTGGTCAACTAGATGTTCAAAAGTAAAACTACACACTAAGATTAGTTTGGCACAGTCCAGGATTATGCAATAAAACTTGATGCAAAAGATAGTTAAGTCTCACAAAAATTAGTTCAATGGATGTAAAAGAAAGTCTAGTCTTGTAAAAGATAATTCAGTCTTTGAAAAGAGAGTTCACTTTTGCATGCAAAGGTAATTCAATCTTTAAAAAGATATTTCAGTCTTTTCAAAGGATAGTTTAGTCTTTTCAAATGATAGTTTGGTCCTAGAAAAGATAGTCCAGTCATTAGAAAAGATAGTTCAGTCTTTAAAAAGATAGTTTGGTAATGGTTTAAAAGCATGCAATGATAGCTCAATAACACACACCACATAGTTCAGTGGACAAGCAAAGATAGTTTTCACTCATGCACAAGGATAGTTCAGTCACATACAAAGATAGTTGTATCATGCATAAAGATAGTTTAGTCTCATACAAAGATAGTTCAAGTTAGTGTGCAAAACAAAGGATAGTTCACAAGAGTAAACAAGATAGTTCATATATTGTAGAGATCCTAGAAGCTTTTCTAAAGTCAAAGATCCTATTTGTCTTGTTGTGGGTGGAACTTAATTACTTAAATGAAGTCTTGATAAAAACTTGTTGCAGTAAAAGCTAAAGATAGTTCACTCCTAGGTAAACTTGGTGCATTTTTACTTTAACTTGGTGCAACTTTGCTTGAACTTGGCGTAGACAAGCAAGGAGATGGCGTAGGATGGCTTCAAAGATAGTTTAGTCTTCAACAAACTTAGTGCAGCTTCAACCAAACTTAGTTGAGGAGCAAAAACTTCTAAACAACCTTCCAATATATGATTTTTTTTGCTTGTTTTTGCTATCAATTTCTAAAACACTCATAAACACTTTCTAACAACTTCTTAGTATTCCATATCCGTGAAATCGTAAGATTTGGGCCTTTTTCCACCAAAAAGAACTAAAACCCACTTGAAGAACTATGAAAAAAATTGAATAACTACGAAGAACAAGAAAAAGAACACCTAAAAACAAGAGATTTTTACCAAGCAAGTATGATTTAAATTTTCATTCCTTACTCTGATACCACTTGTTGGTCCAAGATTCGAGTATCCAATAGTGAAGCTAACAAATACACACAGTATGGTGAGTTAGAGAAGATGAAGATGAACACACACCATCCACTAGACCTAACAAGAATGAGGTCTATTTTAATTGAATCCTATTTATACGATACAATACTTACTTACAAGAATAAGTAAATACGAAGGAGGCTCTTGGCCTTTCACTATGGACAATAATAGTCTAAAGCAATCCTATTACAAGATAGTAAATACAAAAGAGACCTTGTATTTAAACAAAAAGATATTTTTGCTCATAATATATACTACGCTTATATAAAATTAAAATAGAGCCAACATATATATATATATATATATATATAGGGGAGGGTTCCATCGAGAACAAAAAAAAAATGCGAGAACTGCGAGAACCGATCCCCATTTTTTTAAATCTAAAATATCTAACAAACGTCAAGATATTAAATTATGAAAATTATACCAAATTAACGACAAAAATATGTTCTTTAATATGACATATATATTGCTATATTTTTTTCAACAAAAAAAATTCGTTACATATATGTAACATAACTTATAGTACTGATTACATATATGTTAGTACTGATTACATATATGTAACATACTTTATAGTGCTAGAAAAAAAACCCGGCAAAAACAAATTTTTTTTGTTGAAAAAAAGATAGCAATATGGATGTCATATTAAAAGAGCATATTTGGTATAATTTTCATAATTTAATATCTTGTCGTTTGGTAGATATTTTACGGTTTAGATCGGTTCTCGCAGTTCTCGCATTTTTTTTTGGTTCTCGATGTTACTTCCCTCTCTCTCTCTCTCTCTCTCTATATATATATATATATATATATATATACAAAAGTTCATGCGAGAACCATTGTTAATGCGAGAACCGCGAGAACCAATTTGAGCCGTCCAATCCCCTCTACTTCAATGTCATTGCATACCCATGAATTCCTCACATGCACCCTGACACACTCTATCCCTCCACGCTCTCCATTGATGACACTTCCCATATCCAAGGAACGGCTGAGATTTGTTCTCTAGGTTCTCGCATTAACCCTCCCATATATATATATATATATATATATATATATATATATATATATAGAATTGGGTTCAATTAAAAAAAAAGTTAGGGTAAAAAATGTAAGGAGAAATCTGAGCCTTACATGTGGCAGATATGATAAAAGGGCAAGATAGGAACTTTCAATAAAAATAAAAAATTCTCACTCCTACCCCATGTTCAAACCCACGTTCAAAATCATCAGACCTCTCCCGTCCCCTCACCTAACAAAAACACTAAGCCGTCTCCTCCCCTCACGAAAACCCTAAACCGTCGCTGCCCTCCGCCGTCGCTGCCCTCCGCCGTCGCTGCCCTCCGCCGTCGCTGCCCTCCGCCGTCGCTGCCCTCTGCCGTTGCTGCCCTCCGCCATCGCTGCCCAGTGTGCATTTCTACGCCGCCCCCTGTTAAGTCGCCGATATCTTCTTATTCCCGTCGCCTGCCTGCATCTACTCATCCTTATCCTCTCGAAACCCTAGTTTACGCCGTCACCTTCATCTGCTCATCCTTCCCTCACGAAAACCTAATTATCGCCGCCGCCACGAAAATAAACTGCCGCCGTCGACCAGACTTGAAAGCACCACCGTTGACCTCCCTTACCCTAGCAACGGCTTTACGGAGATAGATCTTTAATCGACGGCGACGGATCTGTATGGAGACGGATCTTTAGTCGACGGCTCGAGTTCATCAATTTTGCTGTGCATCGATCAAAGATTCATGATATGGCGACGGTTTATAGTCGACGGATCTGTATCAAACGGGAGATTTCATCGACTTCGATTTACTGTGCATCGATCTCTGTTCCCTTGGTACTCATATCTGGTGGTCTCATCTTTGAAAATTTTGTCCAAGGTAGTGTACTCGACGGCTGTTTATATTTTAATTTTCTTATGTAGGCTGTTGAACAAATTTTTGGATTTGTATACCATTGATTTTTCTGTTGACCTACTGTAACTTCTAGTTTTTGTGAATTTTATTGTGCATCAAACTTGATGTATCTGATGTTAAAATCAATTGGTTATGTTATCAGATAAGTCTGTGAATCTGGTTATTTGTTAACTTTGTGAATCTGTTTGGTGTTGTATTCATCATCTTTTCATAAATTAAAGTTGAAATGAGGGATAGTGCATCACCGACCATCACCGCCGGTGCACCACCACCACCACTGCCGCTGCCGTTTGATGTCTTATGCATCAGTTTACCATGTATTTTTCTTATCTCGTGCATCAAATGGTTGTACCTTGTGTATTGAATGTAATATGTGAATCAATGTATTTCTGGGCATCAGATGTTTGCACTTTCTGCAGTAAAATGGTTGTACCTTTGCATCAGAGAGTTGGCCGACGGAAAAATAAAAAGAAAAATAAAAACTTTAAAACTTTAGTGGACGATTATACCCCTAACAGTTTTTTTTATATTTAAAAGAAAAAGAAAAATGCCTATTTTCTAGGATCAGATTTAAATTTTTGGATGGCTGAGATTTCACCTTACATTAAGTACCATAACTTTCTTTTTACTGGATTCCTACCCTATATATATATATATATATATATATATATATATATATATATATATATATATATATATATATATAATCAGGATCAAATAAAAAGAGTTTTATGGTAAAAAAGGTAAGAAGAAACGTGGAAGTGACACATGGCATGACCCATAAAAGGGTAAAATAGGAAGTTTATTATAAAAAAGTTCTCTCACCTAAATAACCCACTAACACCCCCCCCCCCAACGTTTCTGATCCCATTTACCGTCCCTATCCCTAATCGCATACCCTATTCTCTGCTTCGCCCACCGATGTTGCCGCTACACATGAATCACCGCTTGTGCGATCCCCCATCGAAGCTATTACCCTCCGAGATGAGAGAGAGATAGAGACTTTTTGCACAGTTTGATCGATTCCCAAACCCTAATCGTTCATAACCACCACTGCCGCCACGCTGTTATGTCCACCGGCGACGGCATGCCAGTCGCGTACCATGCGAGTTGCGTCCTTGCCGCCGCTCACACAGGGCCTTTCGACGGTCGCTGCTCGCCGGACGATTTAGGGTTTCCGTGGTTGTGTATCAACGCCGATGACCACCGTCATCATCGTATCTATCACTTCAGATCTGCAGTCATGGTATGTCGCCGTTATTGTGTTTGTGCATCAACCCCATCGATTTTAGGGTTTCTCTGGTTCTGCTTCAACGCCGGTGACCACCGTCTTCGTTTTTAGGGTTTCTGTGCATAAATCAAAAGTGGCATAAAATATCTGCAACTCGTGCATCAAATGCAATATCATCAAATGTTTGTAACTACCGGCAAATATGCTTCTGCTTGATGTGCATCGAAGACCACCATCCTTTGATGTGCATTGAAGACCTAACTGCCGGCGAATATGCTTCTGCTTGATGTGCGATAGATCTGCTTTCGATGCTATTGTGCATCACGTTTTTTTTGCAGTCAATTGCAGATATACGTAGAGCCATGGAAAAATTTAATGCATATAGTCAAGTTTTTTTGTGCATCTGGTGATGTTTTTTGTGCTTAAACAACTAGACAGAGTTGCTTAAATTTATGTATCAACTTTCTTGTGCATCAGCTTGATGTACCTGTATCAAATTTCATTATATCAATATTTGTATTAGATTTACTCAAAGTTATGTATCAATTTTCTTGTGCATCAGATCTGCTTGCTGTACATAACAGTTTATGTTAGTTTTGCTGTCATGTCGATTTTTGAATTTGTTGTGAGATTTGGTTACGTGATTTTAGGAGGAGGGTGAATCAAAAGACTAATATACCCCTAACTGAATTTTTTTATAATTAATTAAAAAAAGAAAAAGCCTAAATTTTAGGAACATATTTTGAAAATTGGATGTCTGAGATTTCTCCTTACTCTTTGTACCATAATTCTCTTTTTACAGTATCCCTCCTATATATATATATATATATATATATATATATATATATATATATATATATATATATATATATATATATATATATATATATATATATATATATATGTAGGAAGAAGTTCATTTGAGAACCATTCTTAGTGGGAGAACCGCGAGAACCAATCTGAGTCTTCCAATTAAAAAATATATAAACAAACCTATAGTCGAATTAAAAATTATTATTTCATATATGCGTACTTGCATGTGGTTTCTCCATGAACATGAATTAGATCATAAGCTATTCGTTTGCAATGAAGCAATTTTCTAACGTGCTGCTTTCATTCGTATTCATAGGGTGAATAAGCCAGCCTTTTTAAATTAACAAACCAATAGGTAGAACCACCCCAACTCGCACAACTTCATTCTGGTGACTCAAGATCGACCAATAAAAAAGCAAACCTGCATGTTTAAAGCTTACCTATTTTCTGTTATTAATCTTCATTTTTTTCAAGTAGGTTGACATATCACAAGGTTCCAAAATCACATCAGCTTAGGGAAAACTTTGATGGACCACGCCATGTTATGTCAAAAGAAACTTTCAGGGACATGCTTTCAGGCACGAAAGCTTGTTACGTGGAAATCCGTTGGGGCGTATTGCATTCATCTCTTAAAATAAGTAATACACAGTATTTACATAAGGAACCCTACACTATACAATAATATAAGTTTATGAATTCTTATTTAACACACCCCCCGCAGTCGGAGCTGGAGGAGGGCGAATGCTCTGACTGGATCTGAAATCTAAAAACAACTGTGTAGGAAGACTTTTTGTAAATATATCCGCAAAATGATGAGACGAAGGCACATGCAACACACGCACTTGACCCAAAGCAACACGTTCTCTAACAAAGTGTAAGTCAATTTCCACATGCTTGGTACGCTGTTGCTGTACAGGGTTATTAGCTAAATACATGACACTCACATTATCACAAAAAACAACCGTGGCACGGGAAAGAGGGAGACGCAACTCGATTAGAAGATTGCGAAGCCAGGTAGACTCGGATACGGCATTAGCAATGCCACGATATTCAGCTTTAGCACTGGAGCGGGAAACAACGTGTTGTCGCTTGGACGACCAAGAAACAAGATTGTCACCTAGAAAAATGCAGAACCCAGAGGTGGACCGGCGCGTTTCAGGACAGCCAGCCCAATTAGCACCAGTATAGACCAAACGATCAACAGACGAGGGACGGAGAAAAATACCATGCAAAATAGTCCCCTTTAAATAACGCAAAATATGTTTAAGGGCATTCATATGTGGTTCACGAGAATCATGCATAAGCAGACAGATTTGCTGTACCGCATAAGATATGTCCGGGCGAGTAAACGTGAGATACTGCAGAGCACCAGCTAAACTCCGATAAAGGGTCGGATCAGATACTGGCGCACCAGAAGAGGGTAGTTTGGACTTCGTCTCCGCGGGTGTGGAACAAGGATTACAAGTATCCATTCCAACACGAGAGATGATATCCTGGGCAGAAACTGATTGAGACAGAAAAAGACCCGAGGACGAGCGAGTAGCAGCTACTCCTAGAAAAAAGGAGAGAGCACCAAGGTCAGTCATTTTGGACTCAGAGGAGAGTCGAGAAATGACACGTGTGACCAAAGCAGGGGAGGAGGCCGTCAAAATGATGCCGTCGAATATAACAATAAGTATATAGTGTCACGACAATGGTGATAGACAAAAGAGAGCTATCCGATTTGCTGGAAGAGAAACCAAGAGAGGTGATGAAGACAGCAAATCGCTGAAACCAAGCACGCAGAGCTTGCTTAAGCCCATAAAGAGCTTTGCGTAGCCGGCATACATGATTCGGATAGGAAGGATGAACATAACCAGGAAGTTGTTTCATGTAGACCTCCTCGGACAAATCACCATTTAAAAAGGCATTTTTAACGTCCAACTGATGGATGAGCCAGTTCATAGAGATAGAAATACTAAGAATGGTCCGAATAGTAGCCGGTTTCACAACCAGACTGAAAGTTTCGTCATAATCAAGGCCAGTTTGCTGAGAAAAGCCCTGGGCAACCAACCAACCTTTGTAGCGATCAAGACGGCCCTGACTATCGAACTTGTGACGATATAACTACTGACAACCAACAATGTTAACATTAGTTGGAGGTGGAACCAGATCCCATATGTGATTAGAAAGCAAGGCGGGCATTTTGGAGTCCATGATTGCCTTCCAGTTCGGATCACAGACTGCTTGAGCAGTCGTTTCGGGATCGGAGAGAGAGTCGACATCCGAGAGATTGAGAATCTGACGAGGTTTAACATTCCCAGTGCACGAGCGAGTGATCATGGGATGAGTAGAGGAAACAGCAGGCGGAGGTGAGGGAGCAACAACAATGTCGCTGGGAGAGGCAGTGTCGGGCATATAGGTGCTGCCAGGCGAGTCCGCAGTTGCAGGCAAATGGTCGTGACCATCACGAGAAAGAGAGGCAGCTGTTGAGGTATCCGGGTCAGGAGTGGGCACAGGATGAGTAACTGGAGACGATGCAGAAGGACCGTCAGACATCAAGCTAGGGGAAGTATGGTCGTCAACGAAGGCATCATAGTCGGAACTAGATGGTGGCACATTAAACGAGGCATACGGGAAATGATTTTAATCAAAAACCACATGTCGAGAGACAATGATGTGATGTGAGACAATATCATAGCATCGATGGCCCCGGTGAGAAGACGACGGACCCAGATACACACATGCAGTTGAACGATGTGAGAGCTTGTGAGGCGTCGTAGAAGAGAGATTAGTGTTGGATTATGTGCAGAGATAATTAATCGGTGCATTGTATCCAATGTTATAAAAGACTAAAGGGTCACAATGCTACACACCCAACTAGAATAGTTGGAATTCACCATATTTTGTGTGGAAATAATTAATCAGTTGGATTAATTATTAGAAAGAGAAAAGTAAATAATTAATCAGTTGAATTAATTATTAGAAAGGAAAAAAATAATAAGTAGTTATTTATTATTTAAAGAGAAATTAAATATTAAGTTTAATATTTAATTGGACTAGTTAATTAATAGTTATTAATTAATTAGTAAGGTCAAAGGGTATTTTCTGCAATTAAGTAATAGTTTAATTAAAGTTGGGCTTTAATTAAACGGGCTTGGGCTTTAGTAAGGTTTATCTATAAATAACCTTTTAAGCCTTAAGGATAATGATCATTAAGGATTGCAAGAAAGGAAAAACCCTAGCCTCCTCTTCCCCTCCCTCTTTGCGTCGACCTCTCTCTCTCTTGTCGAGATCGATGAACACCCAAAGGGTGTTCACGGTTGCTTGTGCCGATCACCACACACACACGCAAGGTTCGCTTTTTGACTTAAGGGTAATTCCAGGAGCGGTCTAGCAGCCAGTTCGTTGGAGGTGCTGTATTGGTGGATTACTTTTAGCAATCCCATGATTAACCAGGTATTGTTTTTCTAAACCTTTTATCTGGTTTGTTGTTGAGAAACTGATATGATCATTAGTAAGATACTAACCCTTTTGGGGTTTAGAGGGTGGTGTTCAATCTGTTTCCGCTTTAGGATTGAACCAGTAGAATCAAACCTAGGGCTTGACCAGTTTGTGTCACAAGGTGGTTTGGTCAGAACAAAACCCTTCAGTGGTATCAGAGCCTCGGCTCTATGATCTATAGTTTCTAGCTTGTCTGTTTTTAGATTTAAGGTTTGTTCTTGATCTCCTACTTGCCTATAGTGATTTTCAAAAATCAAGAAGGGCAACAAAACAGCTTGTTTTGTTGACCAGTTGCTAAAAGGTTAATCCTATTGATCAGAAAGTTTAAACAGTTGGTTTAAACAATTAAAAGGATTTTGCCTATAGTGTTTCTTTTTTTTTTTTGAAAATCAAGAAGGGCAACAAAACAACTTGTTTTTGTTGACCAGTTGCTAAAAGGTTAATCCTATTGATCAGAAAGTTTAAACAGATAGTTTAAACGGTTAAAAGGATTGATTTTTGGTGAAACAAGTTTTGGATCAAGATAAAATAAAAAGTCTGTTTTAATTGATGAACCTAGATAATCTAGATAGTTGATTTGTTTATAGTATATGATCGTCTGCTTTTCTTGTTCCTCCATGTTGAAAATCGAAAACCATAAGGATGGTTAAAACAAGTTTCTGTTTTTACCCGGATAATGAGAGATTTTATTTTAATCAGATAAGGTTTAAACTTTTGTTTAAACGGTTAAAAGATAAGTCTTTTATCTAAAAACCTGATCTTGACCAGAAATTTAAACTGTTTTTTTTAAGGTTAAAATCAGTTTTTAGGATTATTAATTATTAATGGAACCTTTTAGGTCACGTTAATAATTAAAAGTTTTGGTTTTTGATTAAATCCAGTTTTAATCAGGAAATTAAAACTGGTTAGTTTTAATAGATTAAAAGAGATTGGGATTTAAATCTTATTTTTGTTTTTAATCGAAAGAGAAAACCAAGACCACCACCACCACCGGTGGTGATGACGGCAGCAGCCCACGTACGGCGGCCCACGGGGTTTTCGGCCCAGAGGGTTTTCGGCCCAAGGGGTTTTCGGAACAGAGGGTTCTCGGCCCAAGTGGGTTTCGGCCCAGGGTTTCTCGACCCAAAGGGTTATCGGCCCAGGGGTTCTTGACCCAGGGGGTTTTCAACCCAGGAAGGATACGGTCCAAAAGGGTTCGGGCCCAGGTGAGTTTTTCGGTTAAATGCAAAAGGTTATTACTTTTTAAGCATTAAAATTAAGAAATTCTATATAAACTAGTAATTTCTGTATTTTAACTAGTTTAGTTGAAATATATAACTTTTGGATGATTATTTATTATGTCCAGTTGAGACATTTTAAATAAACTCTAAAAGGGTAAGTTT
Source organism: Pulicaria dysenterica (assembly GCA_947179395.2). Lineage (NCBI taxonomy): Eukaryota > Viridiplantae > Streptophyta > Magnoliopsida > Asterales > Asteraceae > Pulicaria > Pulicaria dysenterica. Next base: position 36,303,342 of record OX359295.1, read on the forward strand.
ATACAAAAAGGGATTGAAACAAGATGTTATTATTTAAATTGTGATCAATTTTGTCGTGTTTAAGTTTTATGGTAAAACTAGTAAAAACTCGACATAAGATTTATTCAAGTTTTGAATAAAGGTTATGTTTTTCAAAGTTTATTGAAAAACTGTTTTTGATCAAGTCAGTTTAAATAACTTAGATGATCATAATTCTCATTTTTGATTGATAGTTATTAATCAAAAGGGTAAATGAGAATAGTTAAATGAATCAGATTCTGTGTTTATCGCTTTTATTTATATTAACTGCGTGGTTGTGTATATATATGTTGTTTATATATATTGCGTGGTTGTGATATATAGAGTTATAGTTTTGCCGACTTAGGACTCGCTTTTTCCTTCTTTTATTCTCTTTTTGGTTCGGGGAGGCCTGCGTGCCACTTACAACCCCTTTCTTATTGTATTTGAAATAGTAATAGTTGTAGCTGTAACACCCCAAAGTGGGGCCTAGTTGTAAAATGTTGTAACTGTAGCTTGAGTAGTTGTACGTTGACTTTAATTGGTGTTTTGTTGTTAACTGTAGTATACATGTCGTTAAATGGTGTCTTAAATATTAATTGGTGTTTTAAACGTGAATTGGTGTTAATTGGTGTTAAATGGTGTTAACTGGTGTTAAATGTGGATAAAAATGTAGTAATATAAAAAGTGTCATAAGTTGACCAAGTAGATAAATAGTTGAACGGTTTTGGATAATGGTTCCAAAAATATCTCCGTTAGTTGAAACGGATAACTCTAAGTTGTGTAATAATTTGAATAGGAGAACGAAATACCCGTGAGGGGGGTATTAATTATTAAGTCGGTCTAATTGTTTCTCTTATCCCCTGGATAAGTTTGAAACACACACACACACACACTACATACACACATATGTACGTACGTGAAACACACACACATAGACTCTTGCCATTTTGAGATAGAAATCAAGAAGGGAAAGGATTAGAAACTGATTTCCACAAGAATCCAAGCTAGCAATCGGTTCTATATCATCATTCTTGTAAGTTTTCTTGGTTGAAATTAGTTTTTGGGTTTTAATGGTGAAAGACCCATTTTGGTAGATTTAGATGTGTTGTTGTGTTGATTTTGTGTTCAAATGATGTTAGTAAGTTCATATGTATGTTAGATAACTTGTATAAACACTTGAATACGGATTCAAGGTGGTTTTTGTGGCTAAAACTCGAAGAACAGCGGCTGTCGAAGAACAGAGCAAGAACACACTGTAATGGGTGTCCTTGCGGTCGCAAGCAAGGGTCTTGCGGTCGCAAGTGGGTCGTTGTCATGGTATACCGTCTAAGGACGAAGAAAAGATATTTGCGGTCGTAAGTACATAACCTGCAATCGTAAGCCCCCAAGATACCACCCTTGCGGTCGCATGGTTGTGTCCTTGCGGTCGCAAGCTGGGGTAGTTTGGGTAGGACCCTTGCGGTCGCAAGTAAAACCCTTGCGGTCGCAAGGAGGGTGTTTTAGTGACCCTTGCGGTCGAATGTGAGACCCTTGCGGTCGCAAGCGGGGGTTTTATGATGTAAGCCTTGTAGCCTTGTGTTATAAGAGGTGTTAAGTGTTGTTAATTGGTGTCTAAGCCTGTACCTACTGTGTTAGGTGACTCGGATGATTCTGTGTGCTCTTGGGATTCTCGCATTCATATCTGCCTCCTGTAATCTCGAGGTGAGTACCGGTTTCCCATGAGTCTCAGTAGGTAAGTTATCTGTAGTACATGTTGACACGTGATTGGTGCATTGATACGTTGAAATGGAGGTATGTTATGATAGAGTTGTACAAGCATGCTTATTATTGATATGAAAGATATTGTTGTGATTATATGCGCGCATGAACTGGATCCTTATTGGATCAGCTATTTGTTTATGAAGTTTTTGTCCGTACATTGAATTGGGAAATACGGAGGTCAGTCAGGTAGACGGGTGTTAGTATCTGGCTGGGTTCCCAGGGTCCTTAGGGACTACGGATTGGGGAACTAACGGTACTCAAGTAGTATACACTTGGGGAGGGCTCTGCAGGCCGCCGTTCCTCTATGGAACTGGGTTCCTTGATAGACGGGAACCATTATGAAAGACATGGTGTACCACGTGGACTGATGTTGGGTTGTTGAGCGGGGTTGGCTCCCGTGCAATATACGACTCCTGCTGACACGTTTGGCTCGCCACAATATGATAGGATAGCCCTGTGTGCTGTTCAGTTACATGATAGCCTGCTTATTGATGCTTATGTGTAATTGGTGCTCACTAGCTAGTTGTAGCTAACGGTGCAAGATTTATCTTTTTCGCAGGTTGATGCTAGAGGCCTGGTGAGGCGGGTACTGATGGTAGCTTTTGTTGTAAATATCTTTTGGGGAACACGTTGTAGTTTATGGATCCGATGGTCTGTAACTTGTAGGTAACGGTTGTAGCTTTGAACTTGGCTAATCCTTTTGTTGTAGTTAATTAGCTGAGTCAAACTTGTTGTTTTTGTAAATGGTGTTTAATTCCGCTGCAACACTTTTGATAATCGTTGTTTAAAAAGTTTAAATTAACTCTAATTTTAAGCTCGTTAGAGGTGGTGTTACAAGTAGGTATCAGAGCCTAAGTTTGAGGAATTGGGTACTCGTTGAAGTATTCAATCTCAAGCTCGGGCCCGACCATCGTTAAGTGTTCCTATCGGGGTAATTGGGGTTGAGTTGAGTGTTATGTGGCTGTCCTATGTGATAGATTAAATGTAGTAATAATAACTGTCGAATAAATGGTGTACTAACTGTGGTCTACGTTTAGATAGTAAGTTGAGTTGAAATGGCTGAGCATAGAGCTACGACTGAAGAGGCTCTTAAACAAATGGAGGATGACGCTTTAAGTGCACGTCGGGAAGCTGAGGACGAAGCTTCTCAGCATAATGAGGAGCCGCCTAGGCACGATCAAGAGCAGGCGGCATATGTTAGACTGTTAGAGGAGGAGCTCCGATTGACGAGGGAGCTGTTGCAAAACGCTTTGGCAGGGAAGAAGCCAGAGAAGTGCTCGTATAAGAATTTTATGTCTTGCGGGCCGAAAGTTTATGAGGGTAGTGATAATCCCTGGGATACAATTCGTTGGCTTCGCGAGACGGATCAGGTGTTTGAGTCCTGTGATTGTGAGCAAGAGAGTCGTGTCAAGTATGTTGTTCGAATGTTGAAAGGGGGACAAGCCAAGTACAGTGAAAGATACGTTGAGTCCAGAGGTAATCGCTGCTTTGACTTGGGGGCAGTTTTCTGAAAAGTTGAAAGCCAAGTACTGCACAGACTATGACTTGGAAAGAATGGAGAATGAGTTTAACGGTCTCCGTAAGGGGGACAAGCCAGTTGAGGACCTTATCCATGCTTTTACGGATAAGGTGAGATTCATACCACATTTGGTGACTGACGAGAAAGCCAAGATGTGGAAATTTGTGAACATGTTGCCACTCGATTATCGCGCTCATGTGAGAGATGCGGTTACCTTGGATCGGGCGTTTGAGATAGCCCGACAAATTGATGGGGATAAACGCCAGGGAAAGGGGGATCATGCTGCTGAGGGTCAGAAAAGGAAGTTTCAGCAGTTCTCGAAAGCTGGTACTTCCAAGGGGCAGTCGTCGACTGGGGGAAAGCCTGATTCTTCTAAGAAGGCTAAGTTTGAGGGTTCATGGTGCTCCCAATGCCGTACCTGTCATATTGGAGATTGTTCGAAGGCCACTACCCGTTGTTTTAGGTGTGGTCAGAAAGGGCACTCGGTGAATGAGTGCGAGTTTAAAGAGAATGTCTGCTACAAGTGCCACAAGCCAGGGCACAGGATTTCAGATTGTCGGTCGAAGGCAGACACTGGAACTGGAGGATCTGCCTCAGGGCAGAAGAAAGACAACGCTCCCCGTGCTAAAGGGCGGGCGTTTCAGATGACGAAGGAAGAGGCGAAGGGTGCTGGGGACGTGATTACAGGTACTTTTCTTATAAACTCTACCCCAACATGTGTATTGTTTGATTCTGGAGCTACATATTCTTTTGTGTCTGTCTCTTTCTGTGATAAACTGCAAATGCCTGTATCTGTGTTGTCTGAGCCTGTAAGAGTAGAGACTGCTAGTGGTAAAGTAGTTTCAGTTGTAGATAATGTCCCTCAAGCGGTTATTGATATCAACGGGAGTAGTTTTCCTGTTTCTCTTCTTCTAATGCCGATTGCGGATTCGACGTTGTGATTGGGATGGATTGGCTTAGCAAGTTGAACGCTGAGATTTTCTGTTCCAAGAAGTTGATCAAAGTTCCTTTACCTGATGGGTCATATGCTGTGCCTGGGGGCGAGAGGCGAAAGTTAGATATTCATATCATTTCTCTGTTGAAAGCGAGAAAGTCGGTTTCAAAAGGCTGCGATTGCTATTTAGCACATGTGATTGACGCTAAACTGGAGAAACGTGTTGTTCGTGATATTCCGGTGGTGACCGATTATCCAGAGGTATTTCCTGACGAGTTGCCTGGGTTACCGCCAGTCAGAGATGTAGAGTATCGTATTGACCTTGTTCCGGGGGCTACCCCTATGGCTAAAGCTCCATATCGTCTTGCTCCTTCCGAGGTTCGCAAGATGATGACACAGATTCAGGAGTTGCTTGACAAAGGCTTTATTCGCCCGAGTTCTTCTCCTTGGGCTGCTCCGGTGCTATTCGTGAAAAAGAAAGATGGAACGATGAGAATGTGCATTGATTACCGGGAGCTGAATAAGCGAACGGTAAAGAACAAGTATCCTCTGCCACGGATAGATGATTTGTTTGATCAACTGCAGGGAGCGACGTGCTTCTCAAAGATTGATCTGCGGTCTGGATATCACCAAGTGTTAGTTGCTAACGAAGACGTTCCAAAGACGGCTTTCCGTACTCGCTATGGTCATTATGAGTTTTTGGTGATGTCTTTCGGCTTAACCAATGCTCCTGCTGTTTTCATGGACCTGATGAATCGGGTTTGTCGTCCTTTTCTCGATAAATCAGTGATTGTGTTTATTGACGATATTCTCATCTACTCTAAGATTGAAGCTGAACACGAGTTGCATTTGCGAGAGGTTCTTGAAACTCTTAAACGGGAGAAGCTTTATGCTAAGTTCTCGAAGTGTGAGTTCTGGTTGCGAGAAGTCCATTTCCTCGGTCACGTGATCTGCAGCGATGGCGTGAAAGTTGATTCGGCGAAAGTCGAAGCCGTTATGAATTGGGGAGTTCCTCGAACTCCTTCTGAAGTTAGAAGTTTTCTCGGCCTAGCTGGTTACTATCGACGGTTTATCCGCGACTTTTCTAAGCTTGCGGGTCCTCTGACTAAACTAATCCGCAAAGATGTTGCATTTGTTTGGGCGGAAGCTCAAGAACAAGCGTTTCAATCTTTGAAACGGCTATTGTGCGAGGCTCCAATACTTTCTTTGCCAGAGGGATCTGAAGACTTCGTTGTTTACTGTGATGCCTCGTATTCTGGATTGGGGTGTGTGTTGATGCAGCGAGATAAAGTAATTGCCTACACATCAAGGCAATTGAAACCCCATGAAGGCAACTATCCGACTCATGATCTTGAGTTGGCAGCGGTGGTGTTCGCGTTGAAATTGTGGAGGCACTATCTCTATGGAACCAAGTGTGTGGTCTGTACGGATCACAAGAGCCTACAATATGTGTTCACGCAGAAAGAGCTCAACATGAGACAACGCAGATGGCTCGAGTTGATAAAAGACTACGATTGTGAGATTCGCTACCATCCTGGTAAGGCCAACGTGGTGGCGGATACATTGAGTCGCAAGACCTCTACCGCAGATGCTAAATTCATGAAACTTACTGTGGTTCCCGATATCATTGCTCGAGTGAGGGAAGCGCAGCAAGTAGCGTTGCAAGATGAAAACCTGAAAGCAGAAACAATGAAGAAGTTGAAAGATCAACTTGTTGATGATACTCGCGGACTTAAGACTTTCCAGTCTAGCGTATGGGTTCCGCTTCGTGGTGGTAATCGTTAGCTGATACTGCAGGAAGCTCATAAATCTTGGCTGTCGGTTTATCCGGGCAGCACAAAGGTGTATCATGATTTAAAGGCATTGTACTGGTGGCCTACGTTGAAGCGAAATATTGCTTCTTTTGTGGAAAAATGTCAGATCTGCGCGCAAGTTAAGACAGAACATCAGAGGCCTTATGGCAGTTTGCAGCAACTTGAGATCCCTGAGTGGAAGTGGGATCATATTACGATGGATTTTGTGACAAAATTGCCGAAAACCCTCAGAGGTCATGATGCTGTTTGGGTTATTGTTGATAGATTGACTAAGAGCGCTCATTTTCTAGCTATCAGCGAGTCTACTCCGCTAGAAAAGTTAGCAAAGCTGTATGTAGACGAAGTGGTGTCACGACATGGTTTGCCATGTTCCATTGTGTCGGATCGTGATGCGAGATTTGCTTCACACTTTTTGCAGAGCTTACAGCATGAACTTGGTACACGTGTTCATCTGAGCACGGCGTATCATCCGCAGACAGATGGCCAGTCAGAGAGAACGATCCAGACGTTGGAGGACATACTTCGCGCATGTGTTCTCGAATTTGGTGGTGCGTGGGATTCTCACTTGCCGTTGGTCGAGTTTGCTTATAACAACTCGTACCACTCCAGTATTGGGATGCCACCTTATGAGATGTTGTATGGGAGGCATTGTCGTACTCCCACATGTTGGTTAGAACCCGGTGAAAAGCAGTTTGCCGGACCTGAGATTGTTCAGATTACGGCAGATAAAGTGAAGATTGCGCGGGAAAAGCTCAAAGCGGCCCGTGACAGACAGAAAGTATATGCAGATCCTAAACGCCGACCAATTGTATTGCGGGAGGGCGATCGGGTGTTCCTGAAAGTTTCTCCTTGTAAAGGTGTGATTCGTTTTGGTAGAAAGGGCAAGTTGAGTCCGCGTTACATTGGTCCATTTCAGATCATTCGCGTGGTTAATGATCAGACAGTCACGCTAGAGTTGCCTCCAGAACTTTCTGGAATTCACAACACGTTCAACGTGTGTTATCTGCGAAGTGTAAGGTGGAGGAGAACCAGATTCTGCCTCTACAGGAGTTGAAGGTTGACGCTTCAAAGCGCTTAGTTGAAGAACCTGTCGAGATACTTGGTTCTAAAACCAAGAAGTTGCGCAGAAAGATGATTAAACTGGTGTTAGTCAAGTGGAAGCATAACCTGGGTTCGAATATGACCTGGGAGACGGAAGACGACATGAAAGCTAGATACCCTCACTTGTTTATAGACGATCAGATTCCGAGGATGGAATCTTCTTAGGGGGTAGATTTGTAACACCCCAAAGTGGGACCTAGTTGTAAACTGTTGTAAATGTAGCTTGAGTAGTTGTACGTTGACTTTAATTGGTGTTTTGTTGTTAACTGTAGTATACATGTCGTTAAATGGTGTCTTAAATATTAATTGGTGTTTTAAACGTGAATTGGTGTTAATTGGTGTTAAATGGTGTTAACTGGTGTTAAATGTGGATAAAAATGTAGTAATATAAAAAGTGTCATAAGTTGACCAAGTAGATAAATAGTTGAACGGTTTTGGATAATGGTTCCAAAAATATCTCCGTTAGTTGAAACGGATAACTCTAAGTTGTGTAATAATTTGAATAGGAGAACGAAATACCCGTGAGGGGGGTATTAATTATTAAGTCGATCTAATTGTTTCTCTTATCCCCTGGATAAGTTTGAAACACACACACACACACACTACATACACACATATATACGTACGTGAAACACACACACATAGACTCTTGCCATTTTGAGATAGAAATCAAGAAGGGAAAGGATTAGAAACTGATTTCCACAAGAATCCAAGCTAGCAATCGGTTCTATATCATCATTCTTGTAAGTTTTCTTGGTTGAAATTAGTTTTTGGGTTTTAATGGTGAAAGACCCATTTTGGTAGATTTAGATGTGTTGTTGTGTTGATTTTGTGTTCAAATGATGTTAGTAAGTTCATATGTATGTTAGATAACTTGTATAAACACTTGAATACGAATTCAAGTTGGTTTTTGTGGCTAAAACTCGAAGAACAGCGGCTGTCGAAGAACAGAGCAAGAACACACTGTAATGGGTGTCCTTGCGGTCGCAAGGGATATGCCTTGCGATCGCAAGCAGGGTTGTGTTGTCCTTGCGGTCGCAAGCAAGGGTCTTGCGGTCAGTCAGGTGTTAGTATCTGGCTGATTTGTTTATGAAGTTTTTGTCCGGACATTGAATTGGGGAATACGGAGGTCAGTCAGGTCGGGTGTTAGTATCTGGCTGATTTCACAGGGTCCTTAGGGACTACGGATTGGGGAACTAACGGTACTCAAGTAGTATACACTTGGGGAGGGCTCTGCAGGCCGCCGTTCCTCTATGGAACTGGGTTCCTTGATAGACGGGAACCAGTATGAAAGACATGGTGTACCACGTGGACTGCTGTTGGGTTGTTGAGCGGGGTTGGCTCCCCTGCAATATACCACTCCTGCTGACACGTTTGGCTCGCCACAATATGATAGGATAGCCCTGTGTGCTGTTCTGTTACATGATAGCCTGCTTATTGATGCTTTTGTGTAATTGGTGCTCACTAGCTAGTTGTAGCTAACGGTGCAAGATTTATCTTTTTCGCAGGTTGATGCTAGAGGCCTGGCGGGTACTGATGGTAGCTTTTGTTGTAAATATCTTTTGGGGAACACGTTGTAGTTTATGGATCCGATGGTCGGTAACTTGTACGTAACGCTTGTAGCTTTGAACTTGGCTAATCCTTTTGTTGTAGTTAATTAGCTGAGTCAAATTTGTTGTTTTTGTAAATGGTGTTTAATTCCGCTGCAACACTTTTGATAATCGTTGTTTAAAAAGTTTAAATTAACTCTAATTTTAAGCTCGTTAGAGGTGGCGTTACAGTAGCTTTGTCCCATAATCAAAATGGAGTTCAAGAAGATTTTCAAGATGATGGTTTGCACAGTGCTCGGGTACTTGGAAGGAGGTGTCAAGGCAAGTGGGAGCAAAGCATCACAAAGGCGAATCCAAATCCTTTTTCCTTAGGATTGTCCTTAGGATTGTCCTTAGGATTAGTTGGCAAAACTATAGGTTTTATCAACTTTTTATCTGCGTGGTTGTGATCCTTTTTCTTTTGCTTATTCCTTTTGTTTGTGATGCTGTGAAAAGGGGTTTAATAATAGGTAATTATTAAATAGTGAGAACCGCGATTCATGACAAACTAGAATATGACTTCAGTTTGTAAGTCGTTTAAGTTAAATTTTTAGTTTTGTCAAGGTTATAAGTTTGGAACTTATAAAGCTGTTTTGTGCACCTAGTAAAGGTACACATGTAAATCGTATTTTTAAAACAAGTAGTTTTAAAAATGGTTTTTCAAAAAAAAAAAAACTGGAAAATTAAGTTTTTCTAAACTTAATTATAAAACCCAAGAAAATCTTAGATCAGTGTGCTACCCATCTAATGGTACACCTTTGCAGTTAAACGGTACTCGGTGTCGCAAGTGCCCAAACCTTGGGCATCCGGGTTCAAACCATTGCGGCAAAGGGTTTGAATGATTCTGCGATAATCGGGAGTCCCGACCAGAATTCATACTGTCTTAGGTGGTGCGATCTATTTTGGTGATAATCGGGAGTCCCGGTCCAAAATGCACTAGAATAGAGTTAAACATACTAGACTGGGTCTAAGTGCTCTACGAGGTTCTAGGAGTCGTATCAGCTAGGTACGATTGGTACAGGGTGTTACCTACTACAAAATAGCATGACTTGGGGGGAAGTGACCAAACCTTGCGTCAAGTATGTGAAATATGGATCTTAGGTCTAATATAGATTGTTTATGGGTTTTGATGATATATGTTAGAAAATTTTATTTGCAATTACTAATTAAACCGGGTTTTAATTTGTAGATGGCAACCAACGTTACCAACACTAACAACCTCTCTCTTCGCTCTATCCTAGAGAAGGATAAGCTCACCAGACCGAACTTTCTCACTTGGGAGAGAAATCTCCGGATCGTGCTGAGACACGAGATAAAGTGGTACGTCCTAGAACAACCTCTGGAGAACCCTCCTGCCAACAACACTAGGGCAGATGTCAGGGAGGCTTTTCAGAAGAGCTTAACTGACACCCTGGACGTGAGTTGCCTCATGCTTGCAATGATGAGTCCTTAGTTGCAGTCAAGCATGATGGAAACTCCAGCTTATGACATGATCCGCCAGCTGAGAGACATGTTCCAGGAGCAAGCCCGCACGGAGCGTTATGATGCCACTAGGGCATTTAACTCGTGCAAGATGGTGAAGGGGACGTCGGTCAGTAACCACGTCATGAAAATGAAAGGTTACATGGACCACCTAGAGAGGCTTGGGCACCCAGTACCATTGCAGCTAGCAACGGATACGATACTCAACTCGTTGTCAGATGACTATAAGCCTTTCATAGTCAACTACAACATGAACAACATGGAGAAATCCGTGGCGGAGTTGCACTCCATGCTTAAGACAGCGGAGCAGAGTATCGGGACCAAGTCTAAGGACGTTCTCATGGTGGGCAATGATGGTTACAAGAAGAGGAAGGGGCACAACGGAAAGGGAAAGGGTAAGACCCAGCCCAGCCAGAATGCACCCAGAGCTAGTGATAACAAAAAGGGCAAGAAGCCAAAGCCAAACAAGACAAGGATCGAGAATCGGTGCTTCACGTGCGGCGAGACCGGACACTGGAAGAGAGATTGTCCGAAGGCTCACGAAGTAGGAGGCAAGCCTGGCTCCTTAGGTATCGTGTGACTATCTTCTTCGTCACTTTCCACTTGTAAAGTTTCTTACGAGTTTTTAAATACCTTGCAATTGTTTATTGCAGGAGGTGATGGAAAGTGAAGCAACCCAGCAGTTGAGATCCCACGTGCAGCTCGGATATTTAATGATTCTTTTTCATGGTTATTAAACTTTTGTTCAAAATATTTTTGGAATTTGTTTTGGACATGGTTGTTTTGGTTGACATTGTGGTTTCGACATTTTGAAAAATTGAATTATTTAGTGTATATCCGTGCACGTGTGTTTTTGGATGAATCAGGTTTAGTCCAGCTATGACTAGAAGATGCTAATAAGTCAAGTTTTGACTTAGTAAGTGATTCACAATGATCTTATGCAGTAATTGTTGTAGTCACACAAATGCTAATTCCACTATATAAATACCTAGATAAACAAGTTATGTTTATGAAATTAGAAAGTCTTTCTAATTTACTAGTATTTAAAGGATTTTATGGAAGAATGTTCAAGGAAATGAACATGGTTGGATAAGAAATAATAGTTATTATTTCTAGTTAAAAGTTTTTGGACAAAACATTTAAGAAAGTATAAAGGTGATTGTAATAGTTATTATGATCAAGGTTGCTTTATACTAAATGTTTTATGGAAAGAAATTTAAAATACTTTTACAAGTGTTTTATACTTGCAATCGTGTTTTGAGGCTTGATGAAACCATTTTCCGTAACTGGAAGGGTGGATATTTGAGAAATCCAAGGTCTGGTTTCAAAATGTTCAAATTTCTTACAAAAACTGTTTTAGAACAAGTGTCTTAAAACACAAGCTTTTGGCATATTAGTCAAGGTTTGACTAAGTCTAAAATGTTGTTTTAAAGTAATGCACTTTTTCATATAAAGTTAGTGAGAGCATCTGACCAGTGTATTTATCAAGTTATCAAGGTTGATTTAACTAGTATGATAAATACAAGTATGAACCTTCAAAGTATATATAATAGTTGGATGATTTTAGAAGTGATCTGAAATAAAAGGTTCTTGAATGAGAACGGATCCAAGAAGTGCATGACTTATTGAAAGGTTCTCAATAAGGAAGTCGTTGCAAAATTTTGAGTCAAGTCATGACTTAAAAAGGATTATAAATGACTAAAAGGATTCAAAAAGGTCAAAGTAGTCAATGTTGGCGGTCGATTAACGTTAGAGATGATAAAATGGGATATTTTTTTATATCCTTAGTGATGAAATTAGATAAGTGTTGGTAAACACTGGGGATCTAATCTCAAGTTTACAAGTATATGTAAACAGATTTATCGTTTCAAAAAGGGAGTATGAATCTAGTTAGATTTTATGTATCTACAAATGTAATTAAAGTTTTAATTATAAGGGGATTATTTAATAAGCTCAGAAATTTTGGAGTAATTTCCAGTTCTCCAAATTTAAGGAATTTATAAAATAAGTAAGTCTAAAATTGGTTTTTGGTTGCAAAACCGAGTTCTAGCAAAACCAAGAAGGAGTGTTTTATAGTACTAGTCTTGAGTTTTTGGGGTTTATAGACATATTATTTTCTTTTTAACCTATGATAAGTTACAATGTAAAATAATAAGTAATTCAGATAAACGCTATGAATTGAGTCAGTGAAATGGTAGAAATTATGCATCTTTATTCCATGGTGGAATATGGAGGGTGCAGAAATTAGTTTCATTGTTCTTCACCATTTTGTATGTTTTAGACCATTCAGGAATAAACTTGGTTTATTCAAAATATCATCCGTGACTACTTATCTAGGTGAGAAACTTGATAGGGTTGTAAAGTTATCGTAATTTTGGGGTAGACTCGAAAGGTATATTGAGTATAGCTGCAAAAGGTTTTTGCGGACCAAAATTGACGGATATTCGTTAGGGTTACGATTATTGGATTGACCCACCGTGAAAAATACTTCGTGGATTCGTGTCAAAAGTATTTATCACATAGGTTATCCTCAAACCTGAGGTATTTGGCTTAGGATGCAGTGACTGTTGCCTCCTTAGTGCGTCTTAACGCCACGCCGTAACAGGGTGGTCATAAGGGGCGTATCTAGATTCAGTGGGAGCTGTGTTGCCAAATGCAAATATGCAAGAAGGTATTTGCACCTCCTTTTTAGGAGAGATATTTCTGGGCCCCTTGACTGATTAGAGAAACTGGTAAGTGCACGGCCATGCCCAAACGAACAGATTTGTTCTTTGTCGTTTATCATGCAGTTTTGAAATCAAGTATGTCATGAACATAATTCTTGAGACTTTGGGTTGACACTCTCCATGCTCATGCTCAAAATTGAAATATCGCGTTGCAAGGAACAAACCTATAATAAACGTACCCCTTCATAAACAGGTAGTTTATGATAGTTGATCCATGAACAGTTAGTTCATAATGAATTGCTCATGAACAATAGCTTTATGAGAGTTTACATTATCACAAGTTTTCTTTGGGGTATAAGAGTTCTTATGACCTGGTTATCCTAAGTGTCTGGCTAGGGACCTCCTTAGGCTGGCGATGTACAGTAACTATTACTTATCTTGCACAAGTGGGAGTCTGTTGGATTACGTGCAGAGATAATTAATGGGTGCATTGTATCCAATGTTATAAGAGACTAAAGGGTCACAATGCTACACACCCAATTAGAACAGTTGGAATTCACCATATTTTGTGTGGAAATAATTAATCATTTGGATTAATTATTAGAAAGAGAAAAATAAATAATTAATCAGTTGAATTAATTATTAGAAAGGGATGAAATAATAAATAGTTATTTATTATTTAAAGGGAAATTAAATATTAAGTTTAATATTTAATTGTACCAGTTAATTAATAGTTATTAATTAATTAGTAAGGTCAAAGGGTATTTTCTGCAATTAAGTAAAAGTTTAATTAAAGTTGTGCTTTAATTAAAAGAGCTTGGGCTTTAGTAAGGTTTATCTATAAATAACCTTTTAAGCCTTAAGGATAATGATCATTAAGGATTGCAAGAAAGGAAAAACCCTAGCCTCCTCTTCCCCTCCCTCTTTGCGTCGACCTCTCTCTCTCTCTTGTCGAGATCGACGAACACCCAAAGGGTGTTCACGGTTGCTTGCATCGATCACCACACACACACGCAAGGTTCACTTTTTGACTTTGGGGTAATTCCAGGAGCGGTCTAGCAGCCAGTTCGTTGGAGGTGCAGTAGTGGTGGACTACTTTTAGCAATCCCAAGATCAACCAGATATTGTTTTCCTAAACCTTTTATCTAGTTTGTTGTTGAGAAACTGATATGATCATTAGTAAAATCCTAACCCTTTTGGGGTTTAGAGGGTGATGTTGAATCTGTTTCCGCTTTAGGATTGAACCAGTAGAATCAAACCCAGGGCTTGACCAGTTTGTGTCACAAGGTGGTTTGGTCAGATCACAACCCTTCAATTAGGATAACAGAGGCATCCGAAAACACGTAAATATGTGAAGGTAGGGAATGTGCCATACAAGATTTCACAAGGGGATTTGAAAGCTAGGGTGGTTGTGGGCAGAAGGTTGAGAATGTGAACTGACATGCTGAGAGCTTCAACCCAGAATTTGGGAGGAAGAGAGGCCTGAAACAAGAGAGTGCGGACGACATTGTTAATGGTGCGAATTGCACGTTCAGCTTTACCATTTTGTTGTGATGTGTACGAACAAGAAAAGCGAATTTTAATTCCATTTTGTTGATAAAGATCAAGCAGTTTAGTATTATTAAATTCACGTCCGTTATCACACTGAAATGATTGAATCTCTGTTTTAAACTGATTAACAACGTAGGCACGAAAAGTACTAAAAACCTGAAACACATCAGATTTCACATGCAAAGGAAACACCTATAAAAAGTAAGAGAAGTCATCAAAAAATAATAAGTAATATTTATAACCACTCAAACTAGTCACATGTGATGTTCACAAATCAGAATGAACTAGCTTAAAAACCCTGGAAGTCTTAGTTACGGAACTAGAGAAAGACAAACGACAATGTTTACCTAGTTGACACGCATGACACATGGGTAACATTTTATTTGAACAAGAAATAAATTTACAAGAACGTAAAATATTAAAAGTAGATACGCTAGGGTGACCAAGACGGCGATGCCACACATGAGGAGTCACAATAGCAAGGGCAGTAGCGGGAGACACGGACGACTGAGAAGGCTGAAGAACCGGATAGAGATTACCAACGCTATCAGAACGATGAAGAAGACGACCAGTATTAAGATCCTTTATGGAGAAACCAAAAGGATCAAATTCAACAGAAACTCAGTTGTCAAGAGTGAACTTATGAACAGAAATCAGTTTTTTTTACCATTTGATCAGAAATAAGAACATTTTTAAGTGCCAATTTGTTTTGTGAAAATGAAAGGAATGTATCGCCAATACAAGACACCGGAAGTAAAGCACCAATACCAACCATGATTACTTTTGACTTACCACAAGGTTTAAGAGAAAGTAAGGTACCTTAGTTGAATGACATGTAAGAGCTTGCATCGTTGTCCATATAATAGTTGTTGTCCTGATTTTGTGTAGGTTGCGGGATAGACAGTGCGCTGAAGAGCGAGGCCTCCGTGAACAAAGGTTGAGCTACAGAAGCCGGAGGGGCTGTAGAAGGCGCAACATATAGAGCAGATGAGGGAGGGTGACCCCCACGTGCAGGCGCAGGAGGCCCCGGCAAGCGATGAGATCCACCATGCTGAGGAGCCTGAGACTGTTGCTGTTGCTGTTGCATTACATTTTGCAGTAGCTGAAAAAGCTGATTGCTCAAGGCTGGTGGACCACTCGGAGTACCTGCATCACCAGAATAACCCGTAATAGTAGCCAAAGAACTCCCCCCCCCCCCCCCCCTTGAATTACCTTCAGATGCAACCCATCCCGTGTTTTTGTTTTTCCGGTTATTTTTATTTTTCCCTTTCCCATTATTATTAGTAGCAGAGGTGGAATAAATGGTAGAAATAGGAAAGGGTGAGTGTCAACAGCAGGGTCAGGTTGGTCTTCACGTGACTCATGCATGAGTAACATGTTTTTGGCCTCAACAAAGGAGGGAAAAGGTTTGGTATGAGTGACAACATCAACTAAGCTTTGGTACGAGGGTGGTAAGTTCTGTAGAATTTGTAAAACAAGATCCTGATCAGTGATCTTAATATCAACATCAGTTAAAGAATCAGCAATATCTTTTAAGGTATGACAATAACAAGTAATTGACATTGCACCTTTTTTGGTGTTCCGAAAGATGGTTTGAACTTGGAGACTATGGGACAATTTGTTATTTAAGAAATGAGCATCAAGAGTTTCCTTACAATTATCTTTAGTAATGATATTAAGCAGATTTGGTTCACAGGTTGAGTAAAACCAAGAGTTAATATGAGAGTCAATGGCTTCCCAATCTTCATCATCATCACTTTTAGGTTTGATTTTCTAGTGATGTGACCCATAACTTTAGCCCATTTACACATGTCAGTGAAAATACGACGCCACAATTTATAACGTGACCCGTCAGTTGTGAGTTTGAAACTGAATTGAAGGTAAACATTACCAATAGCAAACACTAGTTGGGAAGCCGTGGGGTGGGTGATGGGTTAAAATCATTGACGACCATGACTAATAATAATTGTACTTACGAAAAATAAAGATAACAAGAAAAAAAACAGAAACGTGTTCACCCAAAAATAATCCCGAAGATAAGAGTGACTACGAGACCGGATATAAAACCGCAATGATGACCGGAAAAACAGTAGCAGCTGCGGTAAAAAATAGCAGCAGCAGTGGAGGCCAGCATCAATAATTAAATGTTGTTCATAAAAAATAAATTGTGGCAGTGGGGATGGGGATGGTGGAGTACAGCTTAGAAAAAGACAAAATAAGCAACAATATCTCTTGAATGTGATGTTTGTCTAACATAATCTTGAATATCTCTGCGTAGCTTTAAATAAAAGGCTTATAAAAGCTTATCACACCAACCATGCAAATAACAAATGGAACCAAAAGAACAGCATTTACGTAGCTTTTATTAAAAAGCTTATAAAATGTTTATACCACCATCCAATGCAAACCACAAAAGCAACCAAAAGAACAACAGCAGCAAAACACAACAGCAGCGGTAGAAAGGTTTCTGATAAACGAGCAGCGGCGGCAGCAAGGGTTTGGTGAACAGAAGTCGGCGGCGGCGCTAGGGTTCAGAGGAACAAGGCAGCAGCGGTGGTGGAAGGCAGCGGCAGAAACCACAGCAAGGGCTGCGCTAGGGTTCCGGCGACCGCAGGCGGCAGTGCAGTGCAGGGCAACGCCGAGCAGGGCTACGGCGGCTGTGCAAGCAGCGAGAGCAGCAGCGACGCAGGGAACTGTAGCAGTGGCGGCCCAAAAACACTGAAGCAGATTTCTGGCGGAAGTGGCAGCGGAAGAAAGGCTGCGACGGGAGGGCACCGATCGTAAAAAAACGTACGAGGTCGAGGTCAGATTAGGCTCGATACCATGTTACGTGGAAACCCGTTGGGACGTATTGCATTCATCTCTTAATATAAGTAATACACGGTATTTACATATGAACCCTACACTATACGATAATACAAGTTTATAAATTATTATTTAATAAAGCTTTTAGGACAACAGTGTTCCCTAAAAATCTTTTGGGATGACTTTTTCGTTTTTTAGGGAGGGACAACTTATATGGTTCCTTAAAGCCATTTTTGTTGTAACAATGTTTTCAAATTGAAAACAGTAACAATGTTTTGTAAGCTTGATGTAAGCACCACCTCTTCTTATGAATGAAATAAATACAGAATCCAAATGTAGGTGCCTTAAAATATGTCAAATCTGTCAAGTATGCAATATTATCCTTTAGTAGTTGGAAAAGACTGAGCAACTTTAGAAGTTGGAAAAGACTGAGCAAGGTAGCAGTTGGTATAAAGCCACATTCACATTGAGATATGCTCATAGTGCCTAAAATGCCAAGAATTGAAGTGGATTTGATGCAGAAACTTTGTAATAAAAAGAAATCTAGTAAGTAGCCCATGCATGTAAGGCAACTGGTTAAGCTAATAAGTTAAAGCCTCCCCTAAACCAACAATATAATAATTTATTACTTGAGACCTTAAACATACAAAACCAAATCACCACGTGTCACCTTCCACCTCCAAGGTGTTTCTTCTCTTGCTATACATATTATACCAGTAACTATATATAAGCCACATTGGACCTCGATTGAGTTAAAAATGGCAGATAGATGGAGTTACTTTGTGACGAATGTAACTTATGTAGCTATACAAATCTAAACGGTTTATTTATTTTTTTTCTAATTACTTCAAATTAGGTCAAATGATCATGTTTGATGGTTTGTATTCCAACTTCATTTTGTTCCATCTTCATCGAATTTTTAGAGTATTTATTGCTCCAATTTGCTGACAGTTGTTATATCTTCTTCAAAATAACGTCATTGAAAAGTTTTCAAGTGGAAGCAAAAAGCAACTTGAATTACATCAAGTCAAAGTCAACCATTATCCAGTTTTCTCCTTTGAATAATCAAATCATGTGGACATTAGACTTGTCAAGCTCATTTATCTTTAAATGTGTTAATCCCTCCTCACGATTTCTGACACGAAAGTTCCTTATTCTTCACAAAAATGAAGCAATTTCAAGTGTTTTATTTCTCGATCTTGATTTTGTTAACATCATCATACACAGAAGCAATCGATTATGCCAAGAAAGGATGCCAAGACCAGTGTGGGGGGATTATGATTCCATACCCTTTTGGAATCGGATCAAACTGTTCTGTCAACGAGTGGTACGATGTTGATTGCAAGTCGAAACCATATCTCTCTGCATTCGACAATCTTGAGGTGTTGGGTATCGGTTTGGAAACACAAACAATCCGTGTTGGTGGCTCGACCCACAATAATTCAGCCCAAAATAGAAGCGAAATTCTAAGCCTGGATCTTAACGGGAGTCCGTTCCTTTTTTCCAAGTCGCGTAACAGATTCGTCGTTGAGGGCTGTGGTAACGCAGTAATCACGAGCCGTGGGAGGGTGATTGCGGGGTGCTCCACATATTGCAACAATGACACTTTAATTGAAGAGGATAACTGCTTTGGCATCAATTGTTGCCAAACAACTATTCCTGGATATCTCAAGTCATACAGTATCGATGTTTCGAGCTTGGAAAGCCTGCATGGAGACGAGTCACCTGGGTTAGCCTTCTTGATGGATGAATCCTCGTACCGTAATTCATTTCATGACAGATTTGTTGATCCTGGGGTTCGCTCTTTTGATGATGAAGTATCATTTTTATGGACACTAAGAGAAGGTGAGCTGAATAAAGAAGCACGTTGTTGGGAATCAGCAGAGAGTGGAAGAGAAGTGTTGTATATGGATGATGGGTATCCGGTGGCGATTAGGAAGTGCTACTGTGGTGAAGGTATACTTGCAACAAGTAAAGCTTGTAGTGAATGTGAGGCATCTGGACTAGTGTGCAAGCCTATCAAAAGAGAGTTGGATGAGCGGAGTTACAGATGGTCGTACTCATGTGTTCATCAACCATCGTATATTGTACAAGATTTTGGAAGCAACAAATCTCCAATAGGTGTTATTTTAGGTACGTAATCCGTTAATCTATTTATTAATACATAAAAAACAAATATATATATATATATATATATATATATATATATATATATATATATATATATATATATATATATATATATATATATATATATATATATATATATATATATATATATATATATATATATATATATATATATATATATAATGGATCAATAAAGAACCATGTATTAAACAAAGAACCTAAAGAACTAATCTGGATCACTGGATCATCAAAATCAATAGATGAGATTGAACAATGGTAAAATTGTAATTATTATGTATTAAATTATGAAGAAAAAGATAAATATGGAAAATGCCCCTCCCAACAACCTAGGAATTTTAAAAAAATAACCCCAAAAACTTTAAATTGTCATAACTTTTTAAGTTTTGTGAATTTAAACAAAAAAATTATACCAATCTTTTAGTTTTTTAATCCTCTTTCAAACAAGATCACCCTTCTCATATTTTTCTAAAAAAAAATTTAACATGAAATTTTGTTTGCATTTGGGCAACAGGTAGTGTTTCTGTAGGATTTTGCATTTTGGAAGCATTTTGCATTTTCATATTTTGTATTTTGGAAGCATATGGATGACATGATATTTTGCATTTTTCGATTTTTTGCATTTTGCATTTTCATATTTTGTATTTTGGAAGCATATGGATGACATGATATTTTGCATTTTTCGATTTTTTGCATTTTACATTTACTATGAACAGAACTCAAAATGAAAAATTTGCATTTCAAAAAAAAAAAGTTTCTGAAATATATCAAGCGCGGTCCTGTTTGAAAGAGGACGAAAAACTGAATCTAACGGTATAAATTTTTGATTAAAATTGTTAAAAACGAACAAACTATGATCATTTAAAGTAAGTGGGGGATTTTTTTTAAGTTTGTTGGGGGTTGCTTGGGGGGAGGGCTGTGAGATGCCATTTTTTTTTAATTTCCATTTTTGCCCCTAAACTATGTGACACGTGTCATTACCAGAGAAGGTTCTTTAGGTTATATGTTTAAGGGAGGTTCTTTATATAACCTTACCCTATATATATATATATATATATATATAGGGGGAGGGTTCCATCGAGAACAAAAAAAAATGCGAGAACTGCGAGAACCGATCCCCATTTTTTTAAAACTAAAATATCTACCAAACGCCAAGATATTAAATTATGAAAATTATACCAAATTAACGACAAAAATATGCTATTTAATATGACATCCATATTGCTATATTTTTTTCAACAAAAAAAAATTGTTACATATATGTAACATACCTTATAGTACTGATTAGATATATGTAACATACCTTATAGTGCTCGAAAAAAAAACCCGACAAAAATGAATTTTTTTTTTGTTGAAAAAAATATAGCAATATGGATGTCATATTAAAGAGCATATTTGGTATAATTTTCATAATTTAATATCTTGGCATTTGGTAGATATATATGAAGAAGTTTCATCGAGAACCATTTTTAGTGCGAGAACCAATCTGAGCCATCCAATTTCCCCTCTTTCAATGTCATTACCCACTCATGAATTCCTCACATACACCCTGCCACACTTGATTCCCCCACGCTCTTCATCCATAAATTCCACTTATCAAATCAACAGCTAAGATTGGTTCTCGCAATAAAATCGGTTCTTAATGGAACCCTCCCCATACATAGGCAAAAGTTCAAACGAGAACTGCGAGAACCAATCTGAACCGTCCAATTCCCCCCTCATTCAATGTCATTGCCCACCCATGAATTCATCACATGTACCCTGCCACACTTGATTTCCCCCACGTTCCACATTAATGAGTTCCACTTTATCAAATCAACGGCTAAGATTGGTTCTCGCAGTTCTCGTACGAAAAACAGTTCTCGTTTGAACCGTCCCTTATATATATATATATATATATATATATATATATATATATATAATATATGGGATGGTTCAAACGAGAACTGTTTTTCGTACGAGAACTGCGATAACCAATCTTGGCCGTTGATTTGATAAGTGCAATTCATGGATGTAGAGCGTGGGGGGATCAAGTGTGGCAGAGTACATGTAATGAATTCATGAGTGGGCAATGACATTGAAGGAGGTGGAATTGGACGGCTCAGATTGGTTCTTGCAGTTCTCGTACGAAAAAGAGTTCTCGTTTGAACTTTTGCCTATATATACATAAAATTTAAATGAGAACGGTTTTTCATATGAAAACTACAAGAACTGTCTATAACATGGCATTACTAATCACTCATTAATAGAGGTATTTTGGTCATTAATGTGTGACACTTGATTTGCCCAGAATACTTATGTGTCATTAGTGAGCCAATCTATTAGTCATTAATAAGCCAATCATTAGCAGCCAAATTGTTATCAATTGATTTATGATTTATTTTAATCAATTGCCAGGATTGAATCTCACAGTTTTCGTACGAAAAACAGTTCTCGCTTAAAACTCCCCCTTCCTTATATAAGAGATGGTTCATTTGAGAATCATTCTTAGTGTGAGAATCACAAGAACCAATCTTAAGCCATTCATTTAGAAAGTGGAACTCATGGCTAGAGAGCGTGGGGGGATAGAGTATGGTAAGGTGCATGTGATGAATTCATTGGTAGGCAATCAAATTGAAGGAGGGAGAATTGGACGTACGGTCAAGATTGGTTATCGCATTAAGAATGGTTCTCAAATGAATTTATTTATATATATATTTATATATATATGTGTGTGTGTGTGTGTGTGTGTGTGAAAAAGTTCATTTGAGAACCATTTTTATTACGAGAACCAATCTGAGTCGTCCAATTCCCCCTTCTTCAACGTCATCACCCACCCATGAATTCATCATACACCCTGCCAAATTTGATCCCCCCACGCTCTACATTAGTGAATTCCACTTATCAAATCAACGGCTACGATTGGTTCTCGCGCTACTCACACTAAAATCGGTTCTCAAATGAACCTTCTCCTATGTGTGTGTGTGTGTGTGTGTGTGTGTGTGTGTGTGTGTGTATATATATATATATATATATATATATATATATATATATATGGAGGAGGGATTCCGTGAGAACACTTTTAAATCTTAAAGACCAAATATTAGATCAATATAAGTCATATGCTTAAATTTACATCTCAAAGACCAAATCTCGACCATTAGATCTTTTTAAATCAATAGTCAAAAATGGTATTTTTGTAATTAGTTAAACAAATATAAGATTTACTTATATAAGGAATGGTATTATAAGAATCTTCCACCCCATAAATCACGCCACTTCCTTTATTTTTCCTTCTTTGTCTCATCCGGCTGCCAAAAATGATAACATTTTTCACTTGAAAATGATAACGTTCCCGTTAAAAATGATAATTTTCCAGTTGAAAATGATAACAATATACAAGATTTAAAATGATAATATTATAAAGATGAAAATAATAAAAATGGACTACTTATAGCCGAAAATGATAACAATTCTAGTTAAAAATGATACATTTTCAAGATAAAAATTATAACAATATATAACATTCAAAATGATAACATTACCCAGTTGAAAATGATAAAAATAGACTCATTTCTAGCCAAAAATGATATACATACATTCATTCCTGCTAAAAATGATATGAATACACATGGTTACAACCGAAAATGTATAAATTAACATGATTCAAAATGGTAACATTTTGGTATCATTTTCATATGGTTTGCATTTTTAAAATAAAATTTTCAAAAATATGTGAAAAGTGGTCTTGTTTGAAAGAAAATTAAGAAAATGTGTATATTGGTATAATTTCTTTTGCTCAAATTCTCAAAATTGAAATAGTTATAGCCATTTAAATATATAAGTGAAAAAAAAAAAAAAAGTTGGGGGAGTTTTTTGAAGGAGGCACGTGACTTGATTCTTCATTTTCAATTTCTATTTTGCCATTTTAAATTAGTGACTAAGATTTGTTATTTGTAATCTATGTTTAAAGGTGCGACTATATGGAATTTTATCATATATATATATATATATATATATATATATATATATATATATATATATATATATATATATATATATATATATATATATATATATTGGGAGGTTCAAATGAAAACCTTAAATAAATGAGAATGAAAGACTCAATCCTAGCCGTCCAATTCCCCCTCCTTCAATGTCATTGCCCACCCATGAATTCCTCACATACACCCTGCCACACTCTATCCTCTCACGCTCTCCATCCATGAATTCCACTTACAAAATAAACGGCTGAGATTGAGTCTCTCATTCTCATTTAATTTCCCATTTTTATTTGAACTTTCCCATATATATATATATATATATATATATATATATATATATATATATATATATATATATATATATATATATATAGGGAAAATTCAAATAAAAATGGGAAATTAAATGAGAATGGGAGACTCAATCCTAGCCGTCCAATTCCCCCTCCTTCAATGTTATTGCCCACCCATGAATTCCTCACATGCACCCTGCCACACTCTATCCTCTCACGCTCTCCATCCATGAATTCCATTTACAAAATGAACGGTCCCTATGATTAAGCATAGTCCATAAAATTCAAATCTGGACCATTTGATTGAAAGAAGATTAAAAAAGTGAGTAGATTGTTATAATTTTTTTTTCTCAAATTCTCAAAACAGAAATAGTTATATGACAATTTAAAGATTTAAGGGGTAAAAAAATAAAATAAGAAAGTTCGTGAAGTGTTGAGGGAGGCGTGTGAGTTACATCTTTCAACTACCAATTTATATTTTGCCCTTTTAAATGATCGGCTTAGATTTGGACCTTAGGAACTATGTTTAAGTGTGTGACTATATAGAACCTTACCCTATATGCAGGGGCGGACCTGCCCTTTAGCTGGTGGTGGCACGAGACACTAGCCACTAGCCACTTTTGTCCATGTAGGAAAATTTTGATTTTTTCGAGCCGGTGCTACGAGTCAAATCTTGTCATTATTTAGAGAGTTAATTGCACCAATCGTCCTTTAACTATCTCAAAGTTGTGACTTTAGTCCTTTTTCTCAAAAAGTTGCAAGGATAGTCCTTTAACTACCCAAAAGTTGCATCAATGGTCCTTTTTAAGGTTTTCTGTTTGTGAGGTCTGTTAGTTCAAGGGCATTAGAGTCTTTTTACCATTTTTGTAATTTTTAATTAGTTTACTGTATTTAATTTTTTCAAAATAATCTAAAGGACCCACACATACACACCTCTATCCCTTTATCTTTCTTCCTACACACACACTCTCTCTCCCTTTATCTCTCTCTCTCTCGCTAAATCCCAGCCCTACCTCCACCGCCTTCATTTTTGTCGATACTTCGCCGCTTCATCTCCGGCGAACGCTTCATCTCCGATGATACTACCCTCGTATCAGATCCAACGCCGCCATTAACGATTTTCAAATCCTAGCAGATCGGATCTAAGCATCTAATTACCCGTCGTCTTCATCTCCCACTCTCTCTCTAATATCTTTCCCACTCTCTCTATTTCTCCTATCAGATCCAAGCCACCATTAACAATTTTCAAACCATAGCAGATCAGATCCAAGCATCCAACACCACCGCTTCATCTCCGGCGATCAGATCCAACGCTGCCATTAATGATTTACAATCTGAAATTGCATAGAGTTACTGGAATCTTTGGGTTGCCTTGACAAATCGACAACTGAATGTGTTGAAATGCTTCAACAAATCGACAACACACATATCTCTAACTCTCTATCTCTCAGATATACCATCTACGGTTCTTTTAGATCTGGTGTACCATCGCCGGAAAACCATCGCAAACTAGAAACCAAAAAAACCCTCGCCGAGAAAACTATAACAATACTCAAAACCAGAAACACCCCAAACCACAAAATGGATTTTGAAACCCTAAAAATAATACCCTAAAAAATGATTTTGAAGTCACGGTAAGGGGGCGACGCGAATGTGGTACCGGCTGTCGTGGTGCACGCGGGTGGAAGCGATGGTGGTGATGAACGGTTGGTGTGTGGTGGCAGTGGCCTTCTCCGGCGAGGGGATTCAGGGCGGTGGTAGGGGTAAAGAGGAGAGGAGAAGAACGAGAAAGGGTTGGGGGTGTACTGTTGTAATAAAGTATTTAATTACTATTATTATTATATATAATTTAGTAAGAAAATCGATAAAAATTAACGGATCTAGTTAACGAAAACTGTGAAAAAGGACAACGAGTGCAACTTTTGGGCAGTTAAAAGACTATCTTTGCAACTTTTTGAAAAAAGGACTAAAGTCACAACTTTGAGATAGTTAAAAGACCATTGGTGCAATTAACTCTTATTTAGATCTCAGCATAAGTCGTTCAAAATTGAAAAAAAAATTATAAGTTTAATAAATAAACGAGTTAATTACAAAAATGATCCCTATGATTGTCATGAAATCTCACCTTTAGTCCTTTAGCTTTAATAAATACGAAAATAGTCACCTGATTGTCATTTTCTTTCACTTTCGATCTTTAGACTAACTTCTGTTAGCTTTGACCGTTAGTCAAAGCTATTTTAGTCTTTTATGTCCCTATCCTTATTACCAAACACATATCAGCTGTTACAATTAAGTTTTTATTATTCTTTGAACCAAATCAAAATTTTAATTATTATTAAAAAATAATTAGGTTAATCCATTAAACAATTAAGATCATATTAGTGTTTGTTCTAAATTAAGTTTTTAACTTATAGTTTTTTAATTCTCTTTCAATTAAGACCACTTTTCTTATATTTTTCTAAAATTTTTTTGAAAATACAAATTTTGAATATGTAATTTGCATTTTGGGCTGCATTGTAGTGTTGTGTATGGATTTTGTATTTTGGGTTTGAATATGTAATTTGCATTTTGGGTTGCATTTTTATTGAATCATTTTGGGTTTGTATTTTGCATTTTCATAATTTGTATATCAGAAGCATTTGCATGACTTACATATTCGATATTTTGTATTTTTTGATTTTTTGCATTTTGTATTTTGAAATGAAACTCAAATAAAATGCAAATTTTGAAAAATTTGCATTTTCAAGAAAAATAGTTTGAGAAATATATCAAGTGTGGTCTTGTTTGAAAGATGACGAAAAACTGAATCTAATGATATAATATTTTTCCTAAAATTTTTAAAAACGAACGAGTTATGATAATTTAAAGTTAAGTGAGGTTATTTTAAGGGTTTAGTTCACGAAAATGTATCCAAGTTGTCACCTTTTACTATTGTATGTATCAGACTTTCAAACTTACTATTTAATGTACTAGACTTTTCAAACTTACCATTTTGTGTATCGAACCTGCTATAGGAGGTTTCATGCTGATGTGGCATAGGTTTCACTGACATGGCTGGTGATGTGGCATTTGACTTGGACTTTTTGTAACTTAAAATAAATCAAAAATAAAATCATTCTTTTATGAATATAGATAAATTATAATTATTATTTTATTATCAAAAATAAAAATCATTATTTGATTCTTCGAAGCCTCGATTACAATGATTCCATCCATCCACAAAATATTAATAATTAAAGTTTGCAATTCACCTTCTTCAATGGCTTGAGCATTCATCTGCATTTGGAGTGTTGTTAAAAAAAAAATATGCATTTGGAATGCCGTTCATCTTCTCCAAGGATTCAAGTATTCATCTTCATCTCAACACCATTGATGATTGTCTGATTTATTTCAGATTTCAAAATCATCCCAACGATTCAAAGGGGGTTTAAAGGTTTAAGATTTGAATTTTGTTGTGGCTTCATATCTATATGTGTTTTTGATTTTGTAAGGTAAGTTTGATTAGGGTTTATCATCACTGTACATGTGGGTTTATATGCATTCCTCTCAAATTTAGATTAGGATTTAGATCTGATTTGTGGGATTTCGATAAGGTAGATTCATCATCTTCGACTGACAGATTATAAGTGTTCGATTTTGAAACGAGAACTGAGTTTATGTGTTCTCGGTTGTTTGATTTTGAATCAGATATGAGTTTTTGATTTTCATCTTCATCTTCTTTCCAGATCTCGTTCTTACTTAACTAAATCGGATAGGTTTTAACTGATATGATTTTTAGTTTTTGTTCATTGATCTTTTGGTTCTTCATGTATTATTCTTGAAGTTGTTATGAATGTTCATTTAATGGGGAAGATGAAGTTAAGCGATAAAATACGTGGAACAAATTGATTCAAGATCTAGAACTCATAGACCAAGATGAATGGGTTTTCCTCTTCAAGATCTTCTTTTTTTAGGGCTTTCCCAAATCCGAGGTTTTTAACAGATTTGAGTTCAAATATGGCGATGTATATAGATCTACGATTTCATTCATCTTCATGTTTTTGGTTTTATCGGGTTCATGATTTCGACTTTCAATTTTGTTCTGGGTTTACTTTCAATTTTTAATTTTGGCCTTTTTAGTGCACTTGCAGACCTGCATGTTCTTGATATCTTCAAGATGAACATTAATGTTCTTCAAAATAGAAGACGGAAGATGAATAATCATAAAAAATAATGCCATGGAAATTATTTAATGATGTGGAATTAAAATTTAATGAAAAAATAAAAGTATTACAGGCTACTTGTTGAATGGGTAACATGATACATAAAATGCTAAGTTTGAATAGTCCAGTACATTAAACGGTAAGTTTGGAAGTTTAATACATACAATAACAAACCGTGACAACTTGAATACATTTTTATGAACTAAATCCTTATTTTAACAAGTGGCTCTAGGATACGCGCATGAGTTTTTTTTTCAATTTTGCCCCTGTCACGTGCATCACTAGGATGGTTCTTTAGGTTATATGTTTAAGTGAGGTTTCTATATATAACCTCACCCTATATATATATATATATATATATATATATATATATATATATATATATATATATATATATAGGGGAGGGTTAATGCGAGAAGCATTATTATTGCTAGAAGTGTGAGAAGCAATCCTAGCCTTTTATTTGTGTTTTCTAGTGGTCTATATTAATCATATTTTAATCTTTTATAATTCAAAACGGCATAATTGTAAACAAATTTGTTTTTCTTTCCAATCTATTTTTCTCTCATAATTTTCTCTTACCTAAATTTAATAAAAATAAAAACAAATATAAAATCATTTGGCAGTAATTTTTTGATTTTATAGTGTTCACTAATAAACACAATAAAAATTTTATATCTTTTTTAAAATCTATAAAAAAGCTTTTAGTTCATCAATAAACATGTAATTGTTTATCAATTTAAAAAACTATAAAACAATACCGTTCTATTAGGTTTTTTGGTTTATTAACACGTTTTTTGTCGTATGTTCAAAACTGAACGTCTTGCATGTCTTATGCATAGGTTAGTATAATTAATTTAATTTTACATTTTCAATAGTGATACATTTAATTGGTATCTCCCCTTTTTCATACCCAATTGTAGATCACGTAGAATGTTTACTGATGAACAACAAAAAACAATAAAATATTCATTACAATGAATGCTTCATGAAGACATGTTCAACTTAACTAAGATTTAAAAACATGTGAGTGTGCTCCTAGTAAACTATATACTAGACTGGAACTTACAAAAAAACCCTTTTAGCATTTACAATTAATGCTATTCAGAAGCCATTTTCGTCCCACCCAAAGCTACGTAAGAAACCAACATTAAAATAAAACAACCATATAATTTGAAGTTCACTATTGAGCATGTTACAAGCATAACACCAAAATTGTAAAAGTTATTTTTTCTACCGATCATTATCGAACATTAGATATCAAATAAAAAATTAATAAATTATATTTACGTTCAACACTGAACTACCTAAAATCAAGAAAAAAAATAAAATTAAATAATTCTGAATTACTAATAAACAAAAAAAATTAAAGCATTTCTTTAAAATTTTATTAATTAAATAACCAAACAACTGTGAACAAACATAGTGAAAAAGCCAAAAAAATTTAGAAAAGCAAAAGAGCAAAAAGCAAAATAGAAAAAAAAACCCATACATTTATTTGAATCTCACTGAACTGAAGTTCTCCTTTTGGTACAATCTCCTCCGCCGGGTCTGGACAATAAGCAAATAAAAAAACGATATCTCTAGCCGTCATTGAGTTCCGACGGTAGCCTAGCCAACGACGGCAAAAATGGATATGAACGGCGGCATGTATCAAGCGCGGTCCTGTTTGAAAGAGGACGAAAAACTGAACTCAAAATGCAAAATTTGCATTTCAAAAAAAAAAAAGTTTCTGAAATATATCAAGCGCGGTCCTGTTTGAAAGAGGACGAAAAACTGAATCTAACGGTATAAATTTTTGATTAAAATTGTTAAAAACGAACAAACTATGATCATTTAAAGCAAGTGGGGGATTTTTTTTAAGTTTGTTGGGGGTTGCTTGGGGGGAGGGCTGTGAGATGCCATTTTTTTTTAATTTCCTTTTTTGCTCCTAAACTATGTGACACGTGTCATTACCAGAGAAGGTTCTTTAGGTTCTATGTTTAAGGGAGGTTCTTTATATAACCTTACCCTATATATATATATATATATATATATATATATATATATATATATATATATATATATATATATATATATATATATATATATATATATAGGGGAGGGTTCCATTGAGAACAAAAAAAAATGCGAGAACTGCGAGAACCGATCCCCATTTTTTTAAAACTAAAATATCTACCAAACGCCAAGATATTAAATTATGAAAATTATACCAAATTAACGACAAAAATATGCTATTTAATATGACATCCATATTGCTATATTTTTTTCAACAAAAAAAAAATTGTTACATATATGTAACATACCTTATAGTACTGATTAGATATATATAACATACCTTATAGTGCTCGAAAAAAAAACCCGACAAAAATGAATTTTTTTTTGTTGAAAAAAATATAGCAATATGGATGTCATATTAAAGAGCATATTTGGTATAATTTTCATAATTTAATATCTTGGCGTTTGGTAGATATATATGAAGAAGTTTCATCGAGAACCATTTTTAGTGCGAGAACCAATCTGAGCCATCCAATTTCCCCTCTTTCAATGTCATTACCCACTTATGAATTCCTCACATACACCCTGCCACACTTGATTCCCCCACGCTCTTCATCCATAAATTCCACTTATCAAATCAACGGCTAAGATTGGTTCTCGCAATAAAATCGGTTCTTAATGGAACCCTCCCCATATATAGGCAAAAGTTCAAACGAGAACTGCGAGAACCAATCTGAACCGTCCAATTCCCCCCTCATTCAATGTCATTGCCCACCCATGAATTCATCACATGTACCCTGCCACACTTGATTTCCCCCACGTTCCACATCAATGAGTTCCACTTTATCAAATCAACGGCTAAGATTGGTTCTCGCAGTTCTCGTACGAAAAACAGTTCTCGTTTGAACCGTCCCTTATATATATATATATTTATATTTATATATATATATATATATATATATATATATATATATATATATATATATATATATATATAAGGGACGGTTCAAACGAGAACTGTTTTTCGTACGAGAACTGCGAGAACCAATCTTAGCCGTTGATTTGATAAGTGCAATTCATGGATGTAGAGCGTGGGGGGATCAAGTGTGGCAGAGTACATGTAATGAATTCATGAGTGGGCAATGACATTGAAGGAGGTGGAATTGGACGGCTCAGATTGGTTCTTGCAGTTCTCGTACGAAAAAGAGTTCTCGTTTGAACTTTTGCCTATATATACATAAAATTTAAATGAGAACGGTTTTTCATATGAAAACTACAAGAACTGTCTATAACATGGCATTACTAATCATTCATTAATAGAGGTATTTTGGTCATTAATGTGTGACTATTACCGCTGTCCATGTAAATACCATTTTTGACTATTGATTTAAAAATGGTTGAAGACGAGAAACCTAATGGATATTACCTGCTGGAACAAAACCTAATGGTCGAAGACGAGAAAGAGAAGTCAGTCGAAGAACAGGAAGGATATTACCTGCTGGAATTGCAAAGAGAAAGGTCATTTCAGAAATCAGTGCACAAAACCTTTAGCAGATAAAGGCAAAAGAGAAATGAATGTGGCAGCAGATTCTGATGACGAGGCTCTCATTTGCTGTGTCGAAAACTCAACAGAATCCTGGATCTTGGATTCTGGTGCGTCGTTTCATGCTAGTTATTCCAGAAATGTAATGCATAATTTCAGGCAGTACAATGGGAAGGTCAGACTAGCAGACAACAAGTGTCTGGATATTACTGGTATTGGGGATGTGGTCCTCAAGACGACTTTAGGTACGAATTGGACTTTGAAGAATGTCAAGTTCATTCCTGACCTGAAGAGGATGTTAATATCAGTAGGGCAACTTGATGATGAAGGTCACCATGTTACATTTGGTAACCATCAGTGGAAGGTAACAAAGGGAAACTTAGTTATTGCAAGAGGTCAGAAGCGGGGTACACTCTATATGGTGGAAGCTTTTGATGCTGAAGCACACGCTGTTGAAAAAGTTGGGACATCTACTCTATGGCACCAAAGACTTGGACATATGAGTGATAAGGGAATGAAGATACTAGTCTCCAAAGGAAGAATACCAGATTTGAAGACTGTGACAGGTGATTTCTGTGAACCATGTGTTCTTGGTAAACAGAACAAAGTTACTTTCTCCAAGACAGGTCATCCGCCCAAGTCCGGGAAGTTGGAATTAGTACATTCAGATGTTTATGGTCCCACTTCAGTTTCTTCAGTGGGAGGATCCCGGTATTATGTTACTTTTATTGACAACTGTACGCGAAAAGTTTGGGTTTATTTCTTGAAGCATAAATCTGAAGTTTTCAGTGTTTTCAAGAAATGGAAAACTATTGTAGAGAATGAAACAAACTTGAAAATCAAGTGTTTCAGATCAGACAACGGGGGAGAATACAGTAGCAAAGAGTTCGTTGATTACTGTGCTGAATAGGGAATCAGAATGCAGAAGACGGTTCCAGAGACACCTCAGCAGAATGGAGTAGCTGAGAGGATGAACCGAACACTGAACGAAAGGGCTAAAAGCATGAGACTGCATGCAGATTTACCCAAGATGTTCTGGGCAGATTCTGTCAACACAACTGCATATTTAATCAACAGAGGATCCTCGGTCCCCATAGGGTTCAAAATTCCAGAAGAGGAATGGCAAGGTCGTGAGATTTCGCTCAAACACATGAAAGTTTTCGGTTGTGTCTGGTATGTCAAAGTTAAAGACTCGGAGAGAGATAAGCTAGAAGCCAAGGCAAGAAAGTGCACCTTTATAGGTTACGGGTTGGATGACATGGGGTACCGCTTCTGGGATAACGAGAACAAGAAAGTTATCAGAAGCCAGGATGTGGTGTTCAACGAGAGTGCTCTATATAAGGATGAGTTTGTAAAAAGCTCAGGCAGTGATAAGAAACCAGAAAAGAAAAATCAAGTTGAGTTAGAAGAAATCTCAGAGGACGACATTGTAAAACCTGTCAGTACTCCAGAGATAGGTGAAGGTTCAGGAAGTAGTGGGAGCTCTGATATATATGAAGATAGTGGGAGCTCAGAGTCTAGTAGTTCAGAGGATGAGGTTGCAGATGATGCAGAGACCGTAACTCCTACTGTTCGTAGATCTACTAGAGTACGAAGACCTACAGTCAGGTATTCTCCGTCAGCTAATTACTTGTTGCTAACTGAGAATGGTGAACATGAGTCTTATCAAGAGGCCTTAAGGATGAAAGATTCCATACAGTGGAAAAGGGCAATGAAAGACGAGTTGAGCTCACTTGACAAGAACCATACTTGGTCCTTCGTCAAGCTTCCATCAGGAAAGAAAGCACTGCAGAACAAATGGGTGTTTCGGGTCAAGGATGAGATTGATGGCACTAAAAGATACAAGGCAAGATTAGTGGTCAAGGGGTTCCAACAGAAAAGGGAGATTGATTACAATGAAATTTTCTCTCCAGTTGTGAAGATGACTACAATCAGAACGGTCTTGGGCATTGTAGCCTCTGAAGATCTCCATCTAGAGCAGCTAGATGTGAAAATAGTTTTTCTCCACGGCGACCTGGATGAAGACATCTACATGACACAACCAGAAGGTTTTCCCACAGCTGGTAAGGAAAATCTGGTGTGCAAGTTGAAGAAAAGTCTGTATGGATTGAAGCAAGCTCCAAGACAGTTGTACTTGAAGTTTGATAGCTTCATGCAAAGGAGTGGGTATCACAGATGTGAGATGGATCACTGTTGTTACTTGAAGAAATTCGGCTCCTCGTATAACATCCTGTTATTATATGTTGATGACATGTTGATTGCTGGATCCGACATGCAAGAGATCAACAAGCTTAAGAAGCAGTTGTCCAAAGAGTTCGAGATGAAGGACCTAGGAGCTGCTAAGCAGATATTGGGAATGAGCATAACCTGGAATAGAGTTACTGGTACATTAAAACTTTCACAAACAAAATACATCAAGAAAGTTTTAGAGAAGTTTAACATGGCAGATGCGAAAGCCATGAGTACACTGTTGAGCAGTCAGTTAAAACTCTCAAAGAAGCAATCCCCAAAGACCGAAGAAGACAAATAAAAGATGGCTAAAGTCCCTTACGCGTCAGCAGTTGGCAGTTTAATGTATGCAATGGTTTGCACCAGGCCAGATATTGCTCATGCAGTGGGAGTTGTTAGCAGGTTTATGTCTAATCTGGGTGAAGAGCATTGGGAGGCAGTTAAATGGCTGTTACGCTACTTGAAAGGTACAACAGATGTTGCCCTATGTTTCAAAAGAAAGGGGGTAGTCTTAGAAGGTTTCACTGATGCTGATTTCGGAGGATGCTCAGATTCTGGTAAAAGCACTACGGGTTATGTATTTACAATCGGAGGTACTGCAATCAGTTGGATGTCTAGGTTACAGAAAAGTGTTGCTCTCTCAACCAGAGAAGCAGAATATATGGCTATTGCAGAAGCAGCCAAAGAGCTTATATGGTTGAAGAGCTTCCTATCAGAACTTGGAATGCAACAGGAGGATTGTATACTGCATTGTGACAACCAGAGTGCAGTTCATCTAGCGAAGAATCCAGTGTTTCACAGTAGAACGAAACACATTCAGATGAGGTATCATTTTATCAAGGAGTTGATTAATAATGGTACATTTTCCTTGAAGAAAATCCTTGGTACAAAGAATCCAGCAGATATGTTTACCAAGGTGGTTACCACAAAGAAGTTGAAGCTTTGCATGGCTTCAACTGGTCTTCAAGAAATATGAGGAAGGTGGTATGGTAGAAAACGAGAGAGAGATGTTCAAAAGTTTTTCAGGTCTCCAAGTGGGAGATTGTAAAGTGGGTATGAGTGGAGACCAACCTTTGGGTTAATGGTAAACATGTCTCCCACCCACTCTCCTTTGCATTACTTGCTCCATGATTTCTTGCATTATTATGACAAAAGAAGGTTGAACATCATATATATATATATATATATATATATATATATGTTGTTTGCTGCGATGAAGAGACACACAGAAGCAAGAAAAGAAGAGAAAGAGCATAGTGCAAAGCACAACTCAGAAGAAAAGAGAGAAAACATAGTAAGAAAATTGTGAGGTATTTATTTTGTGCAGAGTCTTGTAGCCAAAATATTGAGTGATACCTACAGTGAGTGATCAGATTTCAAGTGCAGTCCTAGCCTTGAATGATTGTAATTTTCTTGGTGTTAAATAAAAAATCTCTCTCTCGTTTGCCCGTGGACGTAGGTCAGACTGACCGAACCACGTTAAATATTGTGTTCAGATTTTATCAATTTCTCGTTTGCAGAATTCCTGTTTTTATTCTGCGTATTTTACCGAAATTCGTTTTATCGTTTTTTGTCTGAAGTTGCTTAACTGGTTGTTGATAACCCAACAATGGGGGCTTCCATTAAATAGATAAAAGGATATTTAGGAGAGGGTAGCAGCGGAGAGGCAAAGAAAGAGAGCAAAAAGAGGGAGGCCACCGGTAGTAGGAGGTGGCGAAGAGTGCACCGGCGGTAGAGAGGCGGCGTATAAGCAGTCTCGATAGTTTGGAGAGTGATTTTTTTATTTAGGTTATGCTTTGATTTAAATGAGGGGGTAGATTAATGGAGAGAGAAGATTGATTAGGTATTAAATAGTCATTTTTACTCTTCTTTAATTTAAATAAATATCATTTAATTTTGATAAAATTACAAAACTGCCATAATTAATAAGGACTGTTGATCAAATCATCTAATATTCACCTTTTAAGGTGAGAACGGTGAGAATAGTTTATAGCTTTTGGATTATCTTTATTTATGGTTAAATATTCAACTTGGTTTAATTAAGATATGTTGAATTTTCATTATTTGGTTTAATTAAGGTATGTTGAGTTTAGAGATTTTATTTATGAAATTAAATGATTGGTCTACAAGTGTTCTTATCATTCTCACCTTAAAAGGTGTTCTTACCAAATCCCTCCTTTCTCTCTCTCTCTCTCTCTCTCTCTCTCTATATATATATATATATATATAGACAAAAGTTCAAACGAGAACTGTTTTTCGTACGAGAATTGCGAGAACCAATCTGAGCCGTCAAATTCCCCCTCATTTAATGTCATTGCCCACCCATGAATTCCTCACATGAACCCTGCCACACTTGATCCTCTCCACGCTCTCCATCCATGAACTTCCCATATCCAAGGAGCGGCCGAGATTGGTTCTCGCAGTTCTCGTACGAAAATCTGTTCTCGTTTGAACCCTCCCCTATATATATATATATATATATATATATATATATATAGAGAGAGAGAGAGAGAGAGAGAGAGAGAGAGAAAGAGAGAGAGAGAGGAAGGTTCTCAAATGAACTGTTTTTATTATGAATGTCACAAGAACTAATCTTGGTCCTTGATAAAAATAATGTAATTCATGGTTGGAAAATATATAAAAGATCAAAATACGCATATTAATAAGTCATTAACTGTGATTACAAATGATACTCGCAGCATTTATAATAAAAATAATTCTTAAATGCAACTTTCGTGAGAAAATAAATGATATGGATATGTTATAAACAAAAATGCAAAATTCCCAATAATTATGATTACGTTCTTCTTTGGGAGTATACTTTTGTATGTGTCTAATTGATGATACATGACATGATAAAACTTAATCATTTTTTCAATTGCTAAAATAAAATGTTAAATCTCATTGAAGATGATTTAAAACATTTAAATGTAATTTTAAAAAGATACTTGCGTACGTTAGTCATCTTACAACATTATATGTACGTCATTTCAGGTGTTAGCATAAGCATGGGGTTGCTTTTTCTGACAAAGTTCATCTACGAATTACACAAGCTAGTTAAGAAAACCATAGCCAAGAAACAGAAAGAAAAGTTTTTTAGTCGCAATGGTGGTTTACTTCTTAAAAAACAAGCGGCAACCGATATGAGTTTAGTTGATAAAACCATACTTTTCACCTCCAAGCAGTTGGAGGCAGCCACTGACCATTTTAACGAGAATAGAATTCTCGGCCGAGGAGGTCAAGGTACAGTTTGTAAAGGCATGTTAGCCAATGGAAGAATTGTAGCAGTCAAAAAATCAAAAATTGTTAATGAAAGCCAATTGGAGCAGTTCATCAATGAGGTTGTCATTCTTTCACAAGTCAATCATAAGAATGTGGTCAAACTATTAGGATGTTGCCTAGAAACTGAGGTTCCGATACTTGTCTCTGAATTCGTCTCAAACGGCACCTTGTATGATTTTATTCAGAACAATACGGATGAGTTCCCATTTTCTTTGGAGATGAGATTACAAATCGCGACACAGGTTGCAGGAGCTCTTGCTTATTTACCAGCAAGTTCCATTCCAATATATCATAGAGACATCAAGACCACTAATATACTTATGGATGAAAATTTGAGAGCCAAAGTTTCTGACTTTGGAACTTCAAGGTTTGTATCAGTAGATCAAACTCACTTACCTACATTAGTCAAAGGGACATTTAGTTACTTTGATCCAGAGTACTTTCAATCTAGCCAGTTCACAGAGAAAAGTGATGTATATAGTTTTGGAGTTGTTTTGCTCGAACTCTTGACTAGAGAAAAGCCAATTTCCTTGACCCGATTTGGTGAACATAGAAACTTAGCTACATATTTTATGTTTGCCATGGAAGAAGGTCATCTAATGTCCATATTTGATCCAAAGGTTGTTAATGAGGAATCAAAGGGCAAACTCTTAGAAATAGCTAACTTGGCGATGCGATGTCTAAATTCTAACGGGAAATATAGGCCAACCATGAAAGAAGTGGCTTTAGAGTTAGAAGCCCTGAAAACACCGGAAGCACAGTCTACGATTGACACTAAATATGGACATGCAAAATATACCGAAGATGTATCAATGTTTTCATATGATGAGTCAACGTCGACAACTACAAGTTTCGAGGACAACATTAATATTGAATGATATGATTAGACAAGTTCGTAATTAGTGTTTTATTAAGACTTACATCCCCACATAATTTGTTTTGATGAATAAGTTGTATATGAAGTTTATATAGATAATGTATACACAACCATGTTTATATGTCTTGAAGCATCAGAAATTTGTTTTGAGCATATTGTTGGATCATAAATAAAACTTTTCTATGTTCTTACATGGTACGTTTTAAACTAAATGGATGGAGCGTAGCGGCCCGAGACCTAAGGGTGAAGATAGAGCACGAGATTATATATTTTACAACAACAACAACAACAACAACAACAAAAAAAAAACAAAAAAAACTAGAGATATAGCTGAAGCTGGAGCAAAAAATTATAAAATGACATGTATTCCTTAAGGATAAATTGATAATTATGATTAATCATCATCCTAATCTATATTTATAAGCTACTTTAAGAACATTATCTTATAGAGGATTATAGTGATTGTATGTTCAATAACACTCTAAAGATTTTCACAACCTAAGGAGTGAAACAAGTTGACATTATAAAAGAATAAAATATCAACCCATATCAAACACACCATGCATAGCTGGAAATTAAAGATCATAACTTTAAAACTTCACCAAATTCCAACACTAATGGCTAGTAAACATTTTTTCAAAAACTTGTTGAAGTCTAAATCGGTTTACACAATTCACGAAAGCTTGAAGGTTAGGAATGCGTACGTACAACGGGTGCTTGCTAAACTATTGTTAATCCTTTTTAGGAATGGCAATGGGGTTGGGATTGCTCCCCCGTCTTGGCCCCTCCCCGTTAAAGAAAATTGTCATCGTCCTCGCTTAAGTAAAAAAACCCACATGGATTTAAACAGGGTAATCGGAGAAACGAGTATCAAAACCAAATAATCCAAATAAAATGACTGTTAAATAAATAATTTATTATTGTTATTTATGTATAGTGTAGGGTACCTTTGTGTAAATACTGTGTATTATTTATATTGGTGATGGAATGCAATACGTCCTAAACGGGTTTCCACAATACGTAACATGGTATTGAGCCAGACATAGCCCTCGAACCTTTACGTTTTTTTCCGATCCATTGATCGCCGGTGCCCCCGTCGCCGGAAACTGCTTCCGCTGCCACTCGCCGGAGACCAAGCTACCGCCGCCATGACCTTGCCGGCGTTTTTTCTTTAACGTCGGCTCTCTCTGGTTCTGCATTTCGCTGCTGCCCTAGCCGCCGTCGCATCAGTGGCTGATTGCTTCTGCACTGTGACTCTCCCAGCCACCATCAGCGCCGCCTTCCGTGTGCCAGAACCCTAGCCGCCGCTGCCTTGCGCCGCTGGATCTGCTGCTGCCGGTTGTCTTTTGTGTTTTGCAGGTCATCGATGAACACAACAACAACAACAAAAAAAAATTGCTGCTATCGTTTGCGTTTGCAGTGGAGAAAGCAGTTTTAAATTGCCATCTTGGTTTGCTGTTTGAATTTTGTTTGTTCCCCAGGCTGCCTTAATAAATAATAGTGGTGATTTGCTTTTTCAATAAAGCCAACATCATTGCCATCGTGGTTTTTTGTTAATTAAAGCCATCACACCAACCCAAGGACAGATTGTTGCTTCAACGCTGCAGACTGCTATTTATCTCACCGTCGTCGCTGCTGTTCTTCGGTCACTCTTCTTTTTGGGATAATCTTTTGGTGAGCATGTTTCTGATTTTAAATTTTCTTGTTATCTTTATTTTTTCGTGAGTACAATTATTATTAGTCATGGCCGCCAATGATCCCACCCCACTACCCACCCCCACGGCTTCCCAACTAGTATTTGTTGTTGGTAATGTTTACCCTCAGTTCAGTTTCAAACTTACAATTGACGTGTCTCGTTATAAATTATGGCGTCGTATTTTTACTGATATGTGTAAAGGGGCAAAAGTTATGGGTCATATCACTGGGAAATCTAAACCTAAAAGTGATCATGATGAGGATTGGGAAGCCTACGACTCTCGTATTAAATCTTGGTTTTACTCTACATGTGAACCTAATTTGCTTAATATTATCACGGAAGATAATTGTACTGCAAAAGACTTATGGGATGCCCTTGATGCTCATTTCTTGAATAATAAATTATCCCGTAGTCTACAACTTCAAACTTTATTTCGGAACACCAAACAAGGTGCTCTATCCATTACTGATTACTGTCATACGTTAAAAGATTTAGGTGATTTTCTGGCTGAAGTTGATACCAAAATTTCTGATCAGGATCTTGTGTTACAAATCTTACAGAATTTACCACCCTTGTACCAAAGCTGGGTAGATGTTATAGCTCACTCCAAACCTTATCCCACCTTTCTTAAGGCCAAAAACATGTTACTCATGCATGAGTCACGTGAAGACCAACCCGAACCCACTGTTGACACACAACCTTCCCATAGTTCTTCCCTTTATTCTACCTCTAGTACTAATAATAATGGGAAAGGGAAAAATAAAAATAACCGAGGAAACAAAAACACGGGACTAGTTTCATCTAAAGGTAATTCCGGGTGAGGGTGTACTTCTTTACATGTAATTCTGGTGATGCATGTAATTCAGGTGGTCCACCAGTTTTCAACAATCAGCTTCTCCAACTTCTGCAAAATTTCATGCATCAACAGCAGTCACAGACCCCTCAGCACGTAGGATCTCACCGCTATATGGCACCTCCTGCGCCGCCATCTGCTCAATATGATGCGCCTTCTACAGCCCCTCCAGCTCCTGCGGCTCAACCTCAGTTCACGGATCTTGCCTCGCTATTTGGTGCAATGTCTATCCAGCAACCTACACGGCATCAGGACAACAACTACTATATGGACACCGGCGCAAGCTCTCACAAGTCATTCAACCAAGGTAACTTACTTTCTCTTAAACCTTGTGGCAAGTCAAAAGTAATCTTGGTTGGTAATCGTGCTTTACTTCCGGTGTCTTGTATTGGCGATACATTCATTCCATTTTCTCAACACAAACTAGCACTTAAAAATGTTCTTGTTTCTGATCAAATGGTAAAAAATCTTATTTGTGTTCGTAAGTTCACTCTTGATAATTGGGTTTCTGTTAAATTTGATCCTTTTGGTTTCTCCATAAAGGATCTTAATACAGGTCGTCTTCTTCATCATTCTGATAGCGTGAGTGATCTTTATCCGGTTCTTCAGCCTTCTCAGTCGTCCGTGTCTCCAGATTCTGCCCTTGCTGCTGTGTCTCCACATGTGTGGCATCGCCGTCTTGGTCACCCTGGCGTATCAACTTTTAATTTTTTACGTTCTCGTAAATTTATTTCTTGTTCCAACAACATGTTACTCATGAATTTTGTTTGTTCCCCAGGCTGCCATAATAAATAATAGTGGTGATTTGCTTTTTCAATAAAGACAACATCATTGCCATCGTGGTTTGTTGTTAATTAAAGTTGTCATACTAAACCCAAGGACAGATTGTTGCTTCAATGCTGCAGACTGCTATTTATCTCACCGCCGTCGATGCTGATCTTCGGTCACTCTTCTGTTCTTGATAATCTTTTGGTGAGCATGTTTTTGTTTTTAAATTTTCTTTTTATCTTTATTTTTTCGTGAGTACAATTATTATTAGTCATTGCCGCCAATGATCCCACCCCACCACCCACCCCCACGGCTTCCCAACTAGTATTTGCTATAGGTAATGTTTACCCTTAGTTCAGTTTCAAACTTACAACTGACGTGTCTCGTTATAAATTATGGCATAGTATTTTTACTAATATGTGTAAAGGGGCAAAATTCATGAGTCATATCACTGGGAAATCTAAACCTAAAAGTGATGATGATGAGGATTGGAAAGCCATTGACTCTCGTATTAAATCTTTGTTTTACTCTACCTGTGAACCTAATTTGCCTAATATTATCACGGAAAATAATTGTACTGCAAAAGACTTATGGGACGCCCTTGAAGCTCATTTCTTGAATAATAATTTATCCCGTAGTCTACAGCTTCAAACTTTATTTCGGAACACCAAAAAAGGTGCTCTATCCATTACTGATTACTGTCATACGTTAAAAGATTTAGCTGATTCTCTGGCTGATGTTGATACCAAAATTTCTGATCAGGATCTTGTGTTACAAATCTTACAGAATTTACCACCCTCGTACCAAAGCTGGGTAGATGTTATAACTCACTCCAAATCTTTTCCCACCTTTCTTGAGTCCAAAAACATGTTACTCATGCATGAGTCACGTGAAGACCAACCCGAACCCACTGTTGACACACAACCTTCCCATAGTTCTGCCCTTTATTCTACCTCTAGTACTAATAATAATGGGAAAGGGAAAAAAAAAATAACCGACGAAACAAAAACACGGGACGGGTTTCATCTAAAGGTAATTCCAGGGGAGGGTCTACTTCTGGTATTTTCACTGGTAATTCTGGTGATGCAGGTAATTCAGGTGGTCCACCAGTTTTCAACAATCAGCTTCTCCAACTTCTGCAAAATGTCATGCATCAACAGTAGTCTCAGGCCCCTCAGCACATAGGATCTCACCGCTATTCGGCACCTCCTGCGCCGCCATCTTCTCTATATGATGCGCCTTCTACAGCCCCTCTAGCTCATGCGGCACAACCTCAGTTCACGGATCTAGCCTCGCCATTCGGTGCACTGTCTATCCAGCAACATACACGGCATAAGCTTGTGGTAAGTCAACTACTATATGGACACCGGCGCAAGCTCTCACAAGTCATTCAACCAAG
Organism: Pulicaria dysenterica; assembly: GCA_947179395.2. Classification (NCBI taxonomy): domain Eukaryota; kingdom Viridiplantae; phylum Streptophyta; class Magnoliopsida; order Asterales; family Asteraceae; genus Pulicaria; species Pulicaria dysenterica. Next base: position 36,345,832 of record OX359295.1, read on the forward strand.
GTAACTTACATTCTCTTAAACCTTGTGGTAAGTCAAAAGTAAGCATGGTTGGTAATGGTGCTTTACTTCTGGTGTCTTGTATTGACGATACATTCATTCCATTTTCTCAACACAAACGGGAACTTAAAAATGTTCTTGTTTCTGATCAAATGGTAAAAAATCTGATTTGTGTTCGTAAGTTCACTCTTGATAATTGTGTTTCTGTTAAATTTGATCCTTTTGGTTTCTCCATAAAGGATCTTAATATAGGTCGTCTTCTACATCGTTCTGATAGCGTTGGTGATCTTTATCTTCTTCTTCAGCCTTCTCAGTCGTCCGTGTCTCCAGAGACTGCCCTTGCTGCTGTGTCTCCTCATGTGTGGCATCGTTCACTTGGTCACCCTGGCGTATCTACTTTTAATTTTTTACGTTCTCGTAAATTTATTTCTTGTTCCAACAACATGTTACCCATGAATTTTGTTTGTTCCCCAGGCTGCCATAATAAATAATAGTGGTGATTTGCTTTTTCAATAAAGCCAACATCATTGCCATCGTGGTTTGTTGTTAATTAAAGCCGTCACACCAACCCAAGGACAGATTGTTGCTTCAACGCTACAGACTGCTATTTATCTCACCGTCGTTGCTGCTGTTCATCGGTCACTCTTCAATTCGGGATAATCTTTTGGTGAGTATGTTTCTGTTTTTAAATTTTCTTATTATCTTTATTTTTTCGTGAGTACAATTATTATTAGTCATGGCCGCCAATGATCTCACCCCACCACCCACCCCCACGGCTTCCCAACTAGTATTTGCTATTGGTAATGTTTACCCTCAGTTCAGTTTCAAACTTACAACTGACGTGTCTCGTTATAAATTATGGCGTCGTATTTTTACTGATATGTGTAAAGGGGCAAAAGTTATGGGTCATATCACTGGGAAATCTAAACCTAAAAGTGATGATGATGAGGATTGGGAAGCCATTGACTCTATCTGTGAACCTAATTTGCTTAATATTATCACGGAAGATAATTGTACTGCAAAAGACTTATGGGACGCCCTTGATGCTTATTTCTTGAATAATAAATTATCTCGTAGTCTACATCTTCAAACTTTATTTAGTAACACCAAAAAAGGTGCTCTATCCATTACTGATTACTGTCTTACGTTAATAGATTTAGCTGATTCTCTAGCTGAAGTTGATACCAAAATTTCTTATCAGGATCTTGTGTTACAAATCTTACAGAATTTACCACCCTCGTACCAAAGCTGGGTAGATGTTATAACTCACTCCAAACCTTTTCCCACCTTTCTTGAGGCCAAAAACATGTTACTCATGCATGAGTCACGTGAAGACCAACCCGAAGCCACAGTTGACACACAACCTTCCCTTAGTTCTGCCCTTTATTCTACCTCTAGTACTAATAATAATGGGAAAGGGAAAAATAAAAATAACCGAGGAAACAAAAACACGGGACGAGTTTCATCTAAAGGTAATTCCGGGGGAGGGTCTACTTCTTGTATTTTCACTGGTAATTCTGGTGATGCAGGTAATTTAGGTGGTCCACCAGTTTTCAACAATCAGCTTCTCTAACTTCTGCAAAATGGCATGCATCAACAGCAGTCTCAGGCCCCTCACCAAGTAGGATCTCACCGCTATTTGGCACCTCCTGCGCCGCCATCTGCTCTATATGATGCGCCTTCTACAGCCCCTCCAGCTCCTACGGCTCAACCTCAGTTCACGGATCTAGCCTCGCCATTCGGTGCACTGTCTATCCAGCAACATACACGGCATAAGCTTGTGGTAAGTCAACTACTATATGGACACCGGCGCAAGCTCTCACAAGTCATTCAACCAAGGTAACTTACATTCTTCTTCAGCCTTCTCAGTCGTCCGTGTCTCCAGATACTGCCCTTGCTGCTGTGTCTCCTCATGTGTGGCATCACCGTCTTGGTCACTCTGGCGTATCTACTTTTAATTTTTTACGTTCTCGTAAATTTATTTCTTGTTCCAACAACATGTTACCCATGAATTTTGTTTGTTTCCCAGCCATAATAAATAATAGTTGTGATTTGCTTTTTCAATAAAGACAACATCATTGCCATCGTGGTTTGTTGTTAATTAAAGTTGTCACACCAATCCAAGGACAGATTGTTGCTTCAACGCTGCAGACTGCTATTTATCTCACGGCCGTCGATGCTGTTCTTCGGCCACTCTTCTCTTCATGATAATCTTTTGGTGAGCATGTTTATGTTTTCAATTTTTCTTGTTATCTTTATTTTTTCGTGAGTACAATTATTAGTAGTCATGGCCGCCAATGATCCCACCCCCCCCCCCACCCACCCCCATGGCTTCCCAGCTAGTATTTGCTATTGGTAATGTTTACCCTCAGTTCAGTTTCAAACTTACAACTGACGTGTCTCGTTATAAATTATGGCGTCGTATTTTTACTGATATGTGTAAAGGGGCAAAAGTTATGGGACATATCACTGGAAAATCTAAACCTAAAAGTGATGATGATGAGGATTGGGAAGCCATTGACTCTATCTGTGAACCTAATTTGCTTAATATTATCACGGAAGATAATTGTACTGCAAAAGACTTATGGGACGCCCTTGATGCTTATTTCTTGAATAATAAATTATCTCGTAGTCTACATCTTCAAACTTTATTTAGTAACACCAAAAAAGGTGCTCTATCCATTACTGATTACTGTCTTACGTTAATAGATTTAGCTGATTCTCTAGCTGAAGTTGATAACAAAATTTCTTATCAGGATCTTGTGTTACAAATCTTACAGAATTTACCACCCTCGTACCAAAGCTGGGTAGATGTTATAACTCACTCCAAACCTTTTCCCACCTTTCTTGAGGCCAAAAACATGTTACTCATGCATGAGTCACGTGAAGACCAACCCGAAGCCACAGTTGACACACAACCTTCCCATAGTTCTGCCCTTTATTCTACCTCTAGTACTAATAATAATGGGAAAGGGAAAAATAAAAATAACCGAGGAAACAAAAACACGGGACGAGTTTCATCTAAAGGTAATTCCGGGGGAGGGTCTACTTCTTGTATTTTCACTGGTAATTCTGGTGATGCAGGTAATTTAGGTGGTCCACCAGTTTTCAACAATCAGCTTCTCTAACTTCTGTAAAATGGCATGCATCAACAGCAGTCTCAGGCCCCTCACCAAGTAGGATCTCACCGCTATTTGGCACCTCCTGCGCCGCCATCTGCTCTATATGATGCGCCTTCTACAGCCCCTCCAGCTCCTACGGCTCAACCTCAGTTCACGGATCTAGCCTCGCCATTCGGTGCACTGTCTATCCAGCAACATGCACGGCATAAGCTTGTGGTAAGTCAACTACTATATGGACACCGGCGCAAGCTCTCACAAGTCATTCAACCAAGGTAACTTACATTCTCTTAAACCTTGTGGTAAGTCAAAAGTAATCATGGTTGGTAATGGTGCTTTACTTCTGGTGTCTTGTATTGACGATACATTCATTCCATTTTCTCAACACAAACGGGAACTTAAAAATGTTCTTGTTTTTGATCAAATGGTAAAAAATCTGATTTGTGTTCGTAAGTTCACTCTTGATAATTGTGTTTCTGTTAAATTTGATCCTTTTGGTTTCTCCATAAAGGATCTTAATACAGGTCGTCTTCTTCATCGTTCTGATAGCGTTGGTGATCTTTATCTTCTTCTTCAGCCTTCTCAGTCGTCCGTGTCTCCAGATACTGCCCTTGCTGCTGTGTCTCCTCATGTGTGGCATCACCGTCTTGGTCACTCTGGCGTATCTACTTTTAATTTTTTACGTTCTCGTAAATTTATTTCTTGTTCCAACAACATGTTACCCATGAATTTTGTTTGTTTCCCAGCCATAATAAATAATAGTTGTGATTTGCTTTTTCAATAAAGACAACATCATTGCCATCGTGGTTTGTTGTTAATTAAAGTTGTCACACCAATCCAAGGACAGATTGTTGCTTCAACGCTGCAGACTGCTATTTATCTCACCGCCGTCGATGCTGTTCTTCGGCCACTCTTCTCTTCATGATAATCTTTTGGTGAGCATGTTTCTGTTTTCAATTTTTCTTGTTATCTTTATTTTTTCGTGAGTACAATTATTATTAGTCATGGCCGCCAATGATCCCACCCCCCCCCCCACCCACCCGCATGGCTTCCCAGCTAGTATTTGCTATTGGTAATGTTTACCCTCAGTTCAGTTTCAAACTTACAACTGACGTGTCTCGTTATAAATTATGGCGTCGTATTTTTACTGATATGTGTAAAGGGGCAAAAGTTATGGGACATATCACTGGAAAATCTACACCTAAAAGTGATGATGATGAGGATTGGGAAGCCATTGACTCTACCTGTGAACCTAATTTGCTTAATATTATCACGGAAGATAATTGTACTGCAAAAGACTTATGGGACGCCCTTGATGCTCATTTCATGAATAATAAATTATCCCGTAGTCTACAACTTCAAACTGTATTTCGTAACACCAAAAAAGGTGCTTTATCCATTACTGATTACTGTCATACGTTAAAAGATTTAGCTGATTCTCTGACTAATGTTGATACCAAAATTTCTGATCAGGATCTTGTGTTACAAATCTTACAGAATTTACCACCCTCGTACCAAAGCTGGGTAGATGTTATAACTCACTCCAATCCTTTTCCCACCTTTCTTGAGGCCAAAAATATGTTACTCATGCATGAGTCACGTGAAGACCAACCCGAACCCACAGTTGACACACAACCTTCCCATAGTTCTGCCCTTTATTCTACCTCTAGTACTAATAAAAATGGGAAAGGGAAAAATAAAAATAAAAATAACCGAGGAAACAAAAACTCGGGACGGGTTTCATCTAAAGGTAATTCCGGGGGAGGGTCTACTTCTGGTATTTTCACTGGTAATTCTGGTGATGCAGGTAATTCAGGTGGTCCACCAGTTTTCAACAATCAGCTTCTCCAACTTCTGCAAAATGTCATGCATCAACAGTAGTCTCAGGCCCCTCAGCACGTAGGATCTCACCGCTATTCGGCACCTCCTGCGCCGCCATATACTCTATATGATACGCCTTCTACAGCCTCTCCAGCTCCTGTGGCTCAACCTCAGTTCACGGATCTAGCCTCTCTATTCGGTGCAATGTCTATCTAGCAACCTACACGGCATAAGCTTGTGGTAAGTCAACTACTATATGGACACCGGCGCAAGCTCTCACAAGTCATTCAACCATGGTAACTTACTTTCTCTTAAACCTTGTGGTAAGTCAAAAGTAATCATGGTTGGTAATGGTGCTTTACTTCCGGTGTCTTGTATTGGCTATACATTCATTCCATTTTCTCAACACAAATGGGCACTTAAAAATGTTCTTGTTTCTGATCAAATGGTAAAAAATCTGATTTGTGTTCGTAAGTTCACTCTTGATAATTGTGTTTCTGTTAAATTTGATCCTTTTCGTTTCTCCATAAAGGATCTTAATACAGGTCGTCTTCTACATCGTTCTGATAGCGTTGGTGATCTTTATCTTCTTCTTCAGCCTTCTCAGTCGTCCGTGTCTCCAGAGACTGCCCTTGCTGCTGTGTCTCCTCATGTGTGGCATCGTTCACTTGGTCACCCTGGCGTATCTACTTTTAATTTTTTACGTTCTCGTAAATTTATTTCTTGTTCCAACAACATGTTACCCATGAATTTTGTTTGTTCCCCAGGCTGCCATAATAAATAATAGTGGTGATTTGCTTTTTCAATAAAGCCAACATCATTGCCATCGTGGTTTGTTGTTAATTAAAGCCGTCACACCAACCCAAGGACAGATTGTTGCTTCAACGCTACAGACTGCTATTTATCTCACCGTCGTTGCTGCTGTTCATCGGTCACTCTTCAATTCGGGATAATCTTTTGGTGAGTATGTTTCTGTTTTTAAATTTTCTTATTATCTTTATTTTTTCGTGAGTACAATTATTATTAGTCATGGCCGCCAATGATCTCACCCCACCACCCACCCCCACGGCTTCCCAACTAGTATTTGCTATTGGTAATGTTTACCCTCAGTTCAGTTTCAAACTTACAACTGACGTGTCTCGTTATAAATTATGGCGTCGTATTTTTACTGATATGTGTAAAGGGGCAAAAGTTATGGGTCATATCACTGGGAAATCTAAACCTAAAAGTGATGATGATGAGGATTGGGAAGCCATTGACTCTATCTGTAAACCTAATTTGCTTAATATTATCACGGAAGATAATTGTACTGCAAAAGACTTATGGGACGCCCTTGATGCTTATTTCTTGAATAATAAATTATCTCGTAGTCTACATCTTCAAACTTTATTTAGTAACACCAAAAAAGGTGCTCTATCCATTACTGATTACTGTCTTACGTTAATAGATTTAGCTGATTCTCTAGCTGAAGTTGATACCAAAATTTCTTATCAGGATCTTGTGTTACAAATCTTACAGAATTTACCACCCTCGTACCAAAGCTGGGTAGATGTTATAACTCACTCCAAACCTTTTCCCACCTTTCTTGAGGCCAAAAACATGTTACTCATGCATGAGTCACGTGAAGACCAACCCGAAGCCACAGTTGACACACAACCTTCCCATAGTTCTGCCCTTTATTCTACCTCTAGTACTAATAATAATGGGAAAGGGAAAAATAAAAATAACCGAGGAAACAAAAACACGGGACGAGTTTCATCTAAAGGTAATTCCGGGGGAGGGTCTACTTCTTGTATTTTCACTGGTAATTCTGGTGATGCAGGTAATTTAGGTGGTCCACCAGTTTTCAACAATCAGCTTCTCTAACTTCTGCAAAATGGCATGCATCAACAGCAGTCTCAGGCCCCCACCAAGTAGGATCTCACCGCTATTTGGCACCTCCTCCGCCGCCATCTGCTCTATATGATGCGCCTTCTACAGCCCCTCCAGCTCCTACGGCTCAACCTCAGTTCACGGATCTAGCCTCGCCATTCGGTGCACTGTCTATCCAGCAACATACACGGCATAAGCTTGTGGTAAGTCAACTACTATATGGACACCGGCGCAAGCTCTCACAAGTCATTCAACCAAGGTAACTTACTTTCTCTTAAACCTTGTGGTAAGTCAAAAGTAATCATGGTTGGTAATGGTGCTTTACTTCCGGTGTCTTGTATTGGCGATACATTCATTCCATTTTCTCAACACAAACGGGCACTTAAAAATGTTCTTGTTTCTGATCAAATGGTAAATAATCTGATTTGTGTTCGTAAGTTCACTCTTGATAATTGTGTTTCTGTTAAATTTGATCCTTTTGGTTTCTCCATAAAGGATCTTAATACAGGTCGTCTTCTTCATCGTTCTGATAGCGTTGGTGATCTTTATCTTCTTCTTCAGCCTTCTCAGTCGTCCGTGTCTCCAGATACTGCCCTTGCTGCTGTGTCTCCTCATGTGTGGCATCACCGTCTTGGTCACTCTGGCGTATCTACTTTTAATTTTTTACGTTCTCGTAAATTTATTTCTTGTTCCAACAACATGTTACCCATGAATTTTGTTTGTTTCCCAGCCATAATAAATAATAGTTGTGATTTGCTTTTTCAATAAAGACAACATCATTGCCATCGTGGTTTGTTGTTAATTAAAGTTGTCACACCAATCCAAGGACAGATTGTTGCTTCAACGCTGCAGACTGCTATTTATCTCACCGCCGTCGATGCTGTTCTTCGGCCACTCTTCTCTTCATGATAATCATTTGGTGAGCATGTTTCTGTTTTCAATTTTTCTTGTTATCTTTATTTTTTCGTGAGTACAATTATTATTAGTCATGGCCGCCAATGATCCCACCCGCCCCCCACCCACCCCCATGGCTTCCCAGCTAGTATTTGCTATTGGTAATGTTTACCCTCAGTTCAGTTTCAAACTTACAACTGACGTGTCTCGTTATAAATTATGGCGTCGTATTTTTACTGATATGTGTAAAGGGGCAAAAGTTATGGGACATATCACTGGAAAATCTAAACCTAAAAGTGATGATGATGAGGATTGGGAAGCCATTGACTCTACCTGTGAACCTAATTTGCTTAATATTATCACGGAAGATAATTGTACTGCAAAAGACTTATGGGACGCCCTTGATGCTCATTTCATGAATAATAAATTATCCCGTAGTCTACAGCTTCAAACTGTATTTCGTAACACCAAAAAAGGTGCTTTATCCATTACTGATTACCGTCATACGTTAAAAGATTTAGCTGATTCTCTGACTAATGTTGATACCAAAATTTCTGATCAGGATCTTGTGTTACAAATCTTACAGAATTTACCACCCTCGTACCAAAGCTGGGTATATGTTATAACTCACTCCAATCCTTTTCCCACCTTTCTTGAGGCCAAAAATATGTTACTCATGCATGAGTCACGTGAAGACCAACCCGAACCCACAGTTGACACACAACCTTCCCATAGTTCTGCCCTTTATTCTACCTCTAGTACTAATAAAAATGGGAAAGGGAAAAATAAAAATAAAAATAACCGAGGAAACAAAAACTCGGGACGGGTTTCATCTAAAGGTAATTCCGGGGGAGGGTCTACTTCTGGTATTTTCACTGGTAATTCTGGTGATGCAGGTAATTCAGGTGGTCCACCAGTTTTCAACAATCAGCTTCTCCAACTTCTGCAAAATGTCATGCATCAACAGTAGTCTCAGGCCCCTCAGCACGTAGGATCTCACCGCTATTTGGCACCTCCTGCGCCGCCATCTACTCTATATGATACGCCTTCTACAGCCTCTCCAGCTCCTGTGGCTCAACCTCAGTTCACGGATCTAGCCTCTCTATTCGGTGCAATGTCTATCTAGCAACCTACACGGCATAAGCTTGTGGTAAGTCAACTACTATATGGACACCGGCGCAAGCTCTCACAAGTCATTCAACCATGGTAACTTACTTTCTCTTAAACCTTGTGGTAAGTCAAAAGTAATCATGGTTGGTAATGGTGCTTTACTTCCGGTGTCTTGTATTGGCTATACATTCATTCCATTTTCTCAACACAAATGGGCACTTAAAAATGTTCTTGTTTCTGATCAAATGGTAAAAAATCTGATTTGTATTCGAAAGTTCACTCTTGATAATTGGGTTTCTGTTAAATTTGATCCTTTTGGTTTCTCCATAAAGGATCTTAATAAAGGTCGTCTTCTTCATCGTTCTAATAGCGTTGGTGATCTTTATCTGGTTCTTCTGCCTTCTCAGCCGTCCGTGTCTCCAGATACTACCCTTGCTGCTGTGTCTCCTCATGTGTGGCATTGCCGTCTTGGTCACCCTGGCGTATCTACTTTAAATTTTTTACGTTCTCGTAAATTTATTTCTTGTTCCAACAACATGTTACCCATGAATTTTGTTTGTTCCCCAGGCTGCCATAATAAATAATAGTGGTGATTTGCTTTTTCAATAAAGACAACATCATTGCCATCGTGGTTTGTTGTTAATTAAAGCTGTCACACTAAACCCAAGGACATATTGTTGCTTCAGCGCTGCAGACTGCTATTTATCACACCGCCGTCGATATTGTTCTTCGGTCACTCCTCTCTTCTTGATAATCTTTTGGTGAGCATGTTTCTGTTTTTAATTTTTCTTGTTATCTTTATTTTTTCGTGAGTACAATTATTATTAGTCATGGCCGCCAATGATCCCACCCCACCACCAACCCCCACGGCTTCCCAACTAGTATTTGCTATTGGTAATGTTTACCCTCAGTTCAGTTTCAAACTTACAACTGACGTGTCTCGTTATAAATTATGGCGTCGTATTTTTACTGATATGTGTAAAGGGGCAAAAGTTATGGTTCATATCACTGGGAAATCTAAACCTACAAGTGATGATGATGAGGATTTGGAAGCCATTACTCTATCTGTGAACCTAATTTGCTTAATATTATCACGGAAGATAATTCTACTGCAAAAGACTTATGGGACGCCCTTGATGCTTATTTCTTGAATAATAAATTATCCCGTAGTCTACATCTTCAAACTTTATTTCGTAACACCAAAAAAGGTGCTCTATCAATTACTGATTACTGTCTTACGTTAAAAGATTTAGCTGATTCTCTGGCTGATGTTGATACCAAAATTTCTTATCAGGATCTTGTGTTATAAATCTTACAGAATTTACCACCCTCGTACCAAAGCTGGGTAGATGTTATAACTCACTCCGAACCTTTTCCCACCTTTCTTGAGGCCAAAAACATGTTACTCATGCATGAGTCACGTGAAGACCAACCCGAACCCACAGTTGACACACAACCTTCCCATAGTTCTGCCCTTTATTCTACCTCTAGTACTAATAATAATGGGAAAGGGAAAAATAAAAATAACCGAGGAAACAAAAACACGGGACGGGTTTCATCTAAAGGTAATTCCGGGGGAGGGTCTACATCTGGTATTTTCACTAGTAATTCTGGTGATGCAGGTAATTCAGGTGGTCCACCCGTTTTCAACAATCAGCTTCTCCAACTTCTTCAAAATGTCATGCATCAACAGTAGTCTCAGGCCCCTCAGCACGTAGGATCTCACCGCTATTCGGCACCTCCTGCGCCGCCATCTGCTCAATATGATGCGCCTTCTATAGCCCCTCCAGCTCCTGCGGCTCAACCTCAGTTCACGTATCTAGCCTCGCTATTCGGTGCAATGTCTATCCAGCAACCTACGCGGCATAAGGTTGTGGTAAGTCAACTACTATATGGACACCGGCGCAAGCTCTCACAAGTCATTCAACCAAGGTAACTTACATTCTCTTAAACCTTGTGCTAAGTCAAAAGTAATCATGGTTGGTAACGGTGCTTTACTTCCGGTGTCTTGTATTGGAGATACATTCATTCCATTTTCTCAACACAAACGGGCACTTAAAAATGTTCTTATTTTTTATCAAATGGTGAAAAATCTGATTTGTGTTCGTAAGTTCACTCTTGATAATTGTGTTTCTGTTAAATTTGATCCTTTTGGTTTCTCCATAAAGGATCTTAATACAGGTCGTCTTCTTCATCGTTCTGATAGCGTTGGTGATCTTTTTCTTGTTCTTCAGCCTTCTCAGTCGTCCGAGTCTCCAGATACTGCCCTTGCTGCTGTGTCTCCTCATGTGTGGCATCTCCGTCTTGGTCACCCTGGCGTATCTACTTTTAATTTTTTCCGTTCTCGTCAATTTATTTCTTGTTCCAAGAACATGTTACCCATGAATTTTGTTTGTTCCCCAGCCATAATAAATAGTAGTTGTGATTTGCTTTTTCAATAAAAACAACATCATTGCCATCGTGGTTTGTTGTTAATTAAAGCTGTCACACCAACCCAAGGACAAATTGTTGCTTCAACGCTGCAGACTGCTATTTATCTCACCGCCGTCGATGCTGTTCTTCGGTCACTCTTCTCTTCTTGATAATCTTTTGGTGAGTTTGTTTCTGTTTTCAATTTTTCTAGTTATCTTTATTTTTTCGTGAGTACAATTATTATTAGTCATTGCCGCCAATGATCCCACCCCACCACCCACCCCGACGGCTTCCCAACTAGTATTTGCTATTGGTAATGTTTACCCTCAGTTCAGTTTCAAACTTACAACTGACGTGTCTCGTTATAAATTATGGCGTCGTATTTTTACTGATATGTGTAAAGGGGCAAAAGTTATGGGTCATATCACTGGGAAATCTAAACCTAAAAGTGATGATGATGAGGATTGGGAAGCTATTGACTCTACCTGTGAACCTAATTTGCTAAATATTATCACGGAAGATATTTGTACTGCAAAAGACTTATGGGACGCCCTTGATGCTCATTTTTTGAATAATAAATTATCCCGTAGTCTACAGCTTCATACTTTTTTTCGTAACACCAAAAAAGGTGCTCTATCCATTACTGATTACTGTCATACGTTAAAATATTTAGCTGATTCTCTAGCTGATGTTGATACCAAAATTTCTTATCAGGATATTGTGTTACAAATCTTACAGAATTTACCACCCTCGTACCAAAGCTGGGTAGATGTTATAACTCACTCCAAACCTTTTCCCACCTTTATTGAGGCCAAAAACATGTTACTCATACATGAGTCACGTGAAGACCAACCCGAACCCACAGTTGACACACAACCTTCCCATAGTTCAGCTCTTTATTCTACCTCTAGTACTAATAATAATGGGAAAGGGAAAAATAAAAATAACCGAGGAAACAAAAACACGGGACGGGTTTCATCTAAAGGTAATTCCAGGGGAGGGTCTACTTCTGGTATTTTCACTGGTAATTCAGGTGATGCAGGAAATTCAGGTGGTCCACCAGTTTTCAACAATCAGCTTCTCCAACTTCTGCAAAATGTCATGCATCAATAGCAGTCTCAGGCCCCTCAGCACGTAGGATCTCACCGCTATTCGGCACCTCCTGCGCCGCCATCTACTCTATATGATGCGCCTTCTACAGCCCCTCCAGCTCATGCGGCTCATCCTCAGTTCACGGATCTAGCCTCGCTATTCGGTGCAATGTCTATCCAGCAACCTACAAGGCATAAGGACAACAACTACTATATGAACACCGGCGCAAGCTCTCACAAGTTATTCAACCAAGGTAACTTACTTTCTCTTAAACCTTGTATTGTCGATACATTCATTCCATTTTCTCAACACAAACTGGCACTTAAAAATGTTCTTGTTTCTGATCAAATGGTAAAAAATCTGATTTGTGTTCGTATGTTCACTCTTGATAATTGGGTTTCTGTTAAATTTGATCCTTTTGGTTTCTCCATAAAGGATCTTAATACAGGTCGTCTTCTTCATCGTTCTGGTAGCGTTGGTGATCTTTATCCGGTTCTTCAGCCTTCTTAGTCATCCGTGTCTCCAGATACTGCCCTTGCTGCCGTATCTCCTCATGTGTGGCATCGCCGTCTTGGTCACCTTGGCGTATCTACTTTTAATTTTTTACGTTCTCGTAAATTTATTTCTTGTTCCAACAACATGTTACCCATGTGTCATGCATGTCAACTAGGTAAACATTGTCGTTTGTCTTTTTCTAGTTCCGTCACTAAGACTTCTAGGATTTTTGAGCTTGTTCATTCTGATTTGTGGACATCACCTGTGACTAGTTTGAGTGGTTATAAATATTACATTTTATTTTTGGATGACTTTTCTCATTTTCTATGGGTGTTTCCTTTGCGTGTGAAATCTAATGTGTTTCAAGCTTTTTGTACTTTTCGTGCTTACGTTGTTAATCAATTTAAAACAGATATTCAATCGTTTCAATGTAATAACGGGCGTGATTTAATAATACTAGATTGCTTGATCTTTTTCAACAAAATAGAATTAAAATTCGCTTTTCTTGACCGTACACATCACAAAAAAATGGTAAAGCTGAATGTGTCATACGCACTATTAACAATGTCGTCCGCACTCTCTTGTTTCAGGCCTCTCTTCCTCCCAAATTCTGGGTTGAAGCTCTCAACATGTCAGTTCACATTCTCAATCTTCTGCCAACAACCACCCTAGCTTTCAAATCCACTTGTGAAATCTTGTACAGAACCTTCCCTACCATCACGCATTTGCGTGTTTTTGGATGCCTCTGTTATCCTAATCTCTCTTCTACTACGCCTCACAAGCTCTCCCCTCGTTCTACTGCCTGTGTGTATCTGGGTCCATCGTCTTCTCATCGGGGCCATCAATGCTATGATCTTGTCTCGCATCACATCATTATCTCTCGACATCTGGTGTTTGATGAAGATCATTTCCCGTATGCTTCATTTAATGCGCCACTATCTAACTCTGACTATAATGCTTTTGTTGACGATCAGACCTCCCCTACTTTGATGTCTGACATTAATTCTACATCGTCTCTAGCTACTCATCCTGTGCCCCCTCCTGACCTGGATACCTTCACCACTGACTCTCCTTCCAGCACTAGTCACGACCATTCTCCAGCAGCTATGGCCTCGTCTGGCAGCACCTCTGCGCCAGATACTGTGTCTCCCGGCGATACTGTCGTCGACTCGTTTCCTTCACCTCCGTCTACTGCTTCCTCTACTCATCCCATGACCACTAGATCGCGTACTGGGAATCTCAAACCCATTCAGATTCTCAATCTCTCGGCGGTCGACTCTCGCTCTCCGATCCCGAAATTGACTGCTCAAGCAGCCTGTGATCCGAACTGGAAGGCAGCCATAGACTCTGAAATGTCTGCTTTGCTTTCTAATAACACATTGGATCTCGTTCCACCTCCAGCTAACGTTAACATTGTTGGTTGTCGGTGGTTATATCGTCACAAGTTCGATAGTCAGGGTCGCCTTGACCGTTACAAAGGGCGGTTTGTTGCCCAGGGCTTCTCTCAACAACCTGGTCTTGACTATGACGAAACTTTCAGTCCAGTTGTGAAACCAGCTACTATTCAGACATTTCTTAGTATTTATATCTCTTTAAACTGGCCCATCCATCAGTTAGACGTCAAAAATGCTTTTCTCAATGGTGATTTGTCCGAGGAGGTCTACATGAAACAACCACCTGGTTATGTTCATCCTTCCTATCCTAATCATGTTTGCCGGCTACGCAAAGCTCTTTATGGGCTTAAGCAAGCCACGTGTGCTTGGTTTCAGCGATTTGCTGTCTTCATCACCTCTCTTGGTTTCTCTTCCGGCAAATCAGATAGCTCCCTTTTCGTCTATCACCATGGTCGTGACACTATATACTTAGTATTTTATGTCAACGACATCATTTTGACGGCCTCCTCTCCTGCTTTGGTCACGCGTGTCATTTCTCGACTCTCCTCTGAGTTCAAAATGACTGACCTTGGTGCTCTCTCCTTTTTTCTAGGGGTTGCTGCCACTCGCTCCTCCTTGGGTCTTTTTCTGTCTCAGTCAGTTTTTGCCTAAGATATCATCACTCGTGTTGGCATGGATACTTGCAATCCTTGCCCCACACCGGCGGAGACAAAGTCTAAACTACCCTCTTCTGGTGCGCCAGTATCTGATCCGACTCTTTATCGGAGTCTTGCTGGTGCTCTGCAGTACCTAACGTTTACTCGCCCCGACATCACTTATGATGTTCAGCAAATCTGTCTATTTATGCATGATCCTCGCCAACCGCATCTGAATGCCCTTAAACGTATTCTGCGATACCTAAAGGGTACTCTTTCCCATGGTCCATTTCTCCGTCCCTCATCTGTTGATTGTTTGGTATCCTACACTGATGCTGATTGGGCCGGTTGCCCTGAAACGTGCCGGTCTACCTCTGGGTTCTGCATTTTCCTGGGTGACAATCTTGTTTCTTGGTCGTCCAAGCGACAACATGTTGTTTCCCGCTCCAGTGCTGAAGCTGAATATCGTGGCATTGCTAATGCTGTTTCCGAGTCTACTTGGCTCGCAATCTTCTGGTCGAGTTGTGTCTCCCTCTTTCCCGTGCCACGGTTGTTTTTTGTGATAATGTGAGTGCCATGTATTTAGCCAAAAACCTTGTATAGCACCAGCGTACCAAACATATGGAACTTGACTTACACTTTGTTAGAAAACGTGTTGATTTGGGGCAAGTGCGTGTGTTGCATGTGCCCTCGTCTCATCAGTTTGCAGATATATTTACTAAAGGCCTACCTACACTGTTATTTTAAGATTTCAGATTCAGTCTGAGCATTCGCTCTCCTCCAGCTCCGACTGCGGGGGTGTGCTAAATAAATAATTTATTATTGTTATTTATGTATAGTGTAGGGTACCTTTGTGTAAATACTGTGTATTATTTATATTGGTGATGGAATGCAATACGCCCTAAACGGGTTTCCACAATACGTAACATGGTATCGAGCCAGACATAGACCTCGAACCTTTACGTTTTTTTCCGATCCATTGATCGTCGGTGCCCCCGTCGCTCGAAACTGCTTCCACTGCCACTCGCCGGAGACCAAGCTGCCGCCGTCGCGACCTTGCCGTGTTTTTTCTATAGCGTCGGCTCTCTCTAGTTCTGCACTTCGCTGCTGCCCTAGCCGCCGTCGCATAAGTCGCTGATTGCTTCTGCACCGTGACTCTCGCAGCCACCATCGATGCCGCCTTCCGTCTGTCGGAACCCTAGCAGCCGCTCCCTTGCGCCGCTGGATCTGCTGCTGCCGGTTGTCTTTTGTGTTTTGCAGGTCATATAAAAGCATGCATATATGTTTTTTCTGTATAAAACTAATGCTATCTATCTACATATAATATTAAATAATTCTTAGGTGTTAGGTATACGGTTATCTCGGTGGAGATCACCAAACCCGTCCCGTTAATAAATGGGTATCTCCTATCTCCGAACCTGACAAGATTATCTCGATTTCAGTTTTTCCGATCGGTGTCGATTTTTTCTATCATCCCTATTCTCCCACATTCCTCTTGCAACATCACCTTTTCCTTCCATCATATTCTATCTCATGAACCCCCATATACATCCCACACCACCATCCTAACGTTCACCTATATTTATTTTTATCTTTAATACAACTAATATAAATTTTAATTGTTTAGTTCTTACAAATATACATGAAATAATATTAAATATTAAAAAAATAAAAAATACATAATTTTTAGACCAAAAAGATAACTAATCCGTGTCAAATAACGACCACAACTGATCAAGACACAACCTCCGTGTTAAATAAATCACAATATCACATAGAGCACATATCACAACATAATATAAGAGTTAGTGAAACTCACCTGGTCAGCAAAAACAACAAATAATACAGAATGGATGAAACTGTTAGAACGGGTCAGTTAACGGATCTGACTCTCGTAAACTACAACATATCATACGAAATAATAAAAGGTGTGAGTTATTGAACCACAGCACACTCGCAACCCCTCGGTTGAAACACCCTAAGGTCAAGCTAAACCATTTCTCAAAACTTCAAAAGTACCGGACGCGATGTGCCGCCCAGCTGAATGCGATGTGTCCCCGTTACAGGCTTAAACCTCAATTTGCCTCTTAGGGATGGGCTTAATCAGCTCGGCCCAAACCAGAACAAGCTGGATTTGAATTACAGTTTTCAAGTTGGATTTGAGGCAACATACTCCATGTCGAATTCTCAATTGGATTGCATGTCGGATTCAATGCTTAGAAGTTATGAGTCGGATTTGATATCAAAGTCGAATTCTAAACACTACGTTCACAAATAGAATTCGTAAGTCGAGTTCCTAAATAAAAATGCATGTGCTAAATGGTACCAAGTCGGGTTAAGGTTTATGGGTTGAATAAACAACACGTCAATAAGTCGAACCAATGAAGCAACGTAGGTCATATTCTTACATGCAATATAAGTCAAATTCCAGATATACATAAGTTGGATTCAACTTACGTACAACAAGTTGAAACTGTTGTCTTTGTCATTCGTACGCGGGCAAGAACCCCAAATTGTTCAAAACTCAACCAAAATTAAAGATTCCAAGTTCTTTGTGTTCCGAACTCACGATAGCCCATCCCTCTATGCTTAAACCGCACTGTTAACATTATCACGAGGACTAAAATTTCAAAAACAGTGCTTGATTGGAGTTTCACGCAAAACAGGTTTTCATCCTCAGATTCAAACTTGAACTTCCTAAGTTTCTTTGTTTGAAGTTCTAAAACATTCTAGTATGCCATGGTTTAAGCTAGTTTCAAAAAACTCCCTTTCCCATGATTTGAAGATGAAAGAAATGAATTCCCAGCCATGTTCTTTAAGAGTTAAAAACAGGGAAAAGAAAACCCATTTTATCATTCTTTACTAGCTCTATGTAATGGAAATTAGCATATAATAGGTTAGAAGAGTCAAAGATTAATACCTTATGTAATTTCCTTGAAGGCTTGTGGCAAAAGAACTAGTTCTTTCCTTCCTCTTGCAAGATATGAATATCACCGTGCAACTCCTCCCTCTCCGATTTAACTAAGATGGTTGATGAAATAGTAACATGTAATGCCCTAAATTACCTATACTTAACTATCAGTTTGGGCCAAGGCCACATCTATAATTTACTCTAACTCCGTAAGCCCAATTACTACTAACTTGGTCAACACATGAACAAGTTTGCTTAACAGCTTCTAACTTGCTTCTAAAACTAAACAATGAAGTTCTTGTGTAGTTATCAAATTATAAGAATTCAACGTACTTAGCATGTCTTCATGCTTCAGTATATATAGAAGATGGCGTCAGGTGGATGGAGGAGAGGTAGGAGACAAAGGTACTAGAAATAATAACATTATAATAGATAAAGTTAGTGAGTGAAAAGTTAAAACACTTTATACATGCAATGTATAAAGTGAATGTACTTTTTCTGCAAAAGTACATCCCACTATCTATTATTATATTATTAAATTACTACCTTTTGTCTTGGAAGTGTAAGTTTCTCCTTTCATGCTTGTACTTTATACAACATCATGCTTTCTTCAGATTTGACTTTACCAAGTATGAAGTTGCCAGCCATACTTAGTTGTTGAAACAAATCTTCGAGATCTTCTTTTTTTAAAGTAACTATCACCTTTCACAGAGGGTCAAGATCAATCCCTTTTGTCTCCTTATGAGATACAAAAGGTGCTAAGACTTTTACAAAGACAGATCTAAGACATAATAGAACAACACATGTTCTGTATTTGACTTAAGAATAAATATAATGAAAAACAGCTAACTGTTATAACTATTTTCGCTCAGCTGATAAAACACTGAAGTGCAAATATACTGTTGCTCAGCAAAAGGATAAAATGAAAGACTCAGCTATTATCGTATGCTCAGCTGATCATGAAATGCTCAGATGATAAAACATACTAAAGTAAAATGACATAAGCTAATCAACCTAGATGATCAGCTGGCCAAGTTTGTTCAACTGATCATTGAGAGTGATAAGCTTATAAGAAAACACTTGATAACATGAGTAGCTTATCTGATAGATTAAAGGCCTCAGCTAACCAAGGTTGTAGACTCAGCTGATCACTTGACTGCTCCGCTGATTGAATTTGTTACCTCAGCTATGCTTGTATATGTCCAACTTATGCTTCTGGACTTGTCTTCTTCTTGGCTGATCGTCTGAAGCTAGTCCTTCATCTAGCTGATACTCAACTGATACAAAGTACTTAGTAAAATTCTTTTAAGTCACAAGAGTTTTAATAATTCAATATTCTAAGTTCAAACTAAATATATTTTAACACATGTTTGATTATGGTTTGATTAGGAATCTCCCCAACACAACTATCCCCCACTTAGGCATGACTTCGTCCTCGAAGACACTGTTCGAACAACGCTGGATAATGCTTCCTCATTTCTGACTCGGGTTCCAACGTCCACACAGAACCCTTTCGGTGCTCCCACTAGACCTTTACCATCAACTTGTTTATTCCTTAACACTTTAGTCTCCGGTCAACGATAGCAATAGGCTTCTTGGTCACATACGCTAAAAGCACATAACTCCCGTGCTGAAGTTACTTCCTCGCATTCATAGCCGTGTAGAAGGTCATGTCTCTTTTCTAGCGTTCCCCACCAGTTACTAGTTCTCCCCCACTTAGGGTTTGAATTCCTACTTAGCGTCACTTGCAGTCCATCGTAGTCTGTGCTGACTCCACCAGTCCACAAAATGTGTTCACAGTATACTAAGAATTAATATAAATCATATCGTTAATAATCATATAATCAACAATAATCAATAATCTCATCATCATCGAGTGCTCACTAGGACCTTCGGCTCCAGCTGATAGCGCGTTTGAAAAGACATGAAAAATCATTTTCGAAAATCGTTTTGAAAATACAGCCTGGCTTCGAACCATGAGTCGGATCCCAAGCAACAATCAAACAAGAACATACAAGGAACCCTAATCACAGTCCTAAACCCAACAGTTTGAAAACTTCGAACCAAGGTTTAAGTCAGAACACACCACTTGTATGTTCAAATCCCTCAAATCAAGGCTCTAATACCAAGTTGTAACGCCCCAAAATTTTTTTAGATTAGAAATTGAATAATAAAAAGCCGTTAAATAAACATCGGTAGAAACACCACCTGCCCGACACCCGGGACTTACGGATCCAAATAAAATATTAATAATATATTTAGAAATCAGAGTTTGAAAATAAATTGCGGAAGAATGTTGTCATGCCGGTGCCTTCCTCCTTCTCTGCACGAGACGGTCGTGAAAGATAAAGTCAAGAACAGGGCTTAATGCTTAGTGAGCACACAACACTCATATATTATTTCACATAGATATTCAAATAATCATTTACATCACATCAGGTGTCACTCAGGCGATTGCTACTCAAGCGATTGTGCCACTCAGACTATTATGCTACACAAGTGATCGTGCCACTCATGCTATTGTGCTACTCAAGCGAATAATAAACACAATATCATATAAGAACACGTATCACAATATAAGATATAAGTTAGTGAAACTCACCTGACTGCAGCAATAGTACAAGTACATATATCACTATAAATCGTATAAAGATTGAGTCAACGTATCACACCACCAGATCCTGAAGATCATATAATATTTAATTAATAATAGATATAAATCCTAGATACGACACTCTCTCGTATCTTACAAACCCTAATCTCTGAAGACCTAACTCGAAGTTTCGGGTTGAAACCGTATACCGAAACCTTAATTCAATCGAAGCTTGTATATATATATATATATATATATATATATATATATATATATATATATATATATATGTATATATGTTAGATTATGTGCAGAGATAATTAACGAGTACATTGTGTCCAATGTTATGAGAGACTAAAGAGTCACACCGCTACACACACAATTCAGAACAGTTGGATCTCACCATTTTGTGTGAAGATAATTAATCAGTTAGATTAATTATTAAAGAGAAAACGTAGATAATTAATCAGTTAGAGTAATTATTGAAAAGAGAGAAATAAATAATTAATCAGTTTGTATTAATTATTAGAAAGGAACAAATAATAAATAGTTATTTATTATATAAAAGGAATTAAATATTATGTTTTAATATTTAACGGACCAGTTAACTAATAGTAAATTAATTAACTAGTAAAGTCCACGGGGTCAAAGTGAAGAGAATGAAAGTTTAATTAAAACAGCGGACTTTTAATTAAACGGGCTTAGGTCCAATCTAATCCTTATATATATATATATATATATATATATATATATATATATATATATATATATATATATATATATATATATATATATATATATATATATATATATATATATATATATATATATATATATCTTAAGCCCTAAGGATTAGATAGAGATAACACAAGGATTAAAAACCCTAGCCACCAAGAACTCTCTCACTCTCGATCTCGTTTTCCCCACGGTCGACCTCGACCGTCGCATCCCTCTCTCTCTCGGTCGATCTCTCTCCCGGTCGATATCTCTCTCGGCTCTCTCTCTCTCTTCAATGAACAAGAGAAACATCCGAGGGGTGTTTGCGATTGCCGATCAACACACACACCTACACACTCTCGACTTTGAGTGTTGAAGGCTTGGTGATCCAGGAGCGGTCTAGCAGCCAGTTCAATCGGAGGTGCAGTAGTGGTGGACTACTTTAGCAATGCCAAGTCTGATCAGGTATAATTCTATAACTTTATCTATGGATTTTTTGTATTTAAGAAACTATGGTTAATCATTAGTTTAAAGATCCTAACCCTTTTTGGGGTTTAGAAGGTTGTGTTCAATCCAGTTCCGCTATTAGGATTGAACCAGTAGAATCAAACCTAGGGTTGACCAGTTTGAGTCACTAGGTGGCTTGGTCAGGTATCAAAACCCTTCATTGGTATCAGAGCCTCGGCTCTATGATCCATAGTTTCTAGTTTTATCTGTTTTTAGGATTAAGGTTTGATTCTTGATCTTTTACTTGCTCTAGGCTATTTCGAAAATCACCAAGGGCAACAAACCCTTTTTTGGTTTTGTTATCCAGTTTTAAGAAGTTTAAACCTTTTTTGGCAACAAAACCTTAAATCATGGATCTCTCTCTCTCTCTCTCTCTCAATGCTTAAAAATCCGACGAGATCCATACTCACTCTCCCTCTCCTTCGGCACACTCTTGCACATACATATACACTCACAGCTGCTGTCTTTTCCTGCGAACACACACACATCCAACTTCGGCGAAACTCATGTACGTACCCCCTCGATCGCTGCCGTTTTCAACAAAACACACACTCTCTCGTTATCTTCTCCGGTGATGACACACACACACACACACACACACACTCAGTTGTTTCCGATGAAACCTACACACGCAAACTTCTTTCACCCTCTTGCTTCCGACCACTTATGCACACACATCCCCGTCTTCTCCAGCGAAGTACACCCATACCCATACAACTCGAACTCACCCCGAACTCCAATATTGACGGTTTCAGAAATCAGTATGTGGTTTTAAATAGAAATTACGAGTTGAAATCAAAATGGTGTTCGGGTTTCTATGCTAGTTGCTCACAATTGACCCCCACCCGAGACCAACTTTCAGCTATCGATTTTGAGTTTATCGACCCTTAACAAAGAAGTAGAAACCTCAAGGTTGTAACTCGAATTCCTAAGGTGGTTTATGCTTAAAACCCCGATAGAAAGGATGCTAGTAAAGAAAGTAATGTTACCTGAAATTTCCTTTCGTAATGGCTAAATTCCGTTGAAGAAATGGTGACCACCGGCGGTGAGAGGGCAGCTGGCGGAGCACGGTGACCTGACGAGTCCCTTCCTCTTCCTGACTTACGGAGTTACGGTTATCGAGAAAGTCGCATAGGGGGCTGTGCATCTTAGTAGTTGTGCCCCCAATAAAATAATCTTATTTATACCAAAATCCTAATTCTATTTCTTGATAGATTGTGTGTGTACACGTGTCATCATATCCGTGAACACTATGAGTCACTAAATGACACACAGCTGCACTCCCAACTATTGAAACAGGAAATAATACATTGTGTGTATAGTGATAATTAATAGTTAATTAATTATCCAAAAAATAATAAATGGACGTTTATTATTAAGAGAGATTAAATATCAGTTTGGTATTTAATTAATAAGTTTGGTTAAATAAATATTAATTAATAGTTAATTAATTAATATTAATCAAACTAGAGTGTAAGTTTTGTAAAAGAATCAAAGTTATGATTCAGACCTGACTTTAAAGCCTTAATCCATTTATCTTGTATAAATAGGGTTTAAAAGGTTAAATTAATCATAAGTTAATGATTAATAACATTAAGCCACAAAGTAAAAGACAAAACACTCTCCCTCTCCTCTCTTGTCTTGGGAGGCAAAAACCGACCAACCACCAGGGCTGTGCGACAAACTTCAGTCAACGGTGGTTTGCCCGTTTGTGGCGGCAGTTTCTGGCGAACAACACCCCAGGGCCGAGAACCCCTCTTCCGGGGTTCTTTTCTCTGCGACAGTCCTTCGAGGGCCTATCGGCGGCGGTGGTTTCTTGTGTTACACACACGGGACCGATTTTTCGATTCAGGTATTATTGTATTGGAAGTCTAGCAGCCAGTTAAAAGGGTGCAGTAGCTGTGTATCCCCCTATAGCAGTTCAGGGTATAATTCTATCCTTATATTATACTGTTGTGGACTTTTATATATATATATATATATATATATATATATATATATATATATATATATATATCGGTTATAATTGTGATTTATTGTTCTATTTTCCCACCTGATCCAGTTGTGATCTTGAAATAAGATTTAAGTTATTGTTATTCCGCTGTGCATTGTTTTACCCTGTAAATCCCAACATTTCTTTTATTTTTACTTAATTCATTTAACCAATTAATTTACTCTCTTAAGCCCAATAAGATGATCATTTCAAGCCTAACCAGTAACCACCACTAATCAACTTAACTTCAATAACTTATGTAAGTCCAATATTATTATCCACTACAAGCCCACTTATGCTATCATAATTATTTACTTAACCTAATACTAACTTAAACTATAAAATCAATAATTAAAGTAAGTTAATATATGTCTTACTTAAGTCCAACAACAATCCATCTCTAATCATTTGATTATGGGTACTTCACTTATTTGTCAAATCCAAATCCATCCTTATAAAATTTCGCAAAGATATAAATGTATTGCTAAATAAGATACGAACACATCTCTAGAATTCGATTTATATCGATGGTAATAATAATTCTCCTCAACTACGTCATGACAAAACTGCAATAATAATTGAAATCTGAAAATGGGTATTACAATGTTACATCATAATACCACATATTTTCCTAAAACAAATGTTCATTTATGAATAACACACTTTTTTATTCTCCTTATCTAAGTCATTCTTGAACTTTCGCCTCTTCCCCCTTTTGTATATGTTTTTTAGATCCATTGACCTTTTTTTTTTTTTTTTTGCAACCGCGGCTTCCCTCTCTAGTATTTGAAACGCATGCATCGCCATTGTCCAGGTTACCGAGAATTTTCTCTCGTCGACATCATTATGAGGGCCGTCTTAAGGGGTGGGCCGGTGGGCTACCCGGGCAACCACCCAGGGCCCATGGCTAGATGGGGCCCATGGTCGGTATAAAGTTCTATATATACATATATATTTATATGTTGTGTGTGCGAGAGTGTGTGTAACCAAGTTTATTGAGCCTAAATATACACTTAAGTAGGGAAAATGTCCAATTTTTTTGACCCAAAAAGCGTAAACTTAGAAATTGTAACAGCAATCGGCTTGGAAAACATATAATCAAGACTTCAAAGTTTAATTGTTAAAAGTCTAACAAAACAGGCATGAAGTTTCTTTTATCTATCATTTCTTGTTTGGGTTATTGATTATTGATTATTAATTATTAGTTAATTAATTTGATTTAGTTATTTGAAATAAATACTTTTTTGAATCACTTGTTAATTAGGGCCCATTTTTATCACTTGAAATTCTACTCACTTGATACCAAATTATCAACTATTAGATTTGTTGGAGTCATTTATTTGAAATAAATTAGCCAAATATTCTTGATAATTAGTTAATTAGTTTAGTGTTTATTTGGTATATTAGCTGATAAGCTAGTTACTTGAATCATTTGATATCAAGTTAACTGGTGTGCTTACTTCTATAACTGAATCACTAGATATCAGGTTCATTGTTTTGTTTATTTGAATATCTAAATCCATTTATAACTAACTAATAAATTAAATTTTCCAAAATGTATTTGTCCCGTAGTAATAAAAGAAAAGAGAAGAACTTGAAAACCCAAAACGGTCTCAAACAGAGAGAATGAAAAATTTATAAAGAAGTTAAAAACCTAAACAATTGTAGGTTTCTTATTTAACATATTATACATTTTAGTATGTTTTATTATATTTTAGTGATTTTAGGGCCCACTTTTTAGTTTTGCCCCGGGCCCCAAAAATATTTGAGACGGCCCTGGTCATTATATAAGTTCATAATATGAGGAAATTTCAACTTGTTTCTTGGAGAAATGTCGTTTTGAGAGGGATAATGCCAGGGACGTCTTTAGGGGTGGGCTACCCGGGCAACCGCCTAGGGCCCATGGCTAGATGGGGCCCATGGTCGCTATAAAGTTCTATATATACATATATATTTATATGTTGTGTGTGCGTGAGTGTGTGTAACCAAGTTTATTGAGCCTAAATATACACTTAAGTAGGGAAAAGGTCCAATTTTTTTGGCCCAAAAAGCGCAAACTTAGAAACCACTTCTGCTAGTAAGCCAAGTAGTGATCATCAAAGCCTTGAAACCACTTCTTAGAACAGTCCACAATATCCAGAATTTACTCAAGAACACTTAGTAATTCTGGAAATGCTCAAGAACAGCCAGGAACTCTCTTAGAGAGAGTATGCAAGTGTCTAAAAGGAGAGTGGATTAATACCTTGAATTAATCATATTGATCTAATATCAATTAATTCATTTTTAGGACAATGCTTGGACTTATTATGGATTCTTCACATGTCTCCAGACCTGTAATGGTCGTCCATACAAGCCCCAAGAACCTCTATTATTGTCCAACTTTGAGCCATGTGCAGATAAGACAAAAATCATTAACTGCAATCTGTCAGACTCAGGTAACGGCCAGGGTAACGGCCGTTACATAGGCCGTTATCTTGACCTCAGATAACGGCCATGATAACGCCCGTTACATAGGCCGTTATCTGGCTCTTTGGATAACGGGCATGATAACGGCCGTTACCTTGGCCGTTATCTCCCCTTTTGTCCTTTTCTCTCGTTTGCGTATTGTGTGCTATCAGGATCAATCCTTGGTGTGTGACCCAATAGGCTCGTGTATCATCGATAGCATTACTAATATACGTGTGGCAGTGGGCATACTCCAACAGACTCCCACTTGCACATGACACAGCGTATCGGTAAGTAACACAGACAGAGAGCGGCCTCTAGCAAGGCATCTCTGACACCCAAGTCAACGCGAGTTATGTCATCCCAAGACAAGTACCAAATCACAACCCTATAGGTTTGATATGGTCCTAAAGATAAGTGATCAATCATCCTTTCGTTTCACGATATCCATGTGAACGCGAGACATGGTTAAATGTCAATCTCGAGATCGTTCATGATTATGTTTCTCGATCGAGACTGGTGGTGACCAAAACATACAAGTTGCAATCAGATACTATTATCACTGCACACTTTGAGCATGGCCATGCATTTTGGAGTCAGCGACCAATCATCGAGGGGCCTATGGATATCTCTCTAAAACTAGAGGAACGAATTCCTTTGATTACATTGCTCGGCTACATACACCATACTTTACCTAAATGCTATCTTTATAACAGCCAGTTACGAACTGCGTTTGAAAGCAATCAAAGCAAAGCAAGTCCATGCTTTGAAACACATGCATCTCCAGTCTAAGGAAGAAATGATATTATCATCCTGAGTTACTTGTTGACAGAAACCATGAAGAAACCTCAGGTGTGGGTCATCCAGTCACTTGAAACCCTTTTTCAAGTACAGGCGAAGTATTGCGTCCCCGTGTCACAATCCCATTGGACACATGACCAATCACTTCCCTCAGTCTTTATTCAAACTTCCTTCCCTAGAAGAATGACCGACTGTGGACATTTTAGAATGTATACACATTCAAGGAAGAGGTAAAACATGCTAAGTTGGAACACAATAAGGCTTACTGAGAGTACCCGCTACACACGTATTATCAAACCCATTTGATAATCGATACAAGCAGAAGCTCAATATTGTTTGATGCTCCCAAAATACAAAGCATATCAAACATTACTAAAACAAATTTAAGCTAAGTATATGCAGGCCCTAGTCTGATCATATCAGTTGCCTGCGACTTTAGCTCACTATACGGAACTTACCACCATGCTATCCGTGTGTACTCTGAAAGTGATCATATCCACACTCCAACCAATCACTTTTCAAGTGTGCGTTGATGGGACTATGATCTTATGTCCGAGCCGTTACATCTCTATTGTTTCAATAGAACCCAATAAGGTTAATGATGCTCGTAACTATGATTTTATGTGCATAAGCTATCATACCTCTTTGTCTCAATAGAGCACAATAGAGTCAACGATACTTTAAAAAATCATACTTATTAATGACACCTTGTTTAGTAGGATCACGAACCCCAATCCAGATTGGCGGTTGTCCTCTTTTAAAAGCCAGCGCTGGAGTAACAAATTATTCCAAGCTTCTTCTAAACATGTATATATCAACAAGAATATATCTCAATATTTCTTGTACTTCACAAATTTGCTTCTTTATCTCCATTATCAGAATATGTCCTAGACATATTAGATAGGATAACAACAACGCTCCCACTAGCTCTGGCATCCATCCAAGTTTCATAATTTGCTTATCGAAAACTCAAACACTTGATTTTCAAAGCAAAACTCTTTAAACTTAGATGTTTATTTAAGTCTAAAAATAGACTTCCTCGTGTTTGTAGACTTATACGGATACTCGGGATGCAACAGACCTTCGGATAGTGTTGTGAACACTTCCTCATAAAATTCCTATTACGGAATTTGGTCTTTGTATCATATTGCCATAAAACGGCACAAAACATCCGTGTGAACTTCAACATGACCACTGGGAGAATGTATTCATATAATACCATCCTCATGGTCAATTATCATGAAACCATTTTCCTACCAGTCAGTATTTGAAGTTATCTACAAACTTAATTATTCGACATAACCACCGAGAGAAAGTTTCCAGATGATCCATTCCACATGGTCAATCATCGTGAAAAACCTTTCCTCACCGTCAGTATTCGAATTCACATGCTTATCCATGCAGATCTTATCTCCAAAAGATCTATATACACCATCCAGGTCAAAACCCTAGGTGTTGGATTAATCAAGTTCCAAAACTTGAAAGTCCAGCATGGATTGCATATTATTTCATTACCCTCTTTATCTCAGTAGACCCAGAGCCCACTACAGATTTTGGTAGTTGATGCATACATTCATGTATCATCAATAAGTCATCGTCCTCAGGTATAACAAATTATACTCTTCTAGTCTTATGACAACTCTTACCAAACATATGAGGAAGTGATCCTTTATGCCAGATACTCCAACATAGCCATGTTGAGTGTCAATCATTTCTGATTGAATGCTAGTGTCAACATCAGGTCTTTATTTAAATATCACGTTCTTCCCCTGGAACGCTTCAGTTATTCATTTCCCTTTTCGAGCAACCAAACTAGGTTCCCAAAAGGATATGAAATGAATATCTAAAAGCTAGAAGAACTATTTAAATGCATTAGCATAATTAAAGTTCATCCATCTCCCACTAAATGTAGACTGGATAACTTTAATCTTATGAGATTGATAAGCAAAGCATTCTTTCTAGTCAAATCTCTTCCGATGCTAACTTGGCCATTTTTGTTGATATATATATAGAGCAAGATTATTTCCCGCCACTTCTTTAGTATAATTCAAACAATTGATTACTAAAATGTAACACATCAATTACCAGACCATATCAAGAATGTCTGGTTTCTCCACTATACGACCCATTTCATAATGTGTCCTAGGAGGAGTGAATTATGAGATAAATCCATAATTCATTTGATGGTTATGTTTACTCAATCTACACAGTCTACACAAGGATTAATTCGGCTAAAGCTCGACAATCAACCTTTGTATAACTAGATTCGAGTATCATAGTTTCTTTTGCCCTCTTTACCTTCAAGTTTGTTATGGGTGAGCCATGAACAACTCTAAGGTTTCAGGCACTTGTCTAATAGATTAGACATACCCTTTCCTTCAACCATGATGGTAAAGGTAACAAATCATATCGAGATGATTTTGCTTGAACGGTCCCTTTTTACACAAGTGTAAACAAAGTCCAACAAGCTTTTAATCGTCCCACTATCACAAGTGAAGGATATCATAGTTATTTAACCTCATAAACAAGATTTGCAATCTTCGGTTGACTCAAAGTCAAGAGATTCCAAGTTCCTAACCACATGGAGCTTGGTGATGCAATTCTTGTTTATATGGTTAGATCAACTATATCATAAGCATAACAAGATATAAATATTTGCGATTGTATTATTACTTCTTAAGTGAAAGCTTACTATAGATGCCACGACATGAATAAACTTTGAAATAAATCTTCTAAAACCCACAAGTAAATATTCAAAGTGATATTCATTGTCATCAAAGGCATAAAGATACAATGCTTCTTGCCACGCAGGGCGTAAAACATTAATCTAAGTAAAGTAATAATTTAGCTAGCAGGAATGGTAAGATCTAAACTTCCAATCCTTTTAGTAAGAGACAAACACCATGTTTCCCTTCACTATCTCCAGCTCTCCATTTATCATTGGCCTACTTCCGATTAACACCTACACTTTGCAACAAACAAGTTGTGACAAACATGAGTGTATCGACTAGCGTTACAAAACCTAGTCATTGGAAGTAGAAGATCAATGGAGTTCAATCATGAATGTACCTGAAGTCGAGGAGCTAACGTTCTTCCCCTTTAGGATACTTAGCTCTTTTAGGCACTTAGGGCAAGCGTGGCAGTGCCAATTTCCAATCTTTCCGCAAAAGTAGCAAACTACCCCAAGTGGATCATCATCTTGAGGCACAATCTCATTGTCCTTTGACTCCACATTTATGGTAGACTTAGTCACACCAAGCTTCCCATTTGAGGTTAGTTTCTTCTTCTTGCTTTCTTGTTTCCTAATAGCCATAGCGGATGTGGATGATTCAAGCTTCCTTTTGACCATGTTCGACTCTTCAGCCTTCAACATGTCATGAAGCTCTATCAATGATTTTTTGAAATTGTCTCTATGATAGTTCCTGACAAACTCCTCATAAGACGCGGGCAGGGATTGGAGGATCATATCCACCGCAATCTTATTCCCTATCGGAAACCCAAGTCTTTCAACTTGATCCATATATCCCTTCATTTGAAGAAAATGGATATTCACATCCTTACCTTCTTGCATCCTACAACCGACCAAAGCCTTCATACACTCAAAGCGTTCTTGTATAACCTGCTGTGGGAACAATTCCTTTAGCCGGTTAATCATGTCGTACGCACTCAATTGCTCGAGTTACTTTTGCAGCTCCAAGCTCATAGTCGACAACATGAAACAAGAAATATCTTGTGTATCTATTATACGCTTTTCATATGCGTATCGAGTAGCCCAGTTCGCGTTGGTAGCAGGTGGCTCTGGAAGAGGCTCCTCAAGGACGTGCAACTTTGACTCGTGACGGAGGACAATCCTCAATACACGATACCAGTCAACAAAATTCACTTCTATGAGTCTCTCCCTTTCTAGGAATAAACGAAGCTTAAAATTTGATGTGGTGTCGTTAATGTTTTCCATCTAAAATAAGAGTACACGTTTTAGTAAGTTTTGATATAATCCTCGTTAAAACAATTACCCAATTGATTTGAGAAAACCAAAATATTTTAACAAGGGCTAAGAACCTCAAGAATACCCCAATCCATGACGGGTTTGCCGCGGATCACTTCATAAAGCATGTTTGATCCCTTCTCTCACATATTCCTCATTAATTCGTTTTGATAGCTCGGCTAGAGCTCGACAACTACCAAGGCGTATTAAATCTTGGAATTGTAAATCGACCATCAAGACACACGTTGGTACTCTAGCCTAATGATCGGCTCGGCTAAAGCTCGACAACCGACCCTTGCGAGTTGCCACACACACCTTCCACACAGTTACACAAAACCGATCTCGGCTAGAGCTCGACGACCAATCTTGTTTCACTAGATTCGGGTGGTGTCATCTTACGGGAGGCGAGTGAATTACCTTTTAGAAAAACGGGATTTAGTTTTTCTGGTTTAAAAACCTCTCAACTAGTTTGATTAACAAAAGTGACAAAACGCCGTTTTCACTTATTTTGGAAATAAACACTTTATTACCAATTTGTTAATCATGTGGCGCGCGGAGTTTGTTAAACCGATTCAAAACTCTTTGGTTTTATTTTTGAAAACTTTTCTAGTATGCGAAGATCCTAAAACAACCATGCAAGAAAATATACAAAATAAAAACCAACCACGCATGTAATAAATATCCGGTAACGAGCCATAATTATAACCCTATGCGTCTTGTCCACGAGCCTATGGACAAGACTAAGTCAACTAAGGACAAATCCGATTGACTTGATGCGTGCTCCTCCCACTTGATCCATTGCGTCTCCTACCGACCTCCGGATCCAAGTTAAGCCAATGCACCTCTCCTAGGCCCTCGTTGGTTGTCTTCGGTTCTCCTTTTACAATTTACAAATTTAAAAGGAAATGACACGCAAGCCACAAAAAAATCTATTCTAAGCTAATTACAAATTACAAAGAATAGCAAATTGGCATGCAAGCCATTAAAATTACAAACCGAATAAATAAATTATTATTACAAACCATTGTGGCCAAAACCACCAAATGAATGAATAAATAATTTAAACAACCAAACACATCTCATAGGTCAAATAAAGGCTCTCTATGTTACCGGATTTAAATCACAACCACAAAACACATGGTGTGCCACACAAGACCATGTAAATCTTATATATCTTGGTTAAGATTATTTAAACACCCAAGGCACTAATAATCCCATGTACATATGCATTAGGAACCTCAAACACTTTGAAATTCCACAGTCATATATACATAATGTAAGTATATGTAATTAACTATTTTCATGCCAAAATGCTAATATACATATAAATACACCAACCAAGATATAAGGCACTTTCATATTGACATAAAAATAAATTCTGGAAAAAACCAGAACCTATCAAACGAGCCAAAACCGAAAACGAGTTTAAAACGAAAAGCTGTCAAAAGACAGAAAATGGCCTGGATAACGGCCATGGTAACGGCCGTTACCCAAAAACCATAACACCCGTTACAGCTTAAAAGGATAACGCCCGTTATCATGAAGATAACGGCCGTTACCCATACCCAGCAGATGGAAAAATTCGTTTTCGATTTTCAGGCCACCAAGGTGCAATACCTATGTAGAGATGGCTCTGATACCACTGTTGGGTTTCGTTGGACATCATACCCGCACAGCGGAAGCATAAAAACAAGTTTTCGGGTATAAAACATGATGCCATCAAGACCCAAAGTGGAGGATGCTCTACATACCAATATTGCAACCAAAAACAAAGATGGAGTAAGAAGAATACCATGCTCCAGCTTCTGAATAATCTAAATTGGGATGAACTCTAAGCCACCAAGAGAGTAACTCTCTATTGCTAGTCCACACCAAGTATGCTTGATCCCCAAATGCTAGTAAGCCAAGTAGTGATCATCAAAGCCTTGAAACCACTTCTTAGAACAGCCCACAATATCCAGAATTTACTCAAGAACACTTAGTAATTCTGGAAATGCTCAAGAACAGCCAGGAATTCTCTTAGAGAGAGTATGCAAGTGTCTAAAAGGAGAGTAGATTAATACCTTGAATTAATCATATTGATCTAATATCAATTAATTCATTTTTAGGACAATGCTTGGACTTATTATGGATTCTTCACATGTCTCCAGACCTGTAATGGTCGTCCATACAAGCCCCAAGAACCT
The DNA here is from genome assembly GCA_947179395.2 of Pulicaria dysenterica. Lineage (NCBI taxonomy): Eukaryota > Viridiplantae > Streptophyta > Magnoliopsida > Asterales > Asteraceae > Pulicaria > Pulicaria dysenterica. The sequence goes on from OX359295.1 coordinate 36,378,811, forward strand.
CTATTATTGTCCAACTTTGAGCCATGTGCAGATAAGACAAAAATCATTAACTGCAATCTGTCAGACTCAGGTAACGGCCAGGGTAACGGCCGTTACATAGGCCGTTATCTTGACCTCAGATAACGGCCATGATAACGCCCGTTACATAGGCCGTTATCTGGCTCTTTGGATAACGGGCATGATAACGGCCGTTACCTTGGCCGTTATCTCCCCTTTTGTCCTTTTCTCTCGTTTGCGTATTGTGTGCTATCAGGATCAATCCTTGGTGTGTGACCCAATAGGCTCGTGTATCATCGGTAGCATTACTAATATACGTGTGGCAGTGGGCATACTCCAACACAATCGGCTTGGAAAACATATAATCAAGACTTCAAAGTTTAATTGTTAAAAGTCTAACAAAACAGGCATGAAGTTTCTTTTATCAATCATTTCTTGTTTGGGTTATTGATTATTGATTATTGATTATTAGTTAATTAATTTGATTTAGTTATTTGAAATAAATACTTTTTTGAATCACTTAGTAATTGGGGCCCATTTTTATCACTTGAAATTCTACTAACTTGATACCAAATTATCAACTATTAGATTTGTTGGAGTCATTTATTTGAAATAAATTAGCCAAATATTCTTGATAATTAGTTAATTAGTTTAGTGTTTATTTGGTATATTAGCTGATAAGCTAGTTACTTGAATCATTTGATATCAAGTTAATTGGTGTGCTTACTTCTATAACTGAATCACTAGATATCAGGTTCATTGTTTTGTTTATTTGAATATCTAAATCCATTTATAACTAACTAAACAATTATAGGTTTCTTATTTAACATATTATACGTTTTAGTATGTTTTATTATATTTTAGTGATTTTAGGGCTCACTTTTTAGTTTTGCCCCGGGCCCCAAAAATATTTGAGACGGCCCTGATACGGGCCCCATGTTCCTGTATACGGTCTGTCTCCTATACACGGGCTGTGTTGAGCAAAATACCAGAACGACTAGAATGGCTACTTTTCTTGCTAAATCAACATTACTCAAAATTGACACATTTTAGTGAATTACAACACTTATAAGCACTCTATAATATACAAAAACACGTCCAAAACATCTAAATATCAAACTTGATCATCTCTTAATCAATTGACTCTGTGAACTCAATTTTTGACCAATTGTCTCAAGAATTAAAGAATAAACATCACAAAATCAGTTTTTATCTCTCACCATAAGTACCAAATCAATAGCTAATTTCATCTAAATCATCACGGAGATATTTCCTACTTACCAAGTACTCTAATTCGTCATAAAATAACTAAAACTCTATGATAAGCACTAAATGGGTGGTAATATATAACATACCCACTCTACTTGAGTTAGAGTTTTCATTTGAATATCTTCTCTCTGCTTGATTTCAAGATTTCACCAAGGCTCCTCCCTCGATTGTTCCAACACACTCTCTCAATTTTTGAATTTAAAAGTCATATATGGCTTATTTATATGTGGAACTATGACTCTTTAACAAAAACACCCCTCAAGTTCATTTATTTAAACTTAAGAAACAAAATACTCCCATAATTGTATAATTGGATTAGTTAAATTCCAACTTGTGTACTTTAATTCCTTTAGTTATAACTTATAAACAACTCTTATTAGATGAACTCTTTAACTAACAAAATCATGCAAAATTATATAGATCTTTAATTAACTAATAAAAGATTTAAATACAACTTTCAACTTTTAGGGTGTCGCAACTCTCCCTTATTTATTTTAATTCCGTCCTTAATATCAGTCACTAAATAAGTCTACGTAGTTTCGCCTCATCTCATCCTTTGGTTCCCAACACTCAGAACCTTGGAACTGCTTCCACTGCACTTTCACAATCCTTATGAGTTAGTTATGAGACTTATGTATTTCTTTCAAGAATAGACACCGATTGCTCCAAATAGTTGACCTTCTCATCTATTGTTACGTATTATAAAGGTACAAATGATGACTCATGATTTAAACACTTTTACACCCGAGACACATGATAAGTATTGTGGATTCTGGACTACTCTTCGAGTAGCTCTAACCTATAAGCTACTTTTCTAACCTGTGTAATGACCTTGAAAGGTCCTATCTTTTTGAAGGACTAATTTAACCCTCTTTCTAAACCAGATAATAGCCTTCCACGGAGATTCAATAAAATAAAATTCCCGATTTAAAACTTTAACAGTGATCATTTCTTATCCCCATATCTTTTTTGTCGACTTGAGTATCTTGCAGTCTCTCAAGGATCTATTGAATCTTCTCAATAGTTCTCTATAATACTTTGATGATGCCAAGTACTTGTTGACCTACTTCTCCCCAATAAATAGGAGTCCGACACTTTTGTCCGTATAGTATCTCAAATGGTGACATACCAATACTCGCATGATGGCTATTACTATTATAACAAAACTCTGCTAATTGAAGATACATATCCCGAATACCCTCAAGTCGATCACACAAGCACGCATCATATCCTCTAGAGTTTGAATTGTTTGTTCACTCTACCTGTTTGTTTGGGTTTTTCAAGAGTTTAGTTATCAAATCTATTTTCATTTGTTCTTACTTTGTACTCTGGAATCTAATAGTTGTAACTTATCATGTGGTCTTTGATGCTCGACTTTTACTTGCAAGTAGTTTAGACCTTTTTTCCACACAACATGTAATATCTCTCTTCATCTTCCGCCATAAATAATCAACTTTCAAATCACGAAACATCTTTATTGCTTCTAGATGAATAAATTTTTTTGATATGTGTTCTTCGTCAAGGAGTTTATGTCTGGCATCACAAATTTAAGGTACCAATACTCTACCATAGCTCGTCAGTAAATCTCAACTGTGTTTAATAAGAGGAGCCATCTAGCCTTTTATCCGCTCTATATTTTGATTCTTTTCTTTTACACCTTCAACTTGTGCATTTTTTTTATCATCTGAAGCACTAAATAACCACGGTCATTCTTAAATAGTGGATTACTAACGGCATGCAACTCGCTTTTTGACTCAGTGCATAAGCTGCAACATTAGCTTTACGTGGGTGGTAAAGCATTTCACAATCATAATCTTTTACTAGGTCTAGCCACCTCATTTGTCTTAGGTTCTTCTGTTATAGAAAATACTTCAAACTCTTATGATATGTATAGATAGTGCATTTAACTTCATATAAGTAATGTCTCCATATTTTCATAGAGAAACACAACTAACTCTAGATCATGAGTTGGCTAATTTTTCACATATAGTTTTAGCTCACAGAGGCATAAGGAATAACTCGAACCTTGTGCATCAATACACACTGTAAACCAAGAAGTGAAGCATCATAATACATTTTCATGTCACCAAACCCTTCGGATAAAGAATAGAGGCCTTGCACAATTTTTTTTATTACATCAAAGACTCTTATTTGAACATCATCCCACATGATCTCTACATCGTTTAGTTAACTTTGTTAATAGAACTACAATTTTAGAATAATCTAATATAAATCTTTGGTAGTATCCGGCTAATTCTAGAAAGCTCCTGACTTCATTGGGACTTTTAGGAGGTTCCAACTTCATCACAGCTTCCATTTTGTCGGGATCAACCTTAACACCATCTATGTTTACCACATGCCCCAAAAACAGCACCACTTGAATCCAAAATTCACACTAAGAAAATTGGGCATATATATTTCTCTTCTCAATGTCTCCATATCATTTCTCTAAGATATGTCTCGTGCTTTGTTTAGTGATGGAATAAACCATGATATCATCAATAAAAACAATTACTGATTTATGTAACATTGGTCAACAAACTCAGATCATTAAATCCATAAAGGGAGCTGGTGCATTGGTTAATCCAGACAGAATAACTACGAACTTGTAGTGGTCATAACGGGCTATGAAAGTTGTCTTAGGAATATCCTCTTCTCTTACCTTGAGTTGATGGTACCCAAATCGTAAGTCAATCATTTGAAACCAAGCAGCCCCTTGTAATTGATCAAACAAGTCATCAATTCTCGGTAAGGGATCTTTATTCACTACAAGAAATAGAATTATTTGCGGCGTCAACTTTTTGTGGCGACATATGTCGCCGCTAAAGGCTTGCTAAACGACAAAAATGTGGGCCCTCTCCATCTGACTACCAAGCTGTCGTCGCTAAAGGCTTTTGCGGCGACGCATGTCGCCGTTAAACGTTTTTTCCCTCCCTCGAAAACCATGGCGGGATTTATTCCCTCCTAAAAAATTCAGTGTCGCCGCAAATGCTGTCGCCGCAAAAGGTTTTTTAATATTCCGTATTTAATTTTCAATTTTATTTATTAATTAAATACGTGTGTCGTCGCAAATAGTAGAAAATGTCGTCGCAAAAAACTTTTGGGTACGGACTTATTGCGGCGACCCTTTTGCGACGACATGTCGCCGTTATATAGTTTTTGCGGCGACATTTTCCCTTTTAGCGACGCAATATGTCGCCGCAAAAGGACGTTTTTTTTGTAGTGATTCAATCTTTGGAAACCTAGCAGCCCCTAGCAACTGATCAAATAAGTCATCATTTCTTTGTAAGCGATATTTATTCTGTACTATCAATTTGTTCTACTCTATGTCATCAATAAACATTCTGAAGGCCCATCTTTTTTTTATAAATATTAGTGGAGCTCCCCATTGGATGTGCACACAAATCCTAACAAACGTCACTCTCTATCTAAAGGTCTCTGATTAAACTGCCTTATCCCTCTTAGGAAGTGTTTACTAGCTCTAACGTATCATTTTCTCACTACAAAATGGTCTATTTGAGTTTTATGAACACCTTAATTAGTAACCAATAACCCTTTCCCCTATGTGTTCATAAAAGTCCCCTCTTATAAACAAAAGTTAGTCCTTCGTTCTTCTCTCACAAGATCATACAACGAGCTGCATACACTAGTCTTTTGTACTGCCCTAAATTCAATTAAATGTTTAATCAATGAATAACTAAATAAGATAGGAGTATTTTCATCATTTGAAGTTGATCGAGGAGGAAATAATAGTGTAAGGGAGTCCCATCGAAAGAGGCCAAACACATAAAAATCGTAAGCCATGGATTAAATTCTTAATATAACCAAACCACGAGGACAAAAAAATGTAACTAATTTATTTTAAAATGTAAGCCGCATTAGAAAATGTGTAAAATATATGTTCTTCAGTTTTATGAAAATAATATTTGACGAGATAAGAATTAAAAAAGAAAAAAGTGAAGGTTGAAGAAAATGATGTGCTTTTAACCAAGTAAATACTAGTTTCATTACAACTCTTTTTACTATACATATACAATTATCGTTGTATAGTTCAAGGTCTAATTGATACATAATTTGATGACATATATCATTTTTTTCTGCTTTGTATTAAATAATAACTAAGATCAAATATGTACAATATATTTGCGTTAATTATGTACAATATGTTTGCGTCTTTTCAGGGTTAAGCATAAGCATTGGACTGCTTTTCCTTGCAAAACGAATTACACAAACTAATCAAGAAAGCCATAGCCAAGAAACAGAAAGAAAAGTTTTTTAGTCGCAATGGTGGTCTACTTCTTAAAAAACAAACATCAACTAATGTCGGTTTAGTTGATAAAGCGATACTTTTCACCTCCAAGGAGTTGGAGATAGCCACCGACAATTTTAGTGAGAATAGAATTCTCGGTCGAGGAGGTCAAGGAACTATGTATAAAGGTATGTTAGCCAATGGAAGAATTGTAGCAGTCAAAAAATCAAAAAATGTTAACGAAAGCCAATTAGAGCAGTTCATCAATGAGGTTGTCATTCTTTCACAAGTCAATCATAGGAATGTTGTCAAACTATTGGGATGCTGCCTAGAAACTGAGGTTCCGATACTTGTCTCTGAATTCATTATGGAACCTGATTTGATCTTATTCAAAACAACACCGATGAGTTCCCATTTTCTTTGGACATGAGATTACAAATCGCGACAAAGGTTGCAGGAGCACTTGCTTATTTACATTCAGCAAGTTCCATTCCAATATATCATAGGGACATCAAGACCACAAATATACTTATGGACGAAAAGTTCAGAGCCAAAGTTTCTGACTTTGGAACGTCAAGGTTTGTATCCGTAGATCAAACTCACTTAACTACATTAGTCAAAGAGACATTTGGTTATTTTGATCCAGAGTACTTCCAATCTAGTAAGTTCACCGAGAAAAGTGATGTTTACAGTTTTGGAGTTGTTTTGCTTGAGCTCTTGACTAGAGAAAAGCCAATTTCCTTAACTAGATTTGGTGAACATAGAAACTTAGCTACATACTTTATGTTTGCCATGGAAGAAGATCATGTGATGTCAATATTTGATCCAAAGGTTGTTAATGAGGAATCAAAGGGTGAACTCTTAGCAATAGCTAACTTGGCAATGCGATGTTTAAATTCTAACGGAAAAAATAGACCAACAATGAAAGAAGTAGCCTTAGAGTTAGAAGGCCTAAGAATGACAGAAGTTCCTTTTACAATAGACACTACATGTGGACATGCAACTTATACTCAAGGTCTACCGATGTTTGCATGTAATGAGTCAACCTCAACAACCACAAGTATTAAAGACAACATTAACGAATTATCTATCGAGACAAGTTCTAAATCAGTGTTTTATTAAGACTTAATTTCTCACATAATATTATTTTGAATCTTTGATGAATAAGTTGTATTTGAAATGTAGAGATGTATTGTGTATATACACCCTTCTTTATATGTCCATCTCAAGTTGGTTTTAAGCATGAAAATTCCACATATTATGGGGATGTTTGGCAAAACTAGATGGAGTTATTGAGGGGTGAATTTGTAATTTTCATTTAAAAACACGATAATTTAAATTATCATATGTATCAATACTATCTTATTTCGCTCTCACCATCTATAACTCATATGACTTTCTCTTTCTTAATCGTAATGGAATTTGATTTTTTTGTGTGATTTTGGAGTTGATTCCTAAAACCTTATATATCAATTTGCAAAGTGTGGAAAATTACGAGTTATTGTGGGTGAATTTGTAATTTTCATTTAAAAACACGATAATTTAAATTATCACGAGATAGGATTGCACAAGTATTGATACTATCATTATATCGCTCTCACCGTCTATATAACTCATATGACATTATCTTTCTTAATATCCGACTTCACATTAACAGGTAATGGAATTTGATTTATTTGTATGATTTTGGGGTTGATCACTAATATTAAAACCAAAAATCTAAATTGTCTATTCCCGGAGATGGCGTCGATGCAAATGATAAACATAACACATTGTTTTGCAGGTTTTGAGTTCTTTGATTCCCCACCTCACTTCAGTTCCGTCACCCGGTTTTTCAAGAAAGAAACTGGCATCCATATTATCCCACCACCTTGCACTGCCCTATACTATACCGCCGAGGTCAATCATGAGGAAAAAGTTATGGGTGAACCGTCTAAATGCAGTTGGTGGTATTGTGACCGGCGGCAGTTGTCGAGGCCAGTGATATCATCAACAAATGAACAACAAAAAGAGTCATCGACCCACGTATCTTATTGGAAACTGACTTGATGGCTTTAAAAAGTTCATAATGATGATTGTGAATCAATCAACTGAATCGAGGAGATGTACCGATGAAGATGGAATAAGGAATTAAACTAAAAGATGTTTCTAAATTAAAGAATGGAAGAAAACACACAGGGATGAAAGGGGACTAGGGAGATGGGAGAAGGAAGAAAGAAGATGTGACTTTTCTTCAATCGGTGTTTGTTCACTTTGTTGTTTTCTTAGTGGAAGTCAAGCTATTCAACAATGGTGGAACACAGGAATACCCAATTGCAAATGAAATGCAAACTCATATCCAACTTATAATGCAAATGATTATAATTTTTGCTTAATACACCATTTGATGTCTAATTTCTATTTTTTCTTTTTTTAGTTCCTTGAATTACTACATATTGGTTATTAAAATCGTTAGTTGGGGCTAATAGGTTATGATAATAATTTAGAATTTATGGTAGCTAAATAAAAGAAATTATATAAACAGTGTACCTGAGATGCATATATACGTGTTCAATTTTACTAACTATATAATCAATAATCAATGGTAATTGAATAAAACCATTTTTAATTATGTGGTTTTTTATGTTAGAAAAAAAAAGTTAAATGAATTCTATGTAATAATGCTAAAACTTGGTTATAATTAATATTTTTTAGATGAAAACTAAATAGAATACGTATAAAAAACTGATGTATTAAGTTGTTATCCGGCGCATCACGCACCGCTAAAGTAAACTTGTTTCAAATCATTCAAAAAAAGTAGGTTGTGAGCATATGCATTACAAATTACAAGCAAGAGATAATGCTTGAAAAGTTGAAGCGGTATGAAAACATTATTAATACAGTAGTATAAAAACAAACTATTGGTAGAATGGTTGAAAAAGACAACACTTCCAACCTCATAGAACAAAGCAGAAAATGGCACCATTTTCCTTTGGTTTTAGACTTTCATCACCTCTACACATAATTCGATCATCATGATGACGGTAATTGTGACGACGGTAATTGTGATGACGGGGAGCAATTGTGACGATGAGTGAAATTTAGGGGGGAAAAAGAACGCGCGTTTTTTTATTAGCAATTGTGACAACGGCATTTGTGACGACACTGGGCTTTTGTGACGACATATGGCCCACCCAACCACATGTCGTCAAAAAAGCCCATGTCGTCACAAATGCCGTCGTCACAATTGTCATGTTTTCTTGTAGTGTGATCTTCATCACATATTACTACCATCAATCCACATGAAAATCATCATCACCAGAATATGTTAACTACAAAAAATTTGTCATTTATCCACGTTTCATATAAAACGTGTAAAGATTGTAAGTTTTGTCACGCTTATAATTGTGACAAGTAGTTTAAAAATAAAGATTGTTAGAAAAAAAACTTAACAGACGTGCACATTTGCTTTAAAAGTCAAAGCTTTTAAATGTGTGAATTGTGTAATAAATAGATGATTATAAAAGTTCACACTTAAAAGTGTGGACTTTTGTAACTCTAGAATTATTTTTAAATGTCACGCTTACAAGTATGAACACTTAGATAATGTGTCGATGCTAATAAATGTGAATTTTGACTCCAATTTTCACACTTTCAAATATAAAAAGTTGGTAGGAATTAGTATCACCAATTTTTTCCACGCTTGATCAACTACAAAAAATATGGGGTTTCCTCGCGCTTTACCAAAAACGTGAAGAATTAAAAAAAACACACTTAAAGGTGTGTAGAATAGTTTAAACAAAATGTAGGTAAAAACAATTAAAAACCTCACACTTTTAAATGTATAATATTGATTTTAAAAAGTTCACACTTTTAAATATGTAAAAATAGTAATTAACAAACTGAGAAAAGTTCACGCTTAAAAGCATAAACTTTTATAACACAAAGGTGTTTTCAATATTTTACACTTAAAATGTGAAAACTTTAATTATTTGTTCACATTAATAAATGCAATACTTTAACTATATTTATTACATTTTTACATGTAAATTTTACAAAAAAAAATTGTCACACCAAATATTTTCACACTTGTTTATAATTCTTTAGATTTTAAAATGTGAAATTATTACTAAAAATGTGTGAAAAATCAACATATTTCTTGTGTCGTCCATCTAAAGATATGTTAAAATTCGAAGGCGCACATTGATAAATGTTGTTGTGTCGTCCATCTTTTGAAGACAATGACCATCCGCACATACCACAACAGTTCCCGGAGGCGCAGGATAGTAGGTGTGGAAATCACTCCTTTTTCCGCTAACGTGAATAGTGGCTCCAGTGTCCACAAACCAACCATGAGCCGCTCTCGCCCTGGTCAAAGAAGAAATCATATAACTCCTCCAAAATTCACATTAGCCACAAAATGTCCGCCCTCTTCAAACAAATTCGCTGCAGGTCTGGACTTCCGATCTTTACAATCTCTCACATAGTGTCTCGTCTCTCCGCAGACATGACACGGTCTAGTAAACTTCTTCGGATGGTTGGAGAAGTTGGCCTTGTTTTGCTGACTAGCCGATTTCTTGAAGTTAGGCTTATTAGGCCCAAGTTGCTTCCTCATATTATGTCCCCACAGTTGCTTGTTATTAGACTCAGATGCCCCAGCAACATGATGCACACTCGGACCAGCCTTATTACGCTTGTTCCTATTGCGTGTTTCCTCCTCAATGTGGATGTGCTTCAATAGGTCATCCAAGCAGTAATCTTCAGACTTATTCATCATTCACTTGAAAATATATTTCCAAGAAGGAGGCAATTTTGCAATGATAGGAGGTAAGCTAGGGTCTAGAATTTAGTACAACTTCCGTACTATGAGCATGAAGTTGACCTTCTCCACCCAATGGGGGTGTAGTTTTGTCCATCAAAGCGATCAAGTTTCACGAACTCTTGGTTCATGAGGTGGAAGTTGGCTAAAGGAAATCCGGAGTCCATTTCTTGTGGTTATTAATTTGAAATTCAAAATAGTTTCACAAATAAAACTATCAAAACAAACACATTTAAGATTGTTGAAAATGGTTCGGAATAACAAGAGAGATTAACAAATATATGATCCCAAATGATATGAACAAACAATATTAAACAATATTTTACTTGTTTGTTCTTATCTCAATAACAAAACAATAATAAACCGATTTTATTATAGTTACCAAGTTATTGTTAACCCAGAATGATCCTAAACACAATACTCAAATGTGAATAACAACCTGAAGATCGTCGATCAAAAGGAAGCAATAAATGAAGCCTTAAATGTGTTTACGTCGCTCTATTCGCTGTAAGCCTCAAAACGTAAAAGACCCAGGATTAATGAAGCATCGAGAAACTATTTCAACATCACTGAAATCGTTTATTCTGGAAGATTGATGGCAGAATAACGCAAAACGCAGCACCAGAGAGGGAGAGAGCAGATGTTGTTTTTTGTAAAGTATAGGAGGAAGGGAGGCTGGACTCGGTTTTATAGCTGACCCAGTAGCCTTAGTGGTTGTGAAATTCGGGGACAGCTCCATAAAATGTGGGATGACTCCCCCCTTCGTAAATGATTAGAGACTAGGTCCTAACCTGACCCGTCTGCTGAATCTGAAAACGTAACCACGACCCACCTTACAAAAAAAAGCTCTTTAGCTTATAGAAATGATGCGCATGAGTGAAGTGCAAAGTGCGCCTACACGCGCCACTCATGGGCACACGGCTCATGGCTAGGCGCGCGTGTGGGGAAACCCCTTCTAGAACCCCTACCATTGGATTAAATGATAAGGGAGGTAAATCCCTTATAAACTCACCAAATGTTTTCTCCCCCTCCTATGTGGGACAAGGAACCTTGTCAACATTCAAGTTTCAACCTTTATAAACTCCAAAAATCCCCCACCATGTTGAAAAGTTTTCTGTCATTCAGATATGCGATATCACATAGGTGTCATGAAGATTGAGCCTAGTTTGATGCAAGTGAACAAAGAGAAATCAATTCAATGATATCATATGAATTTAAACCAAGAACCTAGTTGACCTCTTCGGCTCACCTCCACATATCACATAATATCTTCCAATTTTCACTAAGTGTGCATATGGCAATGCGCTATAAATCCTATTCAACACTAATCTTCATTCAAGGAGGCACCATCTCTAGGTCATATAGGCAAATTTTTACATCATCTTCGTTGCTTAGATGCCTCCAAAACTTTGTTAAGAGAATAATTGCAACCTAATTCCCGGAAACGACGCACTATCATTACCACACATGTATCTATCAAGTTTGATAATGCCTTCAATCGATTAAGTGACTCGTTGTTACCCTTTAAACATGAGAGATAAAAGCACTAAATTCAAGTTGGGTTTCCATCACTAACCGATTCTACTATGGTTCTAGATCCATGTATCTTGTGGTAGTTTCAACCAAATCTCTCGTCAGAGGTTTGGTAATTGGATCTGCCAAGTTCTTACTTAACTTGACAAAGACAACTTTGATGGTACCGTTCTCAATAAATTGTCTCACAAAATCATGTCGAAGACCAACATGTCTTGACTTCCCATTATACACAGCATTGTATACTTTAGACAGTGTGGCCTCACTATCACAGAACATGGGAATAGAAGGCATAGGACAATCCATAGACGGATGTCCAAGAGTAGATCTTTAATCCACTTTTCCTCTTTGCCCGCCGCAGCTAAGGCAATCAACTTGGATTCCATAGTCGAGTGAGCTTAGGGCTGTAAACGAACAGAACATTCATGAACCGTTCGTGAAATTGTTCGGCGGGAAGTTTGTTTATGTTCGTTTGTTTAATAAACTAACGGACATGGACAAGATTTTACATTCGTTTAATTAAACGAACGAACACGAACAGAGCTCTCGTTCGTTCATTTATGTTCGTGAACGTTCGGTTATCCGTTCGTTTATGTTCATTTATATTTTATATAAATATATATATATATATTTATATTATATGTGTGTGTTTAAATATAGTGTTTATTTGTGTTTAATAATGTTGTATTTGTATTTTTAGTGTGTGTTTATTCATTTACGTTAGTTGATCACTTAAATGAGTGAACAAAAATGTACACAAACTAACCAATCATTTAAACAATCGAACACGCATGCTCGTTCGTTTACCATTCGTGTTCGTTTATTTGTTCGGCTAAAGTTAAACAAACGAACACAAACACAAATTTCCGTTCGTTTATCCGTTCGTGTTCATTTATTTGTTCTGCTAAAATAAACAAACGAACACGAACAAGCCCCATTCTTGTTCGTTCGGTTCTTTTACAGCCCTAAGTGAGCTATACCCGTATGTTTCTTGCTCGCCCAAGACATAGCTGCTCGGTAAAAATCCAATCACTAGTTTTATCAATCCAGCTAGCATCATAATTCCCTTCTAGTATTCGGGGAGATGACGTGTATGTCAATTCAAAAAGTTAATGGTTCTTTTTAGGTATCCCAGGACTCTACTTACTACTTTCTAGTGCTCTATACCAGGATTGACGGTATACTGACTCATTTTGCTTACAACAAAAGCAATGTGCTGAAACTCTCGATCCTCCGAGATACTTTGTGTTTTTATTTGTTCTTGATATCTCTTACACGTGGTATTAGAGTAGGTTCCTCACCAGTTATATTCCAAAGTACATGTTAAAAAATATCTCGATGGATGCAAGAAAGAAAAACAATGGTTCAATCAAAAACGATGGTTCAATCACCCTACACTACCCGATGCTAGTCAAGAATAAGTACACAGCATGGGCCATCAAGATGAACATGTTTATGCAGGCACAAGGCATATGGGAACGCATCGAACCCACGGATGGAAAAGAACATGTGGAAGACACGAAGGATAAGATGGCAATGGCTGCTATATTTCAAGGTATACCCATGAGATGCTACTGTCTTTGGCCGAGAAACAAACCACAAAGGAAGCATGGGAGATGCCGATCAAGTTCGAAATGCGAAGGTGCAAACTTTGAAGGCATAATTAAATGTTGTTGACCGGACCTTGAGTGTTGACCGGATCCTGAGTGTTGACCGGACCTTGAGTGTTGGCCGGACCTTTAGTGTTGACCGGCCCTCCTAGTTGTTGACCGGACCTTGAGTGTTGACCGGACCTTTAGTGTTGACCGGCCCTCCTAGTTGTTGACCGGACCTTGAGTGTTGACCGGACCTTTAGTGTTAACCAGACCTTGAGTGTTGACCGGACCTTTAGTGTTGACCGGATGAAAATAGGCCTACACTAACAAATACTGTTAAGCCTCGCCTCCATCTCCTTCTACCTCTCGTGTAACCTCTTCTCTACAATCACCAACTCCCCATTCCTTTACTGCCACCGGTGGTCACCCCTCCTGCCATTCAATACCGGTGGTCTCAAAGAATGAGTTCATTAATTAGGTTATTCAAATCTGTTCATTGACTTAGGGGCTTCGAGTTGTTCTTTGATTTGTGTTACAATAGTCCTCTTTCATATTTGATGATTTGTATTCCAACACTACTACATAAACCACATTCAGGGTGCTTACACTTATGGTGATCATCCTTTCATAATGCCATTTTGCTGTAATTTTGCAGGACAATGGTGATCATCCTTTCATAATATCATCCTTTCATAATGCCATTTCACCGTTGATAGATGTTTACACATTCATGAATATATAGAAGACTATAACAATCATATGGAAGTTCCTAAAGTAAATTTCAAAGCTTTCATGATTAAATGTTATATATTGTTGTCTGTGTAGCTTGTCTTCATTTGCCTATAGAGTCGTGTTAGGGGGCTTATGGAGTTCAGACATTCTAAAGTTTCAAGAACTTAGAAGGCACCAGAAGATGTCAACCAAGAGAGTAAAGTATTTCAAATTATTACGTGTTACGCTACAAAACAAAAACCTGGTAATTTTGGTTTCCTTAGCCTGTTAGTTTTTTACTATAAGTTGGGGTTAAATGAAATTAGGTTGTTAGTTTGTTACATTTTATCCATTTATCATAGGCTTTCCTCCGAGTCGGTTTGGGGTTAAATGGGCCGAGTATAACTTATTTGGTGATGTGATAAACTTTTTTTTTAAATTAGAACATATGAGAGATGATTTTTTTACTTCTTTTGTTTATTTATTTATTTATTTTTTTGCAGATTGTGAAACTATGAGATGGAGTAGATTCAAGCCCCAAAAATGAACAAGTGGGTTGTTGGTCTTGTTTCATATATTTACATGATGATATCATATACCGGAATTCAAAACTTGTTAGGTTCGTATATCGTTACGTATGTTTCAGTTTTGCAATGATTTATTTTGTATTAAGATATTGTTATGTCGTTAATTGGGTTGATTTTGTTGTGTGAATGAGTAGGAAAGTAAGAAATTAATTGTATAATTTTTTTCTTACTCACATTTAGGCCCGGGGTAGAAAGTATATTTCAGACCCGTATGAAACCACTTTTAGCTCCGGTTTTTTTACTAGGGTCGAAGGGTTTATAGCCCCGACTTTAACCGAGGTTAAAAGGATGTCCTAGTGCAACTTCATTTTGTTCCATCTTCATTCCCCTCAAAACTGGGGTTAAAAGCCTTAAAAAACCGGGGTTAAAAGTATAGTTTGTACTAGTGGAACTTCATTTTGTTCCATCTTAATCGAATTTTGGGGGTATCTGTTGCTCCAATTTGCTGACAGATGATATATCTTCTTCAGTTATCAATTCAAATTAATATTTCATTGAAAAGCTTTCAAGTGGAAGCAAAAAGTAACTTGAATTACATCAAGTCAAAGTCAACCATGATCCAATTTTCTCCTTTGAATGATCAAAGGGGACATTAGACTTGTCAAGATCATTTATCTTTAAATGTGTTGATCCCTCCTCACGATTTCTGACACGAAAGTTCCTTATTCTTCACAAAAATGAAGCAATGTCAAGTGTTTCATTTCTCAATCTTTATTTTGATTACATCCTCACACACAGAAGCAATCGATTATGCCAAGAAAGGATGCCAAGATATTTGTGGGGGTATGGCAATTCCATACCCTTTTGGAATCGGATCAAATTGTTCTGTCAACGAGTGGTTCGTTGTTGATTGCAAGTCGAAGAAACCATATCTCTCTGCATTCAACAATGTTGAGGTGTTGAATATCGGTTTGGAAACACAAACGATCCTTGTTGGTGGCTCATCAACGTCGACCCACAATAATTCAGTTAGAAATACAAGTGAAATTCTAAGCCTTGATCTTAATGGGAGTCCGTTCCTATTTTCCGAATTGCATAATAAGTTTGTCGTTGATGGTTGTGGTAGCGCAGTAATCATGAGCCGTGGGAGGGTGATTGCGGGGTGTTCTACATATTGCAACAATGACACTTTAATTGAAGATGAAAACTGCTTTGGTATCAATTGTTGCCAAACAACTATTCCTGTCTATCTCAAGTCATACACCATCAATATTACGAGCTTTGAAAGCCTGCGCAGAGACGGGTCACGTGGGTCAGCGTTCTTGATGGATGAATATGCATACCGTAGTTCATTTCCTGACCTATACGTTGGTGTTCGCTCTTTTAAAGATCAAGTAACA
This sequence comes from Pulicaria dysenterica, assembly GCA_947179395.2. Taxonomy (NCBI): domain Eukaryota; kingdom Viridiplantae; phylum Streptophyta; class Magnoliopsida; order Asterales; family Asteraceae; genus Pulicaria; species Pulicaria dysenterica. The sequence continues at coordinate 36,394,890 of OX359295.1, forward strand.
CTTTTGTGGACTCTAACACAAGACGAGCTGAATAAAGAAGTACGTTGTTGGGAATCAGCAAAGAGTGGGAGAACAGTGTTGTTTTTGGATGATGGGAATTCGGTGGTGATTAGGAAGTGTTACTGTGGTGAAGGGCGTGATGGAAACCCTTATCTACACTATCAATGTCAAGGTACACAATCTTGTACTCTTATTGGCTGCCTTGTGAATATATATGTGTGATATAAGGTATATTGTGAGAGAGATCTTCAATTGTGAAAATTACTAGAACTAGAAAAGATGGTTCTTGTAAAAAACAAATAACTTTCATAGAAAAAGGGCACCACTAGTAATTTACTTTAATTATCCATTAGTATTAGGGATGAGTGTCATAAATGACAATGCAAATCGTAACTCATAAAATCATTACATTTAAACCAAATAAAATTGACCGTTTGGTTAAAAAAAATTCATTAACCGATAGATAGTAATATCAACCCAAACCGATAAAGATTTATTTTATATATATAAAGAATGCATCAATAAATAATTTATATTAAATAAATAACCTAAAAAACTAATCTGGATTATTGGATCATTAAAATCAATGGATGAGATTCAAGATAGCATAATTGTAATTATAATGTATTAATTAATTAATAAAAGGGCAAACATGGAAAATCCCCTCTCCCAACAACTCACGTTTTTTTAAAAAATACTTCTCAAAACTTTAAATTGTCATAACTTTTTAAGTTGTGAATTTAAATAAAAAAAATTATATCAATCTTTTAGATTTTTAATCATCTTTCAAACAAGACCACTCTTCCCATATTTTTCTAAATTTTTTTTGAAAATACAAATTTTTTTTTTTTTTTTTTGAATTTGGGGCTGAAATGTAGTGTTATATACGGATTTTGCATTTTGGGTTTGAATATGTAATTTTGCATTTTGGGCTGCATTTTCATTGAATCATTTTGGGATTGCGTTTTGCATTTTTATAATTTTGCATTTTGAAAGCATCTACATGACCTCCATGTTCATATTTTGCATTTTTCGATTTTTTGCATTTTGCATTTAGAATGAAACCCAGCTCAAAATGCAAACTTTGCATTTTAAAAAAAAGGTTTCAGAAATAAATCAAGTGAGGTCTTGTTTGAAAAAGTATGAAAAACTGCATGTAAGGATTTTTTTTTTGCTAAAATTCTTAAATACGAATGAGTTATGATCACTTAAAAATTGAGAGTTTTTTTTTTTTTTTTTTTTTTTTTGCCTTAATCGTTGTAGGCTGTGTAAGTGATTTCTTTATTATTTAATTTTCCATTTTTACCTCTAAATAATATGCCACGTTTCAACTCTAGGATAGTTCTTTAGGTTTTATGTTTAAAGGAAGTACTTTATAAAACCTTACCATATATATATATAGGGGAGAGTTCATGCGAAAAGTGTTTTATTTGCGATAAGCGCGAGAAGCAATTTAGGCCATTGATTTGTTTTTGATCTTATGGTTTATCTTAATCCTAATTATTATTTTTATTAAAATCAAAAGGGTAGATTTGTAAACAAATATTTTCTCTCTGCTCTAATCAATTGTAGCACAGGATACACCTTTCTTTGATATCTTTGCACTCTTTCTTCTTGCTTTTTGTTTGAGCCTTCTTTTGAGCCTTTGCTCCTCTTGAGCAGGTTGCTCCCTCTCAGGTTGATTCTCCCCTCAGCAGTTGATTTTCCTTGAATTTCTGCTTCATTGAGGGCTGCTACTGTCCTTTGTGCTTTAGTTTCGGTAGCCCATGCATCTATAGCTTCTTGGACAGTTCTTGGAGAAACTTTCTTGGAGATAGATGAGGATGCTAACTTCTCCCCTTTTTGTCATCATCATATGAGGGAAAAAAGGAAAAGAAACAGTAGGCTTGGCTGGGGCAGTAAGAGTAGAGGTTTAAAGGTGAAATGGGGAGGGAGTAGATTGGGTAGTGGGAAAAGGTGGGACAGTAGAGGTGGAAGGAGGCATAGTAGGGATAGGAGGTTGCGTAAAGGGTGGGGGATGGTTCTCTAATAGAGAATATGGGTGAGAAGTGATGTTGAAAGTTTGAGATAGAGGGCCTTAGGCGGTTTATGGTATCAGTGATGTTGGTAAACTCCCTAAGGTGCTATATGTGTTTTTGGCGGGTAAAGTGGTTAAGGTTGGTGAGTTCTTGATCCAAACTCCTTAGAAAGGTAGGGAGTTGAAGAATTGGATCAGGGATAACTACAGAATTGGAGGGAGTGGTTGGTTTAATGTTGTGTAGATTTGTTAGGAGGTTAGAGATAGTTTGGTTAAGGGAGGAAATGGTTTGTTGTGATAGGATTGGAGAAGATGCAGGGGTAGGTGTAAAGGTTTGCTTCAACAGTTGATCCAATTTGGTTAGAATTGGTTCTAGATCAACTGTGACAGGGGTGGGTTGGGGTTGGGATTGGTTGGATTTAAGGTACCCCATGTCTTGGTTTAGATGGTTAAGTTGAGTTTCTGTTTTGTTTTGAAAAGTGGTGAAGAAGGCTTGAAGACTATCAATCTTTTGTGAGATAGACAATAGAGTGCAAAGCATAAGGGTTAAGGGTTCCGTAGGAGTGGATGTAGAAGCTATAGTAGGGGTTGATTGAGGTGGAATGCCAATATCAGGAATGGTTGTTGGCCCCTCACTTAGGCTTTGGTGTAGAAGCCCAAGATCACTAGGAGCAGATGTTGTGCCCTGTACTGATTATTGGTTTCCATCACCAGCATTGACAGGCAATGCAATAATATGTGTAAGAATAGAATCAATTGTAGGTACTAGTATGTGAGTGTGAATGAGGGGTGCACTTAGTGGGGTATCCCTGTGTACATCAATAAGTTGTTGTGAGCTTATTGAGGGCATGGCTTGACTTACTTGTGGGTAAGACAAAGTATGACCTTGGGAGGAGGTCTGTCTTTCAATGGTATCACCCTTTTGGGAGGGTGACCCAGATTGCAGGTGTCCCATATTTACAAATACATCTTGTTGTGAAGATGTACCTACTGGTTTAAGGTTTATGTCAACATCCATTTGTTCCCCCTCAACATAAGAGGGAACCATGGGAGTTGAGGCCAAAGGTGGTGATGCTACATCCTCTAAGATATGTGCAAGGTGCACAATCTCTATTGACGTTGGTTCTATATGGGTTATAGTGGGAGTAGAACTAGTGACTGTTAGGAGTACATTAGAGCTTGGTTGTTGTGGGGGTGTTACAACAGGAATGGAGGATGGGTTCTCACTGGTTGGGTTTACCAAGTGAGTATCCTCAGGGAGAGTAGTGACCATACCTGAGATGTACTAATGCTTGCTGATCTCTATTAGTTGAATTAGATTATTAGAGATCTCATCTTCCACAGCATCACCATCAGCAGCTTCATCATCACCATCTTGGACATTATGAACAGAAGCAGTTGAACCTTGAGAGTGCTCTTGAGTGGGATAGGAAACATGTCCTCCAAGGGTGCGACTAGGAGAGTCATCATCAGTATCACTGGTATGTCCAGATCTCCTTGTAGTGTTTGAACTTAGGGGATGTTTCATAGAGAGAAATAAGCGTAGAGAAAAGGAAATAAACAACAATTCCTCTGTTTGGTTGCACACGAGAAATACACATAGAGAAAAAAACTAATTCTCTTTCTCTATTTTTATTACTCCGCCCCACGAAGAGAAATGAAGAGAAATCTCTATTGGCCAATTAAAAAAAGGACGGAGATTTGAACCCTAACCTTCTCCATCAACATCTTACTCAAAACCTTTTCCATGGACATCTTCCCCCATAGAACCCACCTCTAATTCTCCTGCCACCGGCGACAACAACGGATGTCTTCTCCGGATACTAGAGGCTTCTCCTTCTTTGGCGACCGGAGGCTTCTCCTTCTCCAACGAACTACAACTGCTACTCCTTTTCTAGTGGCGGATTCTCCTGCTCTAGCGACCGTCATCTTCTCCTTCCCGGTAACTAACAGCGGCGACTTTATCTTCTTCTCTAACAACTGTTCACATGCATCTTCTTCTCCCCGAAGGAAACTCCCTCTTACGTCTCTCTCATCAAAAATATGAACTCATGGGAGATATATGAAATACATAGGTTGAGATCTACGATGGGGTTTTTTTAACTCTTGAAGATGAGTTGTATCGAAAATGGGGATTGAATTAGTTCGTATGCTTTTTATTTAAATATATGAAATGTGATGAAGTGTTATCCAGTTGTATAGCTAAGAGGTAATGTATCTGAATTCTGAAATGTACTTTATCTAAAAGGAGACTATGTTTTAGGCTGTACATATGCCATATTGCTATCAACTTTAAGAAATGTAGTTTATGTTATTTTGAATAAATGATATTTATGAAAAATATGAGTGTAAATAATAAAGTTTGGTTGAATTTATTGTTGTATCAAACAATTGAAATGATTGTTAATTCACCCAAATTGATTGTTTGTTATGAAACAATAAAATTCAAATAATATTTCGTATAATTTTCTATTAAATCTTTGTGACAAGAAAAATGATTTTCTGTTACATTTCTCTATTGAAATCTCTGTGCTACCAAACAGAAGATTCAATTCTCATTCTCCAGACAAATTCCCTTTCTCTGCAATTCCATTCTCTGTAATCATTTCTCTACAATTCCATTCTCTGTACCAAACGCACCCTTAAGGGAATCACCAGCATTATTATTATTGTCATCACTGTCATTATCATCACCTTCACTACCATCATCACCATCAGCATCATCTTGGGTTCCTTGATCCTCTTGGCTGGGAGACTTAGCAACAGAATGTGTAGAGTCATCACCTTGAACAGATTGTTGAAAACTAGCAGTATCAGACAGTTGGAAACCCTCGGAATGCATACTTTCCTCAGCAACATGTTCCATAACTACATCATGTGTTGGTTGATCATCCAAATTTTTAGCATCATCCAAAATTTCACCTTCTTGTTCCTCCTCATCCTCATTTTCATCATCAACAGCTTCATCAACTAACTCTTGCATTGCTGGAGTTATTGCAGGATCAACATCTTCTCTAATCAAGTGAAACACCATTTGACCCATATGAGGAATAGGCATTGTGTTCAGATTAACATTCAAATAGGTATAAGCTTCCCACTGCAGAGATTGTAAAGCCAAGAGACTGAGATATCTTATGTATGGAACATGAGTCCTTGTTGTCTTCTTAGCAGTGGCCAAAGTGATCTTATCTACTATTTCAATGAAAATTTCAGTGACCAGAGCATGAAGAACCATAAGTACAGATTGGTTTAGAACATCATAGCTTCCATACTTGTGGCCAAAACATCTTATGACTACACTAGCCAAATACTTCCATGGATGTCCTAGGACAGATAGTTTGTATCTTCCATGGGTGACTGCTTCATTGTAACTTATTAAGTACAAGACCTCCAGAGTTTGGTCATGGTTTGGAAAGGGTTGAAATGGGGCAAAGTTGGGAATGGATATGGCATCCCTGAGGGTATTGACAGTTATAGCTAGGTTTACTCGATTGTTTAAGAGAGTGCAAGTGATGGTTTTTTTTATCTCGGTGGTATCGCGCAGTGTACCACATCTCCCTAATAATTTGAGGGAAGATGAATAGAAGGTGTGTAGAGAAGCAAGGAAACAGTGGGTGAGCGGTTATGAAGTTAACCATGGGTTCATAGCCCTGGTTTGCTTTGCATGGGGGAATTTCAGTGGAGATCAAGATATTGTTTGGTGTAGTGGTCATCTGTAAGTTAGGAACAATATTCTCACCTGGACAACATTAGGAGTAAGAGCAGGATTGAACATCACAATCTTTAAGGAAACGGAGAAGAAGATGAACAGTAGCAGTGCAGGTTTTTGAGAGTGAAAAGATGAAGTTTGAGTGTATTGAAAGCATAAAAAATTAGAAGCCGCTCAAAAATATCATTTATATCTTTTTGAAAACCTAAAACTAACACTGATATTAATTTTCGAAAAAGTAATTGTCACGTCTGCAAAGAGGAGTTAACGGAAAGCAAATAAAACACAGATAACTAACGAACAAATAAACAGAATTAAATACACCTAGGAAACATATTAACTATGAGTAAGAAATTAATAAAATAATTATGGGATACAGATTTGACTTTTAAGGGACATCGGCTGATGAGATAAAGAGTATCAGCTGATCCTATTTCAAGAAAAACAAGTATCAGCTAATGAAAACACTTAGTTGAGCTTCTAGTCCTTAGCTGATGGTTTATTAGCTGAGGGATTGTATCAGCTGATGAGTGTCAGCTAATAGAATTTCCTTAGCTGATTCACAATCAGTAAGATATAGAGAAGCTTAGATAAGTACTTCAGTTAGAATTCACACAGAAATGAGATTATTTTCACACAACACATTAACTATCTAAGAAAAAGAATACTTTACAAATTTAACATGCCAAGTTTGGATATTAGGAAGTTGAACCGAGACTCATCCAAAGGTTTTGTAAACAGATCAGCTAGTTGAAAATCAGTACCGATGTAGTGCATTGACACTTCCTTTTTCAGCACACTATCCCTTAAATAGTGATGTCTGACTTCAATGTGCTTTGTTTTTTAGTGGAAAATTGGATTGTTAGAAATGGATATAGCACTTGCATTGTCACAGAGTATTGGGGTGTCTTCAAACTTTACATCATAATCAAGCAATTGATTTTGTAGCCAAAGAAGTTATGCACAACAGCTACCGGCTGCAATGTATTCTGCTTCAGCAGTAGAAGTTGACACTGAATTTTGCTTCTTACTAGACCAACTTATAAATCTTCCACCTAGAAGCTGACAACCACCAGAAGTACTCTTTCTGTCCAATGTACATCCTGCAATATCAGAATCAATGTATCCAACTAACTCAAAATCTGTGTCCTTGGGGTACCAAAGACCTCTATTAGGAGTTCCTTTGAGATACCTGCATATTATTTTGACAGTAGCAAGATGTGATTCTTTTGGATCAGGCTGATATCTTGCACATAGACATGTTGAGAACATTATATCTAATCTACTTGCGGTAAGGTATAAAAGAGAACCTATCATGCCTCTTTAAGCAATGATGTTCATTGACTTACCATCCGTGTCCTTTCCTAGCTTAAGAGCAGTGAACATAGGTGTTTTCATTTAAGAACAATTTTCAAACTCAAATTTCTTAAGTAAGTCGTTTACATACTTTGTTTGATGAATGAAAATTCCATCAAACTCTTATTTAATTTGAAGTCCAAGAAAATAGTTTAATTCACTCATCATGCTAATCTGATAATTGTCAGCCATGAGTTTAGAAAACTTTTTACAAAGATAAAATTTGTAGACCTAAATATTATGTAATCTATATATATCTGCACAAGATCACATCACCTTTGAATTTCCTAATGAACAGTGTGCTATCAATGCTTCCTTTAATAAAGCCTTTAGTGGTCAGAAAAGAAGAGAAGGATTCATACCAGGCTCTTGGATCTTGCTTTAGATCATATAAAGATTTGTTTAGGAAGTAAACATGATCTGGATAGCTTGCATCGCCAAAACTAGGATGTTTTTTTTGACATAAACATGTTCCTTCAATTCACCATTGAAGAAAGCACTCTTAACATCCATCTGGAAAACCCTGAAGTTTTTTAAGGCAACATAGGCTAGAATCAATCCGATTGCTTCAAGTCTTGCAACAGGGGCAAAGGTTTCATCAAAGTCAATTCCTTCAAACCGACAGTACCCTTGAGCAACTAGCCTTGCTTTGTTTCTGATTATTTGCCCTTGCTCATCCATGTTGTTTCTGAACACCCACTTAATACAAATGATGAATTTGTCCTTTGGTCTTGGCACCAATGTCCATACATTGTTCCTTGTGAATTCTGCCAGCTCTTCTTGCATGGCTTTAATCCAGTGGGGATCATTTAGAGATTCATCAACCTTCTTTGATTCAATCATGGAGACAAAACATATGTTCAAGCAAAAATTACAAGCTTTTGATCTGGTTAGTACAGGTGCCTCTCATATTACTTATGACCTGATTATGAGGATGATCTCTGATGTCTTTGTAGGTATTTTGGATTATAGGAGAGTTGGGATTAATTTGGATTTGGCGAGTTGAAACTCCAAGATTGGGATCAGCTAATGAGACTTCTGGTTGATCAGCTGAGGGAATTTCAGGATTGCAATCTGGGGGTATCAATACTTATGAGGGAATATTTGAAATAGAATTAGAGTCCATAGATGTTGAATCATTATTCACATCATTCAGTAAGAGTAAAGGTTGGTATGAGGTAGGTTGTGCATTGGTTTCATATAAGACAGGAACAGGTTCATCTAATTCATCTACATCGGCTGATGAGAGTGGATCAACTAACACTGGAGTGCTATCATCAATATACAGCAGATCATTAAATTCCTCACCTGTAGAATGATTAGAAGAACAGTAAGCAACAAAGTCATTTTCATTAAAACTTACATTGATTGATTCTTCAATGACCTTTGTTCTAGTGTTGTATACTTTGTATGCTTTGGAAATGACAAAGTAGCCAACAAACACACCTTCATTGGCCTTGGGTGCAAACTTTTGCAACTGATCTTTTTGGTTCAGGATAAAACACTGACACCCAAAGATGTGCAAAAAGCTGAAGTTTGGCTTCCTTCCCTTGAACACTTCATAAGGAGTCTTGTTGTGCCTTTTTATCACTAGGTATGTGTTCTAAGTAAAGCAAGCACAGCCAGAAAATTGAAACTTAACCCACTTTCACACAGCATGGTTCTAGCATCTTCAGTCAAAGTTTTGTTCCTTTTTTCAGCTATACCATTCTGTTGTGGAGTTCTTGGAGCATAGAAGTTTTGAGATATTCCTTTCTCATCATAGAAACCTAAGAGTTTGATTTCTAAATTTTGTTCCATGATCACTTCTAAACATCCTTACAAGATTTCTATTTAGAACATCTATCTTTCTGATAAAGCTTATTATCTCTTCAGCAGTCTCACTCTTCGCTTTAAGAAAGATGACCCAAGTATATCTTGAGATATCATCAACCATAACAATTGCATACTTACATCTACCAATACTTGCAGTGGCAACAGGACCAAATAGATCCATGTGCAGCATATAGAATGGTTTAGTAATGAAGAAGGCTTGCTTAGATGGAAAAGATGTTTTGTGATGTTTTCTCTTCTCACAAGTAGAACAAGGTTTAGGCTTAACATACGTCAATGAAGGCAGTCCTGACACTAGATCACCATTGCTTAGCTTGTTGATATTTTTGAAGTTTAAGTAGGAAAGCCTTTTGCACCATAACCAGTTTATGTCTGTTACAGATTTTAAATACAAACAGGTTAACTTAGATGGATCACCAGAGGACATATCAAGAGTATAAACATCCTTGGTTCTCTTGGCACAAATAACTGTTTTGCCTTCTTTATCTATGATGGAACCTCCTGTCTTGTTAATATACACTACATTATCACCATTACAAAGTTGATTGATGCTAATGAGGTTATACTTAAGCCCTTTAACATATGAGACTTTTGAAAGTTTAAGGTTCCCATTATGAAGTTCACCGTAAATTTGGTTTGCCCAAAGTTGTTGTCACCAAAAGTCACTCTTGGACCTTTCTCCTTCTTATAGTTATCGAGTAGTGCTTTACAACCTGTCATATTTCTTCAGCATGCACTATCAAGATACCATATGCTAAGGTTCTGTAGAGTTATGAATGAAAGAAGGGTTAGTGACACTTAGGGTATCCACAATTAAATGGCCCCCTGTGAATTGCACCTAGCTATCCACTTCATCTCAGGTAGTTTGTGAATGATAGGAACAATCATGTTATCATTATCAGTCTGCTGTCTTGAGTTACCTTCTTGGGAACAATCACGTGCCTTATGTTCTTTGCTACCACATTTATAACATTTTTTATTTTTAGAGCATTGAACAGATTTTGGTGACTGCCTATATGTGACCTTGTCAGTCCTTTGATGACTATGGGTCATCAGCTGACTAACTTTACCACTCAGCTGTTGCAGCTGACCTTAAGCATCTTAGGTTGAACCTTAGTAATAAAGAGTTTTTGGTCAACTTTCGATGTCGCGGGTTTGGATTTAATGCAAACATTATTTCCTTTTCTCACAGTTTCTTTTATTAAAAGAGAATTAGAGGATTCTTGAGCAGCTTAGCACTTAGATGTTGATCCATGATCAGCTGACAGGCCATTGGCTGAGCATTTATCATCAGCTACTTGATTTGCTGAGGTTGAATCAATTGCTAATGAAATGTCAGTTAGCTGAGCACTTAAAGTTGAGTCATCTGTTTTCAAGGTCTGACAACATAATGTCAAGTTGGAATAAACATATGATTCTTTACCTTTATTTGCATCCTTTGACTTTAACTTTTGAGTACTTTTACGTTTTGGGAGTGATTGATTCTTTTAGATGAGAGTTTTGACTTTTGACAAATCTGTTAGTGATCACATTTTGACCTTTAACAACTTTAAGGAATGTAAGTGGTAAAATGTCAGCTTTTTCTAAGATATTGATGTTCACATTAAAATCTTCACAGTTAGCTACGTGGGAGTAATTTCCACCAATAATAGCTTGAACTTGTTTTGAAATCTGCTCATTGACACACTGAGTGGTCTTTTCAGTAGAAACACACCAATATTTAACTAATTTTTGAAGACCATTAAACTTCTGAGTTGCTTCACTGGTTTCTTTTATCAAGATCTGATTTAATATCTTTTGATTAGCTAGATCTCCTTTCAAAACTGTCAATGGTTTAAGTTCCTTATCCTTAAGACTTAATTTATTCTTAAGTGATTCTATTTCTGTTTTTAGTTTCTTTTCTCTTTGAATATAAGATTGAAACTCAACACACAAATAATCAAACATGGTGTTTTTTTCGTTATCACCATAATTCATAAATTTGCCAACGTGATACATAGAAAAAGGATCCCAGTTGGAGGAAGTACAAGTTAGCAGCCCTTTTCATGTCGTCATCAAAGGTGCTAGTACTACATATGGTAGCCATTAAGCTGAGCTGAGCAGAGAGGACCTCATCTTCGATACTTGAGAGATCTTCGTCAGCCTAATCCTCTTCTTCAACCACCAACACTTTGGCTTGGGATTGCTTCTTCTTCTCGTCAACTTCACATCAAGAAGCTTCTTATACTTGCCTTCATAGTCTATCTTGTTGTCTAATCCGGAAGGAGCCTTGAAGATTCTGTTTCCTCTGGACTTACATTCACTGGCATAGTGACCAGGTTTGCCACAAGAGAAACAGCCTGTAGATGACTTGGTTTTGGACCTATCTCCCTTCAAAGGTCTCTTCCCAAATCTCTTGACACCCTTTCATTTAAGGAAAGGTTTGAACCTCTTAACCAACATTGTAGCCTGCTCAACAGCAGCTTCAATACTATCCATGTCCTTTAAACTTTCTTCCCCATCAGCCACTTGCTCTTCATATTCAGAAGACTTTACCTATTCATCATCCTCACTGGAGTCATCCACCACTGCAGCAAAACTCCTTGATCTTGTAACCTTAGACACAAGTGTAGTTGATGGAGCTTTTGCAGCTTCATTCATATCTTTTATAGAGAGCTTCTTTTGCTTCACTGACTGTTCATGGTTCATAAGATTACCATAAAGACCAACCAGTGAGAGTCCCTTTATTTTCTCACCATGATTTAACACAGTGATAAAATGATCCCAAGATTCTGGGAAGGAATCTAGAAACTTGTTACAAGTTCCTTGTTGCTCTTGAGAACATCTGCCCTTCTTAAAATCATTAACAAGGCAGTTGAACCTAATGTAGGTCTGGGTAAGACTTTCACCTTTATGAACAAAGAAGAACTCATACTCTCTAACAAGAAGGAGCTTCTTTTTATCCTGTACTTCTTCAGTACCCTCATATGCAACTATGAGAGTATCTGACATCTCTTTGGCAGTTTTCAAATTAAGAACTTGATGATAGATATCATTGGGTAGTACAAAGGCTAAAGCAGTTCTACCCTTGACATCAAGGTTAACCAGCCTTTTGTCTTCATCAGACCACTGATGCACTGCCTTAACAACATATCTTTCGGCGATAGGAGCACTATTAGTAGCAGCAGTAACATGGACGGTAGAGGAAGAATCATAGGTGCCTTTAGTAACAGTCTTGAGCTTCACATCATCAACGTTGGCCACGTAGAGATGAACTTTACTCTTTTAGAGGGAAAAGTTTTCCCCATCAAACATTGGACACCTTGAGAGTGAGCCATTTTTTTGAAAACTGTTTGAAGTAGTATTTGGAGTGTCCATTTGATAGTGTGGGGTAGAAACAGGTTGAAGAGTAAGCAAAATAGATCTTAGATATTGATTATCTAACCTGCTCTGATACTAGTTGTTGGTCCCGGATGGATACTCCAACAACAAATGTTTGTAGAAGGGGGTAGGGTTGTATACAAACTTTAGCCATTTAAAAACTTAAAAACACACATATGTACTTAATATAATTCTTATTGATTTAAATCAAGAATTACATAAACTATACGTGGAAAATCTAAGTTCAACAAAGGTGGAAACAGATTTGTCTAACATATAGACTAGCTAATTTTAAACAACTAATTTCTAAGATGTTTAACACATTAACAAGTTTGATTACACTAAGAAATATTTGCTAGCTCTTCTTTTATCTCAACTTATGAGATTTCAGTGTTCAATTCTGTTACTTTGTATGTTTCCATGCAATAATATATATATATATATATATATATATATATATATATATATATATATATATATATATGTATAAGCAGATGACATCCGGTTGATAGAGTAGAGAAGGAAATAAAGATACTTGATTTAAAAATATTATAATAGATAAAATTTAGTGGGTGAAAAGTAAACTTGCTTTACACATTTCGTGTAAAGCAAATGTCCTTATCAGTGATTAAACATCCACTATCTATTATTATATTATTAAAGTACTATCTTTTAGTCTTGGATGTGTAAACTTCTCTTTCCATGCTTTTACTTTATACAACACCATGCTTTCTAAAGATTTGACTTTACCAAGTATGGAGTTGTCGGCAATACTTAGTGTTGAAGCATATATTCGAGATCTTCTCTTCTAAACTCTCTATCACTTTTTCCAAGGAATCAGGATCAATGCTTTTTGTCTCTTTGCAGATCCAAAAAGTGCTTAATACTTTTACAAAGACAGATCTAAAGTCATAATAGAACAACACATATTCTGCCTTGGACTTAAGAAATAACACAATGGAAAAACTATTATCTGAGGTATAATGTATTAACTCAGCTAATAGACACTAAAATGCAAGTGTAATTTTTCTCAACTAAGGATAAAGGTGAAAGACTCGGCTACTGATATATCCTCAGCTGATCATAAATGCTCAGCTGATAAAACATACTACAGTAATAATGTATATGCTAATCAACCTATATGGTCAATAGATCCAGATGGCTCAGCTGATCATTTAGGGTGCTAAGCTTATGAAAGAAAAAGCTTAGGCAAATATGAATAACTTATCTAATAGATGAAAGACATCAGCTGATCAGATTTGAAGACTCGGGTGATACTTTGACTGCTCTGCTGATCTTGAGATAACCCTCAGCTGATGGTGTTAAACACTCAACTGATGCTTGTAGATGTTTGGCTGATGCTTTCTAAACTTGTCTTTTCTCTTCAGCTAATCTTTCTGAAGCTGGTCCTTTGGCTGATGCTCGGTGTTCAGATGATGCTTTTGTTCTTCAGCTGATGTTTCTTACTTAGACAATTTTTTAAGTCTAACTTGAAAAACAACACATGTTTTTCACTGATCTAAGTCCAAAACTGAATATGTGGTTTTGTTAGCATAAAATCCTATTTTAATTAATAGACAAGTTTGATTATGGTTTGATATTGATATATCCCCAACATATATTAATCACCATTTTTAAACCAAACATTGCACATTCTCTCCTAAGATCACCACTACCACCTATCATCGCTCTATCACCAGCACCTACCACCCACCACCACCTCTGGCCAACCTACATTTTTATTTTTAAAACCTTCATCATCTTTAAACATACACACACAGAGAGAGAATCTTTCAGATCTAAAGAAAAAGAACAATTATATGGGTATTCAGATGATTAGGGTTTTCAATCTCTCAGATCTAAAGAAAAAAAAAAAGAAAATTATGTGAGTATTTAGATTATTAGGGTTTTCAAAGTGAACCACACACACAATCTTTCGATCTCGATTTCTTAGCAGCGGCGATGTTGCAGCCGAGGGACGGAGGGCAGCGGTGAGGCGGTGGTTTTGATCTCGATCTCGATTTCTTGAAGACGGAGGTTACGGTGAAGCGGCAGTTGAAAACATTTGGTTTTTAGGGTTTTCTCCCATTTTCAGATCTGTTTTCAGATCGCTTCTTGAAGACGGAGGCAACGAGTGATGAAGAACCCACCACCGTCGTCGCCTCCCCTTCTCTCTAGGGTTTTCACACATTTGGGTACAGATCTACGATTCGAACACAATTGGGCATAGAACTAGGGTTTTCTACGGTGGAAGCGGTGGCTAGTAGGGGTGTAATCGAGCCGAGTCGAGATGACACAATGCCAAGCTCGAGCTCGACTCGATTCCTAAGCTCGAGGCTCGAAACTCGACTCGAGCTCGGTCGAGTTTAAATTTCCAAGCTCGAGCTCGACTCGAATAAGTACTCGACACTCTCGAGCTCGACTCGGCTGAATTTTAATTTAATAAAATTTTGCAAAAATAAATGTTAAAACACATATGGAACTCGAGCTCGGCTCGAAATCCTACTCGAGTATGTAATATATGTATATATAAAAGGGTAAAAGGGTAAATTACTAGAAGCTCGATTAGGCTCGCGAGCCTGACGAGCTGAGTAATATGGAACTCGAGCTCGGCTCAAAAGCCTACTCGAGTAGCTCGAGCTCGAGCTCGACTCGATTCACTATGAGTCGATTTCGAGTATTTTCCGAGTCGGTCTCGAGTAGCTCACGAGCTGTCTCGGTTCGATTACACCCCTAGTGGCTAGACTATCTCGGAAATAGTGATGGCAGGGTGGAGTGGAGGAGTACGGTGGCGGTCGGTTGGGTTTTCTATAGTGGTAGCAGCGGCTAGGGTTTTCTACGTGGACCACGACAAATTAGGTGACAGCTGTGTCGGCGGCGAAGATCCGGCAGAAACTGGCGATAACCACGATGTTGTGTAAGGAGGTGGGCGGCGGCCGGTTGAAGTGCAGAAAGGAATAGGAAAACTTTATCAAATAAGGTTTTCTATCTTTTTTTTAAATAGAAGGCAAGAGGTCGATGGTTTAAGAGTGAGGGCATGAGAGAGAAGAGAGGAGTATAATGTCTATTTTACCCCTTTTTTTATTAAACAAAACCAATTAATTTGATATAAATTACTAAAATGCCACAATGTTTTATATCCATTAAGTATATAATCAAATGGCCTAAAATGTTTCTCGTACTTTTCGCATATATACATCTTTTCACATGAGCTTTTCTATATATATATATATATATATATATATATATATATATATATATATATATATATATATATATATATATACATATATAGACACACACACACATATATATAGTTGGGAGTTCAAATGAGAATATATTTAGGTCAAAATAAGAGACTTAATCATGGCTCTTTGATTTGATTTGATCAGATTGTCTAAATTGGTCATTCTAAGACCATGCGTTATGGTCTACTAAAAGGCTTCGGGTACCATTGGGCACCCCCGGGAACACCAAAACGCATATAGCGGGTACCCAAATCAAGTATGCCTTTCGGATCTTCAAGCTCGATCGAGAATCATGTACAATCCCACCCCCACCCCCTCTCAACCAATCACACACACACATTTAATTCTTTGATATTAAAATAAAAAAGTGGGGAAAGCTTGAAGGAGATGTATAACACTTAATTTGGGTAGGGGGAGGGAATGGGAGAGGGAATGTTGTTGCGTTGATGTGACATTGGGTAAGAGAAATAAGAAAGGTGGGTATAACTCATAGCTTAATATTCATTACCCAACCATGAAGATGACCATGAATTGCAACAGGTGAATTGCGATGTCAAATATAATAGACCAACATCTAATTGATGGCTGAGATTTGTTCTTCTATTCTCAACTAAATATATATTCTCAAACTAACCCTCCCCGATATATATATATATAGGAAATAGTTCATTTGAGAACCACTCTTCTTGCGAGAACCGCGAGAACTAATATGAGCCGTCCAATTCTCCCTTCTTTAATGTCATCACCCACCCATGAATTCATCTCATGCACCCTACCACGCTTGATCCCCCCATGCTCTTCATTCGTGAACCAACTAGCCATTAATTTGATAAGTGGAATTAGTGTGAGTACCGCGAGAACAAATCTTAGCCTTTGATTTGATAAGTGGTATTCACAGATGTAGAGCGTGGGGTGAACAAGTGTGGCAGAGTGCATTTGATGAATTCATGGGTGGGTAATGACATTGAAGGAGGGGAAATGAGATGGATTAGATTGGTTCCCGCGGTGATCGAAATAAAAATGGTTATCAAATGAACTTCTTCATATATATATATATATATATATATATATATATATATATATATATATATATATATATATATATATATATACATATATATATATATATTGCGAGAACCAATATGAGTCATCCAATTCTCTCTTTTTTAATGTCATCACCCACCCATGAATTCATCACATGAACCCTGCCACACTTGATCGTCTTACATCCATGAATTCCATTTATCAATTTAACAGCTAAGATTGGTTGTCGCAGTTCTCGTACGAAAAACAATTCTCATTTGAATCCTCCTATATATATATATATATATATATATATATATATATATATATATATATATATATATATATATATATATATATATATATATATATATACTATTTTATAAAGCATTTAACATTCTTCCTCTTAAAAATTTTAATACTCCTTAATTTTAAGTAGTACATATTTTTATGCAAATAATACAGACTCTTAAAACAAAAGCCCAATCAATTATCTCCTTAATTACCTCAACTAATATATGGTAATTACTATTAATAACTCATCAAACATAATACCAACAAAAGTTTCAAAAATAAAATATTTTTCTATGCGATTATATTTATGTTATTTTTCATATTTTATTGTTCTTCAGAAATTATTTTAAAAATTAATAAAAAAGTTTATGAGAAAATAAGAAATAAAGAAAATAGAAAAAGTTAAAAGAAATATGTTGTTGATTAAAAAATAATTGCTTACACCGTATTATGTGAGTATCATACATTTATATTCTTGAAATTGATATGTTATCAAACATAAATTATTCGTTGTCGCCTTATTGCGCGGGTAAAATGCTAGAATATATATATATATATATATATATATATATATATATATATGTGTGTGTGTGTGTGTGTGTGTGTGTGTGTGTGTGTGTGTGTGTGTGTGTGTGTGTGTGTGTGTCTGTGTGTGTGTGTGTGTCTGTGTGTGTGTATATATATATAGGGTTAGGTTCAGTAGAAAGCCCCTCTTAAACAAAAACTACAAAGTCCCAAACTCAGCTATTCATTTAAAAGGGTAAGATGGGAAATTAATAATTTGATCAAAAAACCCAAGCCAAGTTTCAGCCTTCTAAAAAACCCATTTTTTTTACCTCTCAAATCTTTAAATTACCATAACTACTTCAATATTTTCAATTTGAGCAAAAAAATTATACCAATCTTCTCATTTTTTAATCATATTTCAAACGAGACCACTCTTCCTATATTTCTGACATTTTTTTTACGAAAATGATGAAAATGATAAATTTGTCATTTTCATCATTTTCGTGTCCCCTTATATATCACTTAAACAGCAGGTCACGAAAATGATGAGAATGAGGAAATTTATCATTTTCGGCTGCACCTTATATATCACATAACAGCAGGTGACGAAAATGATGAATTTTCGTTATTTTCATTATTTTCGTGTCCCCTTATATATCACTTAAAAATCAGGTCCCGAAAAATGACAAAATTTATCATTTTCGTTCCCCTTATATATCATGTAACAGCAGGTGACGAAAATAATTAATTTCGTAATTTCATCATTTTCGTGACCCCCCTTATATATCACTTAAAGAGCAGGTCCCGAAAATGATGAAAATGCCGAAATTTATCATTTTCGTGCCCCTTGTATATTATCTAACAGCAGGTGACGAAAGTGATAAAATTTTGTCATTTTCACCATTTTCGTGTCCCCCTTATATATCAATTAAACAGTAGGTCCCGAAAATGATGAAATTTATCATTTTCGGCTGCCCCTTCTATATAACTTAACAACAGGTGACAAAAATGATATATTTTGACATTTTCAACATTTTCGTGTCCACTTATATGTCACTTAAATAGCAAGTGACGAAAATGATAAAAGTTTCGTCATTTTAATCATTTTCATGTCCCCTTATATATCATGTGACCAAAATGATGAAAATGACAAAATTTATCATTTTCGGGACCTGCTATTACGTGATATAACAGTAGCTGACGGAAATTATGAATTTTGTCATTTTCGTCGATTTTTTTTCCCAGAAATATGAGAAGAGATGTCTCGTTTGAAAGAGGATTAAAAATGAGAAGATTGGTATAATTTTTTGATCAAATTTAAAAAACTGAAATAGTTATGGTCATTTAAAGATCTAAGGGGTAAAAAAATTTAAAAATGAGGGCTTTGACCATTATACATTTCCTTCTAAAATTAAATTTTATAATTGTTTACTTATTTACAATAATACCATTATAGATCTTAACCATTGATTTGATCGATCTAACGGCGAAATGGGACTTTGGGGACTTTGTTTAAGGAGGGGTCTTTGTTAATTCAATATATATATATATATATATATATATATATGGTGAGGTTCAATAGAAACTCCCCTTAAACAAAAAACCCAAAGTCTCAATCTCATCCACTCATCTAAAAGGGCAAAATGGGAAAATAAAATCCAAGGGCTTAAAACTCACGTTCACCTTCCGGTCCTCGATCAAAACCCACATTTTTTTTACCCCTCAAATCTTTAAATGACCATAACTATTTCAAATTTTTGAATTTGAGCAAAAAAAATATACCAATCTTCTCATTTTTTAATCCTCTTTCAAACGAGACCACTCTTCTCATTTTCGTCATTTCGTCGATTTTTTTTCTTCAGAAATATAGGAAGAGTTGTCTCGTTTGAAAGAAAATTAAACAATAAGAAGATTGGTATAATTTTTTTGCTCAAATTAAAAAAAAAATAGTTATGGTCATTTAAAGATCAAAGGGGTAAAAGATAAAAAAAAATAGGGCTTTGACCATAATACCCCTCCTTCTCTAATTAAATCTTATAATTGTTTAGTTATTTACAATAATGTCACTGTAGATATTAACCATTGATTTGATCGATCTAACGGTTAGGAATTAAATTTTGGGATTTTTATTTAATGATTGATTTCTATTGATTCAATTTCTATATATGAATGGGATCAAGAAAAAGTAAGTTAAGAGAGATGGTTGAGAGAGAATCACTACCATCTATTTTTAATCAAAAGTCAATAAAAGCATTTCAAACCTTAGAAACTGAATTAGTGAATTAAATTAGAAATAACGATAAATTAGGAATAATGATAAATTAGGAAACACAACATTTGATGCACTTTGTGACGGTCATATAGCGACGTTAATGTGCTATATATAGCAATCTCATTAATTGATAAAGCCAACTAATAAGCAAATAAGCATAATAAAATCGGTTAAACAAATCGCTACACAATCATGGATAAAATATGTTGAATACCTTGAATATTCCTAAACTAAAATTACCACATGTCATCAATATATTTCCTCTCTCTCCTCTTTCCTTAAGACCTTAATTTATATATTTATTGATTTTAATGTTATATGTGTGTAAGAGACAGATATTTTATGCATAAAAGTTAATATATAATATTATGTGTTTTTAGCAACTGTACAATGTAGTGTATGTGAGGCATCTGGACGTGTGTGCAAGTATGACAAAGTATACTTGGATGAGCTGAGTTACACATGGTTGTACACATGTGTTTATCCGGCAACGCATAATCTACAAGATTTTGGAAGCAACAAATCACCAATAGGTGTTATTTTAGGTACGTACCTAATCCATTAAATCATTTATAAATATATATATTACATCATCCTTTTGTATATACTAGTATTATACTCGTGTAATGTGACGGTGATGATAATATTTTGTGTTTGAAAACATGTTTGATTTTAAAAGTAAGGTATGATATATGTGAAATGCGGTGTTAGTCAGTATATTTATATTTTTTCTTCTTTTTATGATTTTTTACTTTTTTACATTCAACCATTTTATTAATTATTAAAATAGTTTTTGAAAAACAATTAAAAAAATTTATTATTAAATAATGACAGAATAATATACTATAGCCTTAAAATTATATTGATGTAAGTAATTTAGCCAAAATTAGATATATCAAATAATTGTTGTGATGTTTAATTATTTATTAAAGTAATAGTTGTCTTAAATTAGTTGAGATAATTAAGAGATTGATTGGTTAGACAATTGTTTTAACTGTTTTCATTTGAAGCATAAAAACTTGTACTACTTAAAATTCAGTAGTCTTAAAATTTTTAAGAGAGAAAAAGTTTAATGTTTTATAATATAGTGGGGGTTCAATAAGAATTTGATATTAAATAAGAATGAGAGACTTAATCTCAACCGTCCAATATCCCCTCTTTCAATGTCATTGCTCACCCATGCATTTCTCACATGCACCTTGTCACACTTTATCCCCTCACGCTCTCCATCCATGAATTCCACTTACAAAATGAACGGCTAAGATTAAATCTCTCATTCTCATTTAATTTCTCATTCTCATTTGAGTTTTTTCATGTGTCATCGCCAGCTTTGTTTTTTAGCTCTTATGTTTAAGGGGTATATATATATAGGGGAGGGTTCCATTGAGAACCGATAAAAATGCGAGAACCGCGAGAACCAATCTTAGCCGTTGATTTGATAAGTGGAATTCATGGATGGAGAGCGTGGGGGGATCGAGTGTGGCAGGGTGTATGTGAGGAATTCATGAGTGGGCAATGACATTGAAAGAGGGGGAATTAGACTGCTCAGATTGGTTCTCGCGGTTCTCGCAATAAAAATGGTTCTCGATGGAACTTCTTCCTATATATATATATATATATATATATATATATATATATATATATATATATATATATATATATATATATATATATATATATATATATATATATATATATATATATATAGGTAAAAGTTTAAACGAGAACTGTTTTTCATACGAGATCTGCGAGAACCAATCTGAGTCACACACACACACACACACACACACACACACATATATATATATATATATATATATATATATATATATACGAATAAATTGATCGACAACACACACACAGACATATATATATATATATATATATATATATATATATATATATATATATATATATATATATATATACATACTAGCATTGTAGTCGTACAATGTTGTGGCGTTAATAGTTTTTCTGTGTTTGTTTTACAATATGTCGCTTTCAAGAATTTAATGATATGTTATACGCGCGATTCAATGTCATGATAACGTTTTCTACTACATGTCTGTTATTTTTAATTTTTTTTAGTTCCATCTAACTATTTTATTAATTTTAAAATAAATTCTAAAAAACATCAAAATAAGAAAAAATATTTATATTTATAAAATAAAGAGAGAGAAGTTAATAAAATTTTAAAAATTATGTTAATGTGGGTGTATAGTTGCGTTTGTGGGGTTACATGAACAAGTCAACGGAAGCAAGGTACAACATAAACAACATAAGGTACAAGCATGCAAAGCATAAATACAACAAGAAACCCTAAAATGGACCAAGCTCTATAACTAAAGAATGCAACATGTAATAACAAGAAGAAGAGGTTATACCCTTGTAGAACTCCTGGAGTGGGTTGATTTAGATTGTGATGACAAGAAAGCCAAAACCGAGCTTCTCTCTATCAAAGTCCACCCCGAGATCACGTCAAACTCCAAGTACTAGCAAGCCAAGACACACTTCAACTATGAATGTACCTTGAAACATCAACCTTTCATCTAGACTCGCACACAAAGCACTCTCAAATGAAGCTACAAATTGCTCTAAGTGTTATGTATGCAATTATGTCAAAAGGATAGAAGCAAAGGCAAATGAGGTGATTAAATAAACCTCTAATGCCTCCTGAGATCCCCCATGACTGACCAAGGGCTCACGATTACAAGCTCATGTATTGGCCAAGAAGAGAGGTGAAAAGCAAAAGGTGACATGCAGTCTGACAGGAGATCGCGTCGTGATCCCATATGGTATCGCGGCGTGACTGCCACAAAAGATCACGTCACGATCTCCTAAGAGATAGAGTCGCGATCTTCTCCTGCACACCAACTTTTTCAAATTGCCTCTTTTAGTCCCTCAACTTTGGTTGCTATCGAGATTGATCCCCGGTGTACAACCCAATAGGCCCATACATCATCGGCAGTGATTCTAATGGCGTACGTGCGTCAGTGGGCACGCTAGTGTGAGAAAGTGTGTTGGCGTGAGAGTATATATTTTAAATGAATAAAAAGTTTAAGTAATTAGGAGAGAGAATGAGATAGTTAAAGGTTGAGTAGCTAAAAATGGTTCTCGTACGAAAAACAGTTCTCGTTTGAACCGCTCCCTATATATACATATACATACATACATACATACATATATATATATATATGGGGGTGTGTGTGTGTATGTATGTATGTGTGCACGTGCATGTGCGTGTGTGTGTGTGGGGGGGGGGGGGGGGGGGGGGGGGGAGGGGGTATTTGAGAATCATCCTTATTGCGATGACCGTGCAAACCAATCTTACACCCTTAATTAAAATAAACCAATAGCTAATAAAATGATAGCTCAATAGTGACACGTTAATGATGAGTATTTTGAGAATTTAAGTCTCTCTTTTTATTGAAGATCCACACTGATGCAATTAATGAGTATTAATGATAGTTACAAAGAGTACTTAGACTATGCGTTATACGCTACCCGATTCAATCGGGTAGCAACGACTTAGTGAAGGAACACCAAAACGCGAGATTGAGTAGGAAGTTCGAGTAAGGGCGCCGAGTCCTGGAACTCGATGAAGAAACCCACCTCTCCCACCCCCATCCCCCTCTCAACCAATCACAATCTCACTTACAATTATTTTTTTTAATATATTAATAAAAAAAATGGGGAGAGTTTTAAGGTAAGGTAAAACTTGTAAATTGAGTAAAGGAAGGGAGAACGATATGGCACTGATGTGATACCGGATAAGGAAAAGTTGCAGGTAAGGTATAACGTATAGCTTTAGGAATACCTGCACTTGAAAGGTTTTCAAATGAATGTTAATATATATGTATATATATAATTAAAGTTCATTTCGGAACTGTTTTCCAAGAATACTTGCTACTAGTTACTGATTCCTCTTCCAAGAATAGGAGTAATTCTCGTATGTTGTTCTTGACACAACATTGTTAATGTAGAGACATTTACATACCTTAATTGATTCATCGTGAACACCTTATCTTGCTAAACGTTACATGTTAATCCCCTCACCTGTATGTCAAACTGACAAGCCAGAATTTTGCAACATCATATGATGAACACATGATTAAGCTGAAAGTCCTATGAACTTTAGCATTCTTGTGGATCTAAAATTTATAAGTATGTGATCCTAGCTAATCGCACTATATGCAACTTACTATAACATTACCACTATTAGACCTTTATAACCTTACATTCTTGTGATAGCTAAGACATACATACCTTCAATGTTAGAAATTTAGAATTTTGGTTACTTGGATTACCGGAAGTCGTGATAAAACTCTTTCAGATTGAAGTATTTCAATGGTACAATCGAAATCTCAATCGAATAAAACTTGGTATAGATTCAAACAGAGTGTTCGATCTTTGGGTTCAAAAGATTGGTCGTATGTTGTTTAGCCTGTGTAACTGAATTTTTGATTAGGTAATGTGTTGCATATAATGTATCAAATCTAAAAGTTGCTTGAATGATTTGAGACAATTAGAAATGGTGTTACATACAATGATATTTTAACCATAGTTTATCGCATTATAACACACTGTCACTTTTTAACGTGTTAGCAAAAATTAGTAAAACATTGTTTCTATAAAAATAAGAAAAAGAACCTAAGATGTTATAACAATAGTCGGCATTGGCGCTTAGTTAAAATCTTAGTTATTGACCGGTGCCGAGGCCTTTTTGCACTCCCCTATCACCTCTTTAGGTATATATATTGAGTTGATGGTTAAGTTGTGTAATGCATGAAAAGATGTTTAACAAATGGTCGATCAAAAACTTTCTCATTACTTTTGGATTATTTTTCGTTTTCAATTGGGGTATTCTTTTAATCAAGTACAACTTTATTTTATAATGTATACCACGCTAGAAAATACATGCTTGTTAGTTGTTACTATATGAACAAAAATGCAAAATTCTCCCAATAATTATGATATATTACGTTCTTGTTTGGAGTATATTGTTGTATGTCTAATTGATAGACATGATGAAACTCATCAAATTTTCACTCACTAAAATATTTTAATTGCTATTTTTTAAAAATATTCCTGCGTTAATCATCTTACAAAATTATATTTACCTTATTTCAGGTGTTAGTATAAGCATGGGTTTACTTTTTCTGGCAAAGTTCATTTATGAATTACATAAGCTAATTAAGAAAGCCATTGCCAAGAAACAGAAACAAAAGTTTTTTAGTCGCAATGGTGGTTTACTTCTTAAAAAACAAGCGGCAGCTAATGTGGGTTTAGTAGATAAAACCATACTTTTCACCTCCAAGGAGTTGGAGGCAGCCACCGACCATTTTAACGAGAGTAGAATTCTCGGCCGAGGAGGTCAAGGTACGGTGTATAAAGGCATGTTAGCCAATGGAAGAATTGTAGCAGTCAAAAAATCAAAAATCGTTAATGAAAGCCAATTAGAGCAGTTCATCAATGAGGTTCTCATTCTTTCACAAGTCAATCATAGGAATGTGGTCAAACTATTGGGATGCTGCTTAGAAACCGAGGTTCCGATACTTGTCTCTGAATTTGTCTCAAATGGCACCTTGTATGATTTTATTCAAAACAACGACGATGAGTTCCCATTTTCTTTGGAAATGAGATTACAAATCGCGACACAGGTTGCAGGAGCACTTGCTTATTTACATTCAGCAAGTTCCATTCCAATATATCATAGGGACATCAAGACAACTAATATACTTATGGATGAAAATTTCAGAGCCAAAGTTTCTGACTTTGGAACTTCAAGGTTTGTATCACTTGATCAAACTCACTTAACTACATTAGTCAAAGGGACATTTGGTTACTTTGATCCAGAGTACTTCCAATCTAGCCAGTTCACAGAAAAAAGTGATGTATATAGTTTTGGAGTTGTTTTGCTCGAACTCTTGACTAGAGAAAAGCCAATTTCCTTGACTCGATTTGGTGAACACAGAAACTTAGCTACATATTTTTTGTTTGCCATGGAAGAAGGTAATGTGATCTCAATATTTGATCCAAAGATTGTTAATGAAGAATCAAAGGGCGAACTTTTAGCAATAGCTAACTTGGCGATGCGATGTCTAAATCCTATCGGGAAATATAGGCCAACCATGAAAGAAGTTGCCTTAGAGTTAGAAGTCCTAAGAACGCCAGAAGTACCGTCTACGGTTGACACTAAATTTGGACATGCAACATATACCGAAGATGTACCAATGTTTTCATATGATGAGTCAACGTCGACAACTACAAGCTTCGAGGACAACATTAATGAATGATATGGTTAGACAAGTTATTAATTAGTGTTTTATTAAGACTTAATTCCCCACATAAATTGTTTTGTTGAATAAGTTGTATATGAAGTTTAGATAATGTATATTGTATGTGTACACCCACGTTTATATGTCTTGAAGCATCACAATTTTGTTTTGAGCATATATATAGTTCGATCATAAACAAAAAAAAACAAAAAACTAGAGATATAGCTGAAGCTGGAGCAAAAAGTTATAAAATGACATGTATTCCTTAAGGATAAATTGATAATTATGATTGATGACGTACCCATCTCCAGGCCCAACAAATGCCAAAGGGCATGTCGATAACGCCTTTTCCGCATCCAAATCCAAGCCAGGCCTGGCCTAGTTCAAAGGCAGTTGCAGGTCAAGCCTGGTCCCTTGCAACATAACTACCGCAGGCCTGACATAACCAGGCCACGTGTCATAACGCCAATGGATGCGATGTGCGTGCCATGTCTGAAACCTCTGACACACGCAAGCTGCCCACGATTGGCTGACATCGGTAATGGAGAGCAAATCTCACAGTGTAGATGTAACACCGGGTTTCACGAGCTTAAAATTATAGTAAATTAAAACTTAATTTACACAAAAGGTTCGCAGCGGAACAAACCACTGATTACATATTAAGTATTGTTTATCGACTTGGCGATTAAAAACAACGAATCAAGCCAAGTCCCAAAATTAAGCCAGTGTTACCACTACGCACCGACCATCGCTAAAAGTATCAGAGTTAACTACAAGTGTTCCAAAAGATATACACATAACAACACTACCCAGAGCAACCCGCCTCGCCAGGCCATCAGATCACTAACCTGCGAAAAGGGAAATATCACAAAACATTAGCTACACTAGCTAGTGAGTACAAGTATCACATAAGCACCAATCAGCATGTTATCACGTCACGATAGGGCACACAATGCTAAGCTATCACATAGCGGTGTGCCGACATGTCAGCAGGATCATATTTTTGCGAGGTAGCTAGCCTGGCTCAACGATCCGAGCTGGGGAATCAGTCACAACCAACCGCATCGGTGGGGGAGCGAAGAGCAGCCCACCATCACGTTTGAGTCACTAGGACTCCGCTTGGACCTGATCATAGACCAAGATCCTCACTGTATGTCGAGGAACGGCGGCCTGCAGAACCTTTACCCCAGAAAATCACTCGTGGGAACCGCTAGTCCCTGAATAACACTCAAGGGACCCAGCCGCATCGGCGACTGACCTCAACCCCTACGTCTGTCCGGACATGAATCATAAACACGTTTGACCCATAGGGTCCACAATACGCATGCGTGTTACATATCACAGTTTATATCACATGGTATAACATATAACACTGTATCACTATATCACTGTATCACTATACATAAACATTGCACATATCACAGGCACACAATAGCCCTACTTACTGAGTCTCATGGGAAACCGGTACTCACCTCGATATCACAGGAGGCAGATATGGATCCGGGAATCCCAAGAACACACTGAATCGTCCGAATCACCTAACACATAAGGTTCAGGCTTGGTTATCACTTACACATAGCACACATAGGTCAAAACACAAGTTACACAAGCTGTCTAGACTGGACCCCTGCTTGCGATCGCAAGCATAAGCCTTGCGGTCGCAAGGGACCTTTTAGACAAGCCATGCGATCGCAAGGATACCCCATGCGATCGCAAAGGTCCTTTTTCCCAAAAACGCATGCTTCCGATCGCAAGGGACACCCCCTTTGATCGCAAACATGTTTCTAGGGTTGGTTACGATCGCAAGTTACGTACCTACGATCGCAAACCTTATTTCCATCGCCCTTAGGCGGTAAACACCACAAAACAGACTCATACGATCGCATGGACCTACCATGCGATCGCAAAGACCAAAACACAAGGCTTACGATCGCAAAGGTTTACTATGCGATCGCAAGGTCTTTACACACCCCATGCGATCGCAAGTAATCCCCATGCGATCGCATGGCCTCTCGTTACAGAACCCTTCCGACTCTGTTTCGCACAGCAGCTGTAACTCGCGATTTTAACACCAAAAACTCAATTGAAACCAGATTCAATCGTTTACACATGTTGTTTAACAACTCTAGGCACTTATAAACACATTTAGACACTAAAATCAACACAAGAATACCATGTACACCATCAAAATGGTGTACTTTCCTCAAGAACATAAACTTAGGGTTCTAGCATAAAAGCACTTACAAATCAGCAAAAGATCAGCAGCTAGAACCTGTATTTGCTTCTGAAATCACTTGAACTCAATTTGCATCTAGGTTTGCTCTTCAAAACTTGAGTAATATGTGTGTATGCTTTCACGTAGGTAAGTGTGTGTAATAGTGTGTGTTTTGTGTGTTCACAGAGGATAAGGAGAAGAAGCCGACCTTGGGGTTTGATTAATTAAACCCCGGGTATTTTGTTCCCCTTTTCAACTTACAACTTAACACACGCCATCCCGTTTTACCTAACGGAGATATCTACAGAATCATTTCGTGAAACCGTATAACACGGTATCACTTCTAGACACGTTTAACACTTTTCACATAATCACACGAGACACGTTAGTCACACAAAACACATAATTAATTTCACTTAAAAGTCACAATACAAGTACCACAGCACATGGTACAACACTACACAGCTAGGCCCATTTACAGGGTGTTACAAATCTACCCCCCTTAAGAAAATTCCGTCCTCGGAATCTGATCACTCACGAACAGGTGGGGATATCGAGCTCGCATCTCATCTTCAGTTTCCCAGGTCATATTCGAACCTAGGTTATATTTCCACTTCACGAGAACGAGCTTGATCACTTTCTTACACAGCTTTTTAGTCTTTGAGCCGAGAATCTTAACAGGTTCCTCAACGAGGCGTTTTGAAGCATCAACTCTCAACTCTTGCAATGGTAGAATCTGACTCTCGTCTACTTTGCACTTGCGTAAGTAACTCACGTTGAAGGTATTATGAATACCCGCAAGTTCTGGAGGTAACTCCAGAGACACAGTTTGATCATTGACTTTGAGCAGGATCTTAAACGGTCCTATGAAACGCGGACTCAACTTGCCTTTATGGCCAAAGCGGATAACACCCTTCCATGGAGAGACTTTCAGGGAAACCCGATCGCCCTCTTTAAACACAACTGGCCGACGTCTCGGGTCAGCGTACACTTTCTGTCGATCACGAGCGGCTTTCAGCTTTTCACGCGCCACCCTCACTTTATCTGCTGTAATTTGCACTATCTCTGGTCCGGCGAACTGCTTCTCGCCAGGCTCTAACCAACACGTGGGAGTGCGACAACGTCTCCCGTATAGCATCTCGAATGGAGGCATCCCAATACTGGAATGGTATGAGTTGTTGTAAGCAAACTCAATCAACGGCAGATGTAAATCCCACGCTCCACCGAACTCAAGTACACATGCGCGAAGCATGTCCTCCAAGGTTTGGATAGTTCTCTCTGACTGACCGTCTGTTTGAGGATGGTACGCCGTGCTCAAATGAACACGAGTGCCAAGCTCACGCTGTAAGCTCTGCCAGAAATTTGAAGTAAACCGCGGGTCGCGATCTGACACAATAGAACACGGTACTCCATGGCGCGACACCACTTCAGCAACATACAACTTTGCTAAATTATCCAACGAGGTAGACTCGTGATAGCCAGAAAATGAGCACTTTTGGTCAAACGGTCAACTATGACCCAAACTGCGTCGTGCCCTCTGAGCGTTCTTGGTAATTTTGTCACGAAATCCATCATAATATTATCCCATTTCCACTCAGGAATTTCCAGTTGCTGAAGATTACCGTATGGTTTCTGGTGCTCAGTCTTCACTTGCGCGCAGATCGGACACTTTTCCACATAAGAAGCAATGTCTCGTTTCAGAGTAGGCCACCAGTACAAAGCTTTCAAATCATGATACATTTTGGTGCTGCCCGGATGTACAGACAGTCGAGACTGGTGAGCCTCTTGCAGAATCAATTCACGATTTCCCCCGTACAGAGGCACCCAAACACGAGACTGAAAAGTCTTTAGCCCACGGCTATCATTTGCAAGTAGATCTTTTTGCTTCCGCATCACTTCTGCTTTCAAGTTCTCGTCACGTAAGGCCACAGATTGTGTTTCCTTCAACTTCGCAAGAATATCAGGAACCACCACAAGTTTCATGAATTTCGCCTCAACCGACGAGCTTTTACGACTAAGAGCATCTGCCACCACGTTGGCCTTACCAGGATGATAACGGATCTCACAGTCGTAATCTTTAATCAACTCGAACCAACGGCGCTGCCTCGTATTGAGCTCTTTCTGTGTAAACACGTATTGCAGACTCTTATGATCCGTACAGACCACACACTTGGTACCGTACAGATAATGCCGCCACAGCTTCAGAGCAAACACAACAGCAGCTAGCTCAAGATCATGGGTTGGATAGTTAACTTCATGTGGCTTTAACTGTCAAGACGCATATGCTATCACTTTATCACGCTGCATTAACACGCAGCCAAGCCCCGAATAAGAAGCATCACAATATACGATGAAGTCATCAAACCCGTCGGGCAAAGAAAGAATTGGAGCTTCACACAATAGTCATTTCAGAGACTGAAACGCTTGTTCCTGCGCCTCAGACCACACGAAAGCAATGTCTTTCCGAGTAAGCTTAGTCAAGGGACCTGCAAGCTTAGAAAAATCACGGATAAATCGCTGATAATATCCAGCTAAGCCGAGAAAACTACGAACTTCAGAAGGAGTTCGGGGAACCCCCCAGTTCATCACTGCATCGAATTTCGCCGGATCCACTTTAACACCGTCCCTGCAGATCACATGACCAAGAAAATGCACTTCACGAAGCCAAAACTCGCACTTTGAAAACTTTGCATAAAGCTTCTCGCGTTTGAGAGTCTCAAGAACTTGCCGCAAATGCAACTCGTGCTCGGCTTCACTTCGAGAATACACAAGAATATCATCAATAAACACAATTACGGATCTATCCAACAAAGGACGACAAATTCGATTCATCATATCCATAAACACAGCAGGCGCGTTGGTTAGACCGAACGGCATAACCAAAAACTCATAGTGGCCATATCGAGTGCGGAAAGCAGTTTTCGGAACATCATCTTCGCTAACCCGCACCTGATGGTAGCCCGAACGAAGATCAATCTTAGAGAAGCAAGTTGCTCCCTGTAACTGATCGAACAAATCATTAATACGTGGAAGAGGGTATTTATTCTTTACCGTTCGCTTATTCAGCTCCCGGTAATCGATACACATGCGCATGGTTCCATCCTTTTTCTTCACAAATAGCACAGGAGCTCTCCACGGGGATGAACTTGGACGAATGAAGCCCTTGTCAAGTAACTCCTGTAACTGTGTCATCATCTCTCGCACCTCTGAAGGAGCAAGACGGTATGGAGCTTTAGCTACAGGCGTAGCCCCTGGAACAAGATCAATTTTGTACTCCACATCTCTCACCGGCGGCAAACCCGGCAATTCGTCTGGAAACACCTCCGGATAATCTGTCACTACCGGAATATCTTTGACCACTTGCTTTTCCAGCTTTGCATCAACCACGTGAGCCAGATAAAACTCGCAGCCTTTAGAAATTGATTTCTTAGCTTTCATCACAGAAATAAGAGGAATATCAGATTCACGACGTTCCACTCGAGCTACAGCGCAAGACCCATCGGCCAGTGGAATCTTTACCATCTTTTTAGAACACAGAATCTCCGAGTTCAGACCACTGAGCCAATCCATACCAACAACCGCATCAAAGCCCGCAATTGGCATAAGAAGAAAGGAGATAGGGAAACTATTCCCGTCCACGTCAAGGTTAACACAAGGAACACTATCCGTAACCGAAACTACCTTACCACTAGCAATTTCAACTTTAATCGGCTCAGGTAACACAGATATAGGCAATTGCAGTTTATCACGAAAAGCCACAGATATAAAAGAATGGGTAGCTCCAGAATCAAACAACACACAAGCTGGAACAGAATTTACAAGAAAAGTACCCGTAATCACGTCTCCTGCAGCTTTGGCTTCTTCAGTGGTCATCTGAAAAGCCCGACCCTTGGCGCGAGGAGCACCATCTTTCTTAGGTTGAGCAGAAGACCCTCCAGCTCCCGTACTACCCCTCTGTCTCATCGGGCACTCCGTAATCCTGTGCCCCGGCTTTTGACATTTAAAACAAACATCTTCTTTCAACGAACATTCTGTAGTTGCGTGCCCCTTCTCACCACATCTCATACATCTGGTAGTAGCCTTCGAGCAGTTACCCGAATGGTAAGTACGGCACATAGAACACCAAGGATTATCAGACCTCGGTTTCTTGCTCGAATCCACTTTCCCACTAACAGTAGATTTCCCCTTTGAAGTACCAGACTTCGAATTTTGCTGAAATTTCCTCTTCTGGCCCTCCCCAGTCTGATCACCCTTACACTGGCGACGATCACCGTCAATCTGTCGGGCTATCTCAAACGCCCGATCTAAAGAAACTGCAGCTCTCACATATAGCGGTAGCATATTCACAAACTTCCGCATCTTTGCTCTCTCATCAGTCACAAGATGTGGTATAAACCTTACCTTATCAGTAAAGGCATGGATAAGGTCCTCCACCGGTTTGTCCCCCTTGCGGAGACTGTTGAACTCATTCTCTAACCTCTCGAGATCGTAATCAGTACAATACTTGCTTTTCACTTTCTCAGAGAACTGCTCCCAAGTCAGAGCAGCGATCACCTCTTTACTCACTGTATCCTTCACGGTATCCCACCAATCCAAAGCTTTACCTTTCAACATACGAACCGCATACTTGACACGGTTCTCATCTTCGCAATCACAGCACTCGAACACTTGATCGGTCTCACGCAACCAGCGGATAGTCTCTGAGGGATTATCACTACCCTCATACACCTTTGGCCCGCAAGACTTAAACTTCTTGAAAGAGCACTGCTCACGTTGCTTGCCCTTAATAGCTTCCCTCAGCAGCTCCCTAGTCGAGCGAAGCTCCTCCTCAAGTAACAGAATATAAGCCTCAGAATCTCTGCCCTGCCTCGAGCCCTGAGTATCATGCCATGAAGACTCCTCTTCAGTCTCCACGTGAGTACGAGAAGCCTCGTCCTCCATCTGTTTTAACACTTCCTCTGTGGTAGCACGTCGCTCAGACATTATCACTTACTTTCTATACACAAGGGGCGAACACGTTTAGTACACTTAATCATGATTTACTAACACACAAGTTAATTCACATTGAGCAGTAAACACATAACGCTCACACTCAGCCCCAATTACCCCTCTAGGAACACTTAACGATGGTCAAGCCCAAGTTTGAGATCGAATACTTTCACAAGTACCCGATTCCCTCAAACTAAGGCTCTGATACCTAATTGTAACACCGGGTTTCACGAGCTTAAAATTATAGTAAATTAAAACTTAATTTACACAAAAGGTTCGCAGCGGAACAAACCACTGATTACATATTAAGTATTGTTTATCGACTTAGCGATTAAAAACAACGAATCAAGCCAAGTCCCAAAATTAAGCCAGTGTTACCACTACGCACCGACCATCGCTAAAAGTATCAGAGTTAACTACAAGTGTTCCAAAAGATATACACATAACAACACTACCCAGAGCAACCCGCCTCGCCAGGCCATCAGATCACTAACCTGCGAAAAGGGAAATATCACAAAACATTAGCTACACTAGCTAGTGAGTACAGGTATCACATAAGCACCAATAAGCATGTTATCACGTCACGATAGGGCACACAATGCTAAGCTATCACATAGCGGTGTGCCGACATGTCAGCAGGATCATATTTTTGCGAGGTAGCTAGCCTGGCTCAACGATCCGAGCTAGGGAATCAGTCACAACCAACCGCATCGGTGGGGGAGCGAAGAGCAGCCCACCATCACGTTTTAGTCACTAGGACTCCGCTTGGACCTGATCATAGACCAAGATCCTCACTGTATGTCGAGGAACGGCGGCCTGCAGAACCTTTACCCCAGAAAATCACTCGTGGGAACCGCTAGTCCCTGAATAACACTCAAGGGACCCAGCCGCATCGGCGACTGACCTCAACCCCTGCGTCTGTCCGGACAGGAATCATAAACACGTTTGACCCATAGGGTCCACAATACGCATGCGTGTTACATATCACAGTTTATATCACATGGTATAACATATAACACTGTATCACTATATCACTGTATCACTATACATACACATTGCACATATCACAGGCACACAATAGCCCTACTTACTGAGTCTCATGGGAAACCGGTACTCACCTCGATATCACAGGAGGCAGATATGGATCCGGGAATCCCAAGAACACACTGAATCGTCCGAATCACCTAACACATAAGGTTCAGGCTTGGTTATCACTTACACATAGCACACATAGGTCAAAACACAAGTTACACAAGCTGTCTAGACTGGACCCCTGCTTGCGATCGCAAGCATAAGCCTTGCGGTCGCAAGGGACCTTTTAGACAAGCCATACGATCGCAAGGATACCCCATGCGATCGCAAAGGTCCTTTTTCCCAAAAACGCATGCTTCCGATCGCAAGGGACACCCCCTTTGATCGCAAACATGTTTCTAGGGTTGGTTACGATCGCAAGTTACGTACCTACGATCGCAAACCTTATTTCCATCGCCCTTAGGCGGTAAACACCACAAAACAGACCCATACGATCGCATGGACCTACCATGCGATCGCAAAGACCAAAACACAAGGCTTACGATCGCAAAGGTTTACTATGCGATCGCAAGGTCTTTACACACCCCATGCGATCGCAAGTAATCCCCATGCGATCGCATGGCCTCTCGTTACAGAACCCTTCCGACTCTGTTTCGCACAGCAGCTGTAACTCGCGATTTTAACACCAAAAACTCAATTGAAACCAGATTCAATCGTTTACACATGTTGTTTAACAACTCTAGGCACTTATAAACACATTTAGACACTAAAATCAACACAAGAACACCATGTACACCATCAAAATGGTGTACTTTCCTCAAGAACATAAACTTAGGGTTCTAGCATAAAAGCACTTACAAATCAGCAAAAGATCAGCAGCTAGAACCTATATTTGCTTCTGAAATCACTTGAACTCAATTTGCATCTAGGTTTGCTCTTCAAAACTTGAGTAATATGTGTATGTTTGCTTTCACGTAGGTAAGTGTGTGTAATAGTGTGTGTTTTGTGTGTTCACAGAGGATAAGGAGAAGAAGCCGACCTTGGGGTTTGATTAATTAAACCCCGGGTATTTTGTTCCCCTTTTCAACTTACAACTTAACACACGCCATCCCGTTTTACCTAACGGAGATATCTACGGAATCATTTCGTGAAACCGTATAACACGGTATCACTTCTAGACACGTTTAACACTTTTCACATTATCACACGAGACACGTTAGTCACACAAAACACATAATTAATTTCACTTAAAAGTCACAATACAAGTACCACAGCACATGGTACAACACTACACAGCTAGGCCCATTTACAGGGTGTTACAGTAGAGGCAATGCCTCAAACAGTAAAAAGTACTACCAACTACTCATGATTGGCTGACAACCGTAGTGGGGAACAAATCCCACTCAAAGCAAAAAGATACAACCTTTTTGCTTCGTCACGGAAGATTGCACTACGTGTCCTTCATCTGGACGGTCCTTTCAAATACCACCTTATCTCCTATTAAGAGATGTATCTCTCACAGCCCAAACACTCTCCTTGAAGCACTTTACCACTGCCATGGCTAACTTGGGCGTCGGAGTGGCTTACAGGGCCTGGCCCCTGTAAGCTCTCTAACGTAGGTTTTCCTTTGTTTTGTAGGTCTCATCCTTCAACCAAACTTTCTTTCGAAGATAATATTACACAGTTCATATTTACCTCGCACTTGTTCATCCTACGAGCAAACAATGATTAATCATCATCCTAATCTTTATTTATAAGCTACTTTAAGGACATTATCTTATAGAGAGGATTATAGTGTGTATGTTCAATAACACTCTAAAGATTTTTACAACCTAAGCAGTTAAACAAATTGACATTGTAAGAGAATAAAATCTCATGCCATATCAAATACACCATGCATAGCTGGAAATTAAAGATCATAACTTTAAAACTTCACCAAATTCCAACACTAATGGCTAGTAAACATTGTTTCAAAAAGTTGTTTAAGTCTACACTATCGGTTTAGGTTGCTAAACTATTGCTAAGACTATCGATCGACATCTATCCTTTTTAGGTTGAACCGGGTGGGGATTGGTCCCCCGTCCCCTCCTCGTTAAAGAAAATTGTGATTATCCTCGCTTAAGTAAAAAACCCATATGGATTTAAGCAGGGATCTTCGTCGGGTAATCGGAGAAAACCACAGAAAAATAAGTATCAAATCCAAATAATCCAAATAAAACGACAACAATTAATAATAAAAGCATGCATATATGTTTTTTCTGTATAATATTAATTTTATCTATCTATATATAATATTAAATTTATGTGTTTAGGTATTGGGTATACGGTAATGTGGGTGGGGATCCATCCCGTTAAAATAAACAGGCATTCCCTATCTCCGAACCCGACATGATTATATCAATTTCAGTGTATTGATTTTTTCTATCATCCCTATTCCCTCACATTCCTCTTGCAACACCACCTTTTCCTTCCATCATATTGACATATATATTCTATCTTACGAACCCCCACATACATCCAACACCATCATCTCAGCATTCACCTATTTTTATTTTTATTTTAATACAACTAGTATTAATTTAAATAGTTTAGTCCTTATAAATAATATACATGAAATAATATAACATATTTTATAAAATTATAGAATAAACTAATATTTTAATCCTAGATAATAAAAATAAAATTATGTGAACTAAAAAGATAACTAATCATTGTCGTTGTTTCTTGGAAGCTGTGAAAGGTATTCCATTAAATCAAAGTTTATGATACGTTTATTAGGCTACCCGTTATACTCAACTTGCGAGGGGCAAGTTGGCTTCCGAGCTCGCGAGGAACACCACCTCGGGTGGTTCAAACTCGGCGGGTTCGTTGCCATTCGGCTTCATCTACTCGCTACCTAACCTTAGAATACCCATCCCCCACCCCACCCCCAACGGCTAGTTAACGGCTAGTTGTTTTTTCTTTTCTTTTTTTAATTTTTATTCTTTAATTTACCTATATATATCACATATTTCTCAACCATTTTTATACTTCTATCATATTATCTTCATCTTATTCATCTTTTTCAACAAAAAATTCCATAGATCCAAACCAAAATTTCACAACCCCTCCGTCATCCGGGAGAAACCGTTCAAGAATTTCGAGTTCTATACAGCCGTCGGATAATCCTTTCTTTGTAGGCGTGTCTCAGCCGATGCCTCAACCAAACCCGATGTTTGCTCCCCCGCAATTTACGTATACGGGAATGCTTAGCCAACAACAACAAATTCCACTATCCCAACTTGGCTACCCGATGCAACAAAATTTTCAAGTCTCACAAGGTGGCTACCCAATTCAATTTCAACAACACCAACAACTTTATCAACAACAACAACTTGTAGATGAAGATGAAGATGATGACGAAGACGACGAAGATGAGTTTGTTCCGGATACCCAACAACAACAACAACAACAACCAATGCCAGAACAACGTCCGCGAAAGCGTTCGGGATCGCGACAACAACCCGAGCCAAAAAAATTTCCGACAAGAAAGCGATCCCATGGACACCCGTAGAAGAGTTGGCGTTGGTCAAGGCTTGGGTTGGGTTGGCGTTTCCGAGGACCCCGTAGTAGGAAACGCGCAAGGACATGGTATAAATATATATTTATTTATTTATACGTTTTTATATATATTTATTATTGTATTAATATTATTTATTTATACGGTTTTATATATATTTATTTATGTTTATTTTTAAAACTTTTTTAAAATATATTTATTTATTTATATTTATACATTTTTTATATTTTGTATTTTTATATAGGTT
Organism: Pulicaria dysenterica; assembly: GCA_947179395.2. NCBI lineage: Eukaryota > Viridiplantae > Streptophyta > Magnoliopsida > Asterales > Asteraceae > Pulicaria > Pulicaria dysenterica. Next base: position 36,432,829 of record OX359295.1, read on the forward strand.
CTTTTTGGGAACGTACTTTGAGTTCCTTTCAAAAGCAGCTCGGCAAACCGGAAAATTACCGATCACCTCATCAAGTAAATGCAAAGTTTAAAGATATAAATGCAAAAGTATCAAAATTTGCCGGTATCTACGCCAACGTCGAGGGTGGAAGACGTAGTGGAATGAGCGACGCGGATGTTTTAAAAACTGCTCACCTCCTTTACCGGGACCAAAATAAGGGGGTATCTTTTGGTCACGTAGAATGTTGGGAGTTTCTTAAAAACTTTCTCAAATGGAGACCAACACTGCTCGTGGGTTCGGGTTCTAACCCCCTCCTCCAAAACGGAGCAAAACAACGGACTCCAATGTCCGATCTACAACGGGGTCTTCCAATGCACGCGCTCCCATCAACGAAGGTGATGATGAAGACGATGAAGAGGAAGCTGCTCAAGAACACGAGATTGAACGACCCATCGGGAGAGACCGAGCGAAGCGTCCGACATAGACATCGACGGGAACCGGGTCGAGGTTTGAGATAACATCGTTGTTGAACAATTTGTCGAGTATGAACACGCAAAATGAAAAATTCATATCGATACGTGAAAGACAATTGGAAGTTACCGAAAAACAAGTGGAGGTAACAAAAATACAAGCGGAAGTACAAGCGGCGGATCGGATGGAAAAAGATTACCAATTTTACATCTCGCCCACGGATATCTTTCCGGACCATTTTTTACGGCAACACTAAAAATGAAAAATGATGTTGCAAAAAAATACGGTTGACCGACGTTGAACGAATAGTTTTTAGATTTAATTATGTAATTTTCTTTTTTTATTATTATCGTATAAAATTTTAATTAATGTAATTTTTTTAATATTATTAATGAAAAAAATTAGTTTAATAATGATTTATTGAATATAAAAAATAAAAATAAAAAAAGGGGGAAAGGGGGAGTATAACAGGTGTAGTGGGTAAAGAAAAGGGAATGAGGAAAAATGATGTGGCGCTGATGTGGTAGTGGGTAAGGAAAGGGAAGAGAGGGAGTATAACGGATAGCCTTAGTTTCAAACTTCTTGAACATTAGCATTAAATCGTTCCTCGCTAATCTCTTCATCATCTTTCTCATGAACTTGATTGTCATTTTCATCAAAACGACAAATTGCGTTACTTTTGTTTTCAGATATCATATTAAGTAATATGAAGCAAGCGTACATTATTTTACATTTTTATGGGTGTCACCATCTTTCATGATTTTGTATTATGTGTCAACGTTGTGTTATCGCACCAAAACAACGTTCTATATCCTTTCATGTTGCTTCTTACGCAGTTTTAAGACTGAATTGTCTTGTATCAATAGGTTTTGTATTATGTGTCAACGTTGTTTTATCGCACCAAAACAACATTCTACAACCTTTCATGTTGCTTCTTAGGCGGTTTTAAACCTTAATTATCTTGTATCAATAGGGTACGTGAATGTTTTGAAAAGAGTAGCCCATTTGAGATATATCTCGTCTGCAAGATAGTAGTTGTGCTTGTAGACTACTCCTTTGACCTGAAACGGATACACCGATGCTTTCCCGTACGTTGTAGACATCAAATAATTATTACTATTTTAAATTCTATTTCCATTATAAACAATATAGACTTGAGTACTTCCCTAATTATTATAATAATGATCGATTATTTATACAAACTATACAGTTATGTATATTCGTATCATGATATCACGCTTTCACCACTTGTGTAACACCCTGGAAAAGAGCCTAGCAATAGTGATTTGTACCTTGTGTTTAAGAGATTGTACAGTGACTTTAAGTAAATTAAATTAAGTTTTTTGTGTGACTAACCTGTTTTGTGTTAATTAATGTGATTACGTGAAAAGTGTCAAACGTGTATAAAAGTGATGTCGTGTTATACAGTTTCACGTAATGATTCCGTAGATATCCCCGTTAGGTAAAACGGGATGGTTTGTGTTAAGTTGTAAGTTGGAAAGGGGAACAAAATACCCGTGTTTAATAATAAACACCCCAAGGTCGGCTTCTTTGAGCCTTATCCCCTGGATTTTGGCAAAACACACACACAACTTACGAACCACACACACACATACATATCTTGGAGATTTTGAAGAATTAATCAAGAAACAAGCTTATTCAAGTGATTAAGTCTGCTTTTGTATCATCATCTTCACCAAGTTGTAAGTAATTTCAAGATTAAACCTAGTTTTTTAGTTTGTGATGAAGATGACCATTTTGGTGGATCAAAATGGTGTTCTATGTGTTTATAATTGTGACAAATGTGTTTATAAGTATTTGTGAATGTCAAGTAAAGTGTACAAGTCGTTGGAACTGAGTTTAGATCGATCAAAGTGTCGAAAATGGTGATTTACAGTTGTTGTGCGAAACAGAGTCCTGGGTCTGCTGTAACGAGAGTCCTTGCGGTCGCAAGGCATGTGCTTGCGATCGTAAGGTGTGGCAGTGGTCCTTGCGGCCGCAAGCAATGGTGCTTGCGACCGTAGGGGTATGTTTTGTGATGTTTACCGCTTACGAGCAAGGGAAATATGGTTGGTGATCGTAGGTACGTAACTTACGATCGTAACCAACCCTAGAATCATGCTTGTGACCAAAAGGGGTTTCCCTTGCGATCGGAAGCATTGAATTGGGTGAAAAGACCTCTTGCGACTGCAAGGTGTACCCTTGCGACCGTAAGGGTTGTTTGGAACGTCCCTTGCGACCGCAAGGTAGGTCCTTGCGACCGCAAGCAGGGTCTAGTTTAGACCGCTTGTGTAACTTGTGTTATAACCAATGTGCGCTATGTATATGTATTAACCAAGCATGAACCTAATATGTTAGGTGATTCGGACGACTCCGTGTGTTCTTGGGATTCCCGGATCCATATCTGTCTTATGTGATATCGAGGTGAGTACCGGTTTCCCATGAGACTCAGTAAGTAGGGCTATATGTTGCCTATTGTTATGTGCCATGTGTATATATGTGAATTCGAGAGGTATATAGTGATACAATGATATAGTGATACAGTGATATATGTGATACCATGTGATATAAACTGTGATATTGTTACCCATGCGTACTATGGACCCTACAGGTTAAACGTGTTTATGATTCCTGTCCAGACATACGCAGTGGTTGAGGTCAGTTTGCTAACGCGGCTGGATCCTTGAGTGATTTTTCGGGATCAACGGTACTCGACGGTAAATTCCGGGTCTAAGGGATTCGACGGTTAATTCCGAATTCCAGAGGGTTTTGCAGGCCGCCGTTCCTCGACATACAGTGAGGGTCTTGGTCTATGATCAGATCCGAACGGAATCCTAGTGGCTCAAACGTGATGGTAGGCTGCTCTTCGCTCCCCCACCGATGCGGATGGTTGTGACTGATTCCCCAGCTTGGATCGTTGAGCCAGGCTAGCTACCTCGCAAGATATGATCCCGCTAACATGTCGGCACACCGCTACGTGATAACTTAGCATTGTGTGCCATACTGTGACGTGATAGCTTGTTTATTGGTGCTTATGTGTTATATGTACTCACTAGCTAGTGTAGCTAATATTTCGTGATAATTTTCTTTTCGCAGGCTAGTGACCAGATAGCCTGGCGAGGCGGGTTGCTATGGGTAGTGTTGTTTTGTATATAACTTTTGGGACACTTTTATTAACTCTGATACTTGTGACGATGGTCGGTGCGTAGTGGTAACACTGGCTTGATTTTTGGGACTTGGCTTGATTCGTTGTCCTTGATCGCCAAGTCGATAAACGATACTTAATATGTAATCAGTGGTTTGTTCCGCTGCAAACCTTTTGTGTAAATAAAGTTTTAATTTACTCTAATTATAAGCTCGTGAAACCCGGTGTTACAACTTGTTTGAATGTTGACGTCACCGTAACAAGGGCATGTATTATTATTTTCTATCATGTTTGAAAAATATCTAATAACTTTTTATTAATGTTTAGTATTTATCACTTTTTAAAAATAACCCATGTAACAAGGGCATGTATTATTATTAAATAATAATCAAAGATTCCCATTTAATTGATAGATCCTTAACTATATATTTATTTAATCCTAAATAAATATACATGATTAATAACATGAATACATTTTCGTTGCTAATGCTGCTAGAATTATAACACTCACAATTATAACTCTTGTTTGTCCTATGATATTGATTGTAACATCATACTAGTTTATTGCCTCGTACACATACGGGTTATTCGAAAGTGTATTTTAAATATTAAAATTTTCAAATAAAAATGATGCAATAAATGAAATAACACCATAAACTTACATATGTCATAATGCTTAATAAAAATATAACTATATTTTCTTAAGCACTTTTTTGTAGACCACATTTATTGTTTTGTTTGTAACATTACCACTGTTATCACAAATTAAAACTTTAATCTTTTTTCACTTTTAACACGTGAAACAACATACAATTGACCATGTATAAACATAAGTTTCTTGAGGAATAAACCAACTTTTGAAAGTGACTATCCTTGACTTTTGTTAATCGTCATAGTAAAACACATCATCAGAAAAAATTGTCTTCTTTGCTAACTACCTACACTAATAATATAGTTTTATAACCATCAAAAACCCACATCTTTACATCTCTAAATTTAAGTTTTTAAATATATAATATATAATCTTTTAATGATACATCTTATTTTGAACCATATTTATAAAAAATTCATACCTCTTTCTAATAAGATTTAAAATACGTTAAAATCAATAACTAAACACTTTGAATAGCATATTTAAGTTGACTACTCAACTCATCACTAAATCCCAACAAATCCACTTAAAATTAGAGTTGGATATGTGAGGGTCTCACTACTTTTGGAGGGATGAATAGAGTGTATGATTGGAGTTGGAATTTTGTTTAGAGTGAATGGTCCCACCATAAATAGAGATAGAATGTGAATTATAGAGGTGAAGGTTGGAGTTGCTCTCAGGAGCTTGGCTACGAAGAAAGAATTAAAGTCAAAAACTTCTTTAATGGAGCTTGGATTTCAAATCCTTCTGATATTCAAAATGCTGCTATGAATTTCTTCTCAACCAAATTCTCGGAGCACTCATCAAAGAGACCATCTTTTCAAATGAATTCTTTTCGGAAGTTGACTTATTCTTAAAATTCTTTATGGACGGTGTTTTTTTTTTTTTTTTTCAGTTGATGAAATTAAATTAGCAGTATGAGATTATGATAGTGATAAGGCACAAGAACCTGATTGGCCGTCTCACTTTTCTTTTAAAAAAGTTTGGGATATTCATGGGCCTGCGATTACTTGCGCTATCAAGAATTTCAGTTTGAGTAGGAAGCTTGAAAAATCTACTAACTCCTCGCTTACTTTAATCGAAGTTTAAAAGTCAACTTATTTTTTGGATTTTAGACCTATCAGCCTACTTGGGTGTCTTTATTAAATTATCACTAAAGTTATATTGAATAGGTTGAAATCGGTAATTGATTCGGTTGTGTAGGGGAGGAATCAGCTTACATAAAGGGGAGAGGCATATTAGATGGGCCTTTGATGATAAATGAGATTATTGGGTGGGCTAAAAGAGTCAAGAGATCTTTGAATTTCTGAATATAGATATAAGATATTGAAAAACCATTTGATTACTTAAGTCGGAGTTTATTTGAATTTAAATCTTAGACCAAATGAATTTTGGTTTAAAATGGGGTTCTTGGTTTCTTAATTGTCTCAATTCTGTCTCAGTCTCTGTTCTTTTTAACGAGTCTTCATATATGGAATTTTTAATGTCTCGAGGTGTAAGAAAAGGGGATCCCTTAGCCACTTTTCTTTTTATTCTCGCTATGGAAGGTCTCACTATTCTAGAAGCTAGAAAGGTGGGGTTGATTGAAGGTGTTCAATTGCTCAGTAATAGCCCTATATTGTCTCACTTCTTATTTGCAGATGATGCTCTTTTTGTTGGTAGTTGGTCACTTTCAACTATGCTTAATCTAATGAGAATATCGTGATATTTTCATTTAGCTTCTGGCTTAAAGGAGTTGAATTTCTCACTTTTATCTAAATGATGGTGGTGACTAAAAGTGGATTTATGGTGTCCAGTTATTCATTCATTACATGGTTATGTTGATCTCGGGAGATTGATCCTCTTGAAACAAAGCGGAGAGGCGTGCGGGGCTCGATTTCAAAGGTTGATGTTCACTTGCATGATGTTAATGTTAACCTCGGGTCACTATTGTAAAGGAAAATAGGTTAAGGGAATAGATATGGTTTGGTCGTGAAAGTTACATCCATGTGGAGTTTTCTCAATCAAGTCTTAAGAAAGTTAATAGAGAAATCCAACTTGGTTAATTACTTGATTCACGTGGAGTTCTTCAACTTTGGCTAAGATCGGTTTCCTCTAAAATTAACATTTTGGTTTGGAGATTGATGCATAAAAAGGCTTCCTACCGTGAATCATTTTGGTAAAGAGAGGGATTGTTTTGTCTAATTCTCAGAACCAATTTTGTGGTGTGGCATTAAAAGTGAATAACATCTATTTGTAATTTGTCTTTTGGTTGTCTTATTTTTTATAAGAGATTGGTAATTGATGGGGGGTTTTTGCTCCTCTCCTCATAAATTGATTGGAGATCTGTTTTATTGGGGCTTGGCTCTTAGCTTTAAAGAAAAAGAAATTGGAAACGTTTAATACGGTGGTTTTTGCAGTCTATTGGATTATTATGGTCCTATCGACATGATAGAATCTTTAACTCAAAGTCGAAGTCATTTGTTCTTCTTTTTTGTCAAATACAAAGTTTATCTTTATTTTATTTAAATGTACGGATAAGTTTCGTATGAGAATAAGTTGGTTTAATTTGCGGTGTAATCTAAATGGTGAATTCTCTTTGTAATTTTGTTTGGTTCTTTTTGTTTGTATAATAGTATCTTGCTAGAGTTTTATTTTGTTTAATAAAATTTTCTTCTGCAAGAAAACTTAAAAATTGATTGGAGATCTGTTTTATTGGGGCTTGGCTCTTAGCTTTAAAGAAAAAGAAATTGGAAACGTTTAATACGGTGGTTTTTGCAGTCTATTGGATTATTATGGTCCTATCGACATGATAGAATCTTTAACTCAAAGTCGAAGTCATTTGTTCTTCTTTTTTGTCAAATACAAAGTTTATCTTTATTTTATTTAAATGTACGGATAAGTTTCGTATGAGAATAAGTTGGTTTAATTTGCGGTGTAATCTAAATGGTGAATTCTCTTTGTAATTTTGTTTGGTTCTTTTTGTTTGTATAATAGTATCTTGCTAGAGTTTTATTTTGTTTAATAAAATTTTCTTCTGCAAGAAAACTTAAAAATTGATTGGAGATCTGTTTTATTGGGGCTTGGCTCTTAGCTTTAAAGAAAAAGAAATTGGAAACGTTTAATACGGTGGTTTTTGCAGTCTATTGGATTATTATGGTCCTATCGACATGATAGAATCTTTAACTCAAAGTCGAAGTCATTTGTTCTTCTTTTTTGTCAAATACAAAGTTTATCTTTATTTTATTTAAATGTACGGATAAGTTTCGTATGAGAATAAGTTGGTTTAATTTGCGGTGTAATCTAAATGGTGAATTCTCTTTGTAATTTTGTTTGGTTCTTTTTGTTTGTATAATAGTATCTTGCTAGAGTTTTATTTTGTTTAATAAAATTTTCTTCTGCAAGAAAACTTAAAGTGTAATGTATTTATTGTGTAACGGGTGAATATTATTTTATTAATGACATATTTATAATTAATTAATTATTGGGTAAAGGGTGAATATTTTACTTTTACGGCAACTAGAGAAATATTAAGTATTAAATTGATGGATTAAGAAATAAAGCATTTTTAAAGTATATATGGTACATTTTAAGGCACCCCTTTCCTCACAAGAGGTTGGAGATCAAATCCTGCTACATATAGTGGGTTGGGGGTTTTTTCCTGAAGGGTTTACTTTATGGAGTGAATGTGTGGTGCTCGAAACTTGGTTAAAGCCAAATAGCGAGAGGTGGTTGAAAACACGTCACTAAGCAATTCGAGCCCACACTGGAGAAGCGGAGAAATGTCCCCATTTACCTGTAAAAAAACACCTTAAAGATATCTTTTTCATGTATTCAATGCTCTTATTTTTCTATTACAACTTAACTAGCATCATACCCGCGCAATGCTGCAACAAAGATAGTTTTTTTTTCGTAGCATGTCACTTTATTGAATGAGATAATGATATATTATTCGCGAATGTCACAAAAAAGTTTTCTTTGGCAACATGTCAATTTTTTTATCTGCATTAACTATTTTATTAATTTTAAAAATAAATATTAATACACATTAAAATAATTAAGTAAAAATATTTATATCTATGAAATAAGAAGAGATAAGTTAATAATATTTTGAAATTTGTGTTGATATAGTTGGATAATTGTATTTGTGTGATAGTATATTTTAAATAAATAAAAATCAAAGTAAAGTAAAGTAAGAGGGTATGGAATGGGTAAATATTGAATGGATGAGATTAGTTCAAATAGAATGGAAAGTCAAGATTTTGTTTTAATTGAATTTTAAGAAGTCTTAAAATTAAAGAAGATAGAGAGTGTTAAATTATTTATATAGTAAGAAGCAGCGTACCCGCGCAATGCTGCGGCAACAATAATTTATATTTTGCGACATTTCGTTATTAAGAATATAATGATATGTTATTCGTGCGATTTAATGTTATGAAAAAGTTTTTAACATGTTCATGTTTTTCAAATTGTCATATATTTGTAGCATCTATTTTTTTAATTTTATAAATAAATTCTAAAAACATTAAAATAAGAACAAATATTTATATTTATGAAATAAGGATAGAAAAGTTAATAAGATTTTGAGAATAATATTGATGTGGTGGATAATTATGTTTGTGTGAAAATGTGTGTTAGTGGAAGAGTATATTTTAAACGAATAAAAAAGTTAAAGTAAATTAAGAGAGTAAAATAGTTAAATATTGAGTGGATTGTAGTAATTTAGATAAAAATAAGGGTGATTTGAAGGTTGTACATTGTGCATAAGTGTTTGGAATACTTAAATTTAAGTAATCTTAAAATTTGAAGAGAAAAATATAAATGCATTATATATAGTAAGATAAGATATAGATATAAATAAGCTCAATAAACAATTAATGTAATTAAATCCAAAAGATATGTAGAAACATAAATAAGTTTATGCATTATTATGATCACTAAATCTTTTTTCCACAACATGACAGCATTAATTACCCATTGACTAGCTAGAAATATAATGTTCCTACTACTTAGGAAATCAGATAAACCATGCAACTATTTATGCTTAATTCTTGAATATACGCTTTTTGAAGTACTTAATTCTTCATCTCACAAATCTTGACCAAATTCTCCATCACCACACTATCAACCTTTTCATCCACTTTTCTCCTCATTATCTCACTTAACTCGACAACCTTTTCCCGTATCCTTCGGCCACCGTCGTCCACCACCACCTTCCTCACCACCTCCGCCATATCCTCTCTCTTTAGCCTCCCATCTCCACCTCTACTAACAGTAATACCAACTCCAATTTCCTCAACAAGCCTTGCATTGTTTGGTTGGTCATATTGCATTGGCATTGCTATGATCGGAACCCCATAGAAAATGCTTTCCATTATTGAACACCAACCACAGTGGCTCAAGAATCCTCCGGTGCTTGAATGACTCAAAAGCTTGGCTTGTGGTGCCCATTTATCAATAACCATACCCCTCTCCCCTAACCTATCAAGAAATCCATAAGGAAGTACTTGCTCAACTCTAGTTTTGCTTCCGTGAGGAAATCTTATGACCCATATGAAACTCACTTCGCTAAGCTCCAAACCATAGGCTATGTCGTGTATCTCCTTATCAGATAAATAACATTCACTCCCTAAGGATATGAAAACAACTGAAGACTCTTTCTTCTTATCAAGCCACTGAAATAACTTAATGTACTCAAGATTATCTTCTTTCGAGGGCTCTTGAATTAGTGCACCAACAGGCAACACTTTCTTATCAAGAGCTTGAGACATGTAATCGATATACTTCCCCTCTAGTTCCCTGGCACTGTTGATCAAGATGATGTCACGGGAAATGTTCATGGAATCCAAAAAAGATTGAAAAGCCACCAAGTTTTCGGACCCATATGTAGGTTCATGTTCATCATGATCAGCTTTAGGATTGATTTCAAGGAAAGGGTATGGTTCAGTTGAATGTTTACTCAGGAGATGAAGAACCGCACACCATGATGCTGCACACCCGGTTGAGAACATAACACTAGGGATGTTAAAAGTAGAAGCTATGTGGGCTGCCCATGATTGGTTAAAATCATAAATTAGCAGGTCAGGGTGAAGGTTTTGGAGAATTGTGGTGAAAACTGGAGAAGATTTCTCCAAAGTAGCTAAAAGGGTTTCATTAAGGTGGACTGGGAGACCATTGGTGGTGTGGTAGTGAGGAGGGAGTTCAGGTGAGGATGGAAGATTGAATTCCACAAGGTCAATATATTGGGAGTGTTTCTGAGAGATGTTCTTTTTGATGTAGTGAAGGTTGATTGGGGTTGAAGACAAGTAGATATGAAAGTTATGGGCAGTCAATCTTTTGGCTAACTCAAGGAAAGAAGAGATGTGACTATAGGCTAGCCATGGCAGCATTACAACACGAAATCTATTGCTCTCGTTTCTTGAATCCATTGATTAACTCTTTTTGTGAGTCTGAGCTTGGATGTCCTCCACTGCCTTATATAAGGGTAAAGCTAGTCAAAGTATGAAGTTAACATGTTGACCAAAAACCTCTACCTCTCCCTTCTTTAAATAAAATACCTTATGATACGATACGATATGATTAATGATAAGATATTTTCTACTGTAAATAGCATATTAACATGTATTAAATTTATTAAATGATAATAACCATTTTTGTAATAAAATAAATTTAATTACTAATTAATCTTAATGATCAATTTAATCAAAAATGGAATTTCGGTTTCGACTTTTCTATGTCAAAATTTAATTAGAATGATTATAGAAATTTTATATATGTCATTCTTAAACCTTCAAATATCATATTTGTCCACAGTAGCTATTATAAATTGAATAGTAAAAATTAGATTTTTTAATTTCTACCGCAATTGATGATCAAGATTGCACACTTAAAACTGATTTGTAAAATGAATCTCTAAGATCGTTTAGTAAACTTGATTCAGCTAGTCTTTTATTTATATTAGAAGATAGAATGTAATTTTCATTAATTATTTATGATTACAGTATATGATATAACATAGTATAATGAATGTAAAATAATAATGATAATAATAAGTATTCTTGTTATTATTATTATTATTATTATTATTATTATTATTATTATTATTATTATTATTATTATTATTATTATTATTATTATTATTATATTAGATACTCATGTCATACACGGGTTGGTTTAGAAAAATAGTGAAATTAATAAAAGGATAGTAAATAATTATAAAACATGGATGAAATGAACATTTAAAAAATGACGATAGACAGATTCAACACTCAGACGAGCGGTGGAAAGGTCGAGTCGAGAGGGAGGGCAGATATGTCGGCAGAAACGTGATATATAAAACGAAGAGAATTGATTGTATTTTTTGTACAAGTCATTGATTGTTATTGTTACAATTAGAGAGAAATAATGATAATTTTTTATTGGTTATAATTATAAAATTAAAATGATGATAAAATATTTTAGAATGATAAAACTAAAATTTTTGTTAAATATGATATTTTAAAATGTTATAAAGGATAATATGATAATTGTAAGTTAAGATTGCCAAATACAATATTTTAGGGTTTAAGGACCACATATATGAAATTATCTCTAATATTTAATTTAAAATTAAAGTCAAATTTTCGATTTTGACTCAGAACAGTTAAAATTGAATTTTAATTGTTGTCAAAATGAACGGTTAATATTTGATAATCAAAATTTCTATCTATATATAATGGTTAAGGTTATCTAATAGATTGTTTTATAATTAATCTTTTACTTATATTAGAAGATTATCATTTTATATTATTAATTATTATTAATGATTATCTTCATCAAAGTTTGAATTGTAGTGTAATTATAGATATTTTATTACCTTGCTAAAAAATTTGAATTCATTGATATTAAAGAACAGATTGAGGATTGTCGTTATTATTCTAATTAATTTCTTCCCTTTTGTCAAACCAAACATATTAAAGAACAGAATGACTGAATGAGGCTTCGATTCCATGATTCCAAGTAATTTGTTAGAAGCTTAAAACGAATAAAGATGATTTATTTTTTATCACAATTTAATCTAATTAAATTTAAATATACTAACAAAAGACACACTGTGCATATCATCTATAATCTTTAAATATAAATAAAATACTAATTATGATTAAATCTATTAAATGATTTTAGCCCTTCATATAACAATTTAATTTTAATCATAAAATCTTTACTATCAATTTGTTTAAAACTGAAGAACAAATTTTGACTTTTATATGTCAATTTAATTCCAACTATGACTTAAGTTCAAATTTTATATTTCATCGATAATGTTCATCAACATATACATTCTTAATCAAACTTTGCTAACTTTAAAATTCTATAAATATCTATATCTACATAATTTGTATATTATTTTTAATTATATTGATCTTATAAATGCATGTTAACTCCACATTTGTGTGTGTATATATATATGTAGATATCATGTTTTATATGACATTTGTTTGAAAATGAGATAAGTATTCAACTTATTCTATATTGATATAAATGAGTTGTGTTCAATAAAGTTCATGTAAAAAAAATAATCCTAAAATTTTAATATGAAATCACATATGATTGTAAAAGCATCACATGTTAATTACGAAAATGTTCCTTTGCCTAGAATTTTAAGATGCAATCTACCATTGATACTATTGATCCAAAAACTATAATTAGTCACTTAGAACTATAAATTAATTAAGTATAAACTTATATTGAACATTCTTCTCATATAAATTATATATGTTACGTATATGTTATATTTTACATGGGATTGCTTATGTAATGCATTTATTATAATTATTCATGGAAAACGAATTATACAAATATTTTCCGTCTACCAACTACAAATAAGTAAGACTTATTTTATTAATTAAATATACAACTATGATTGGATAATTTTTCCTTTTCAGCATACATATAATGATATCGCTTTATTAATGCTTATCTAAATCATTATACTTTATTGTATATAGCATACACATCTAAAATAATGTAAATATACTTTATTTTTTAATTTGTGTGCTGCATTCTACCCTCACGTACATAAAGTTTAATAATATTTATAAGTTTTCTTAAAATATTGGTTTTTTCTCATGTCCAGTTTTATATATATATATATATATATATATATATATATATATATATATATATATATATATATATATATATATATATATAAATATATATATATATATATATATATATATATATATATATATATATATATATATATAAGTTTTCTTAAAATATTGGTTTTTTCTCATGTCCAGTTATATATATATATATATATATATATATATATATATATATATATATATATATATATATATATATATATACCCTATATAGGATGGGGATCAAATAAAAAGGATTTTTGGATAAAAAGTGTAAGAAGGATTAATAGAATGACACATGGCATAATTGTTAAAAGGGTATTATTGGTAATCAAATTAATAATTAATCAAAATTAAACATATTGTTCAACTACCCACCCCACGTCTCCTCCTCTCACTTTCCTGAGTTTCCTCTCTCTCTCTCTCTCGTGTAAAACCTGCAAAAAAATGTCACGTATTTCTCTCTCTTCACGAGACAACCAGCGTTCTACCACCATAGGCAACTGTGAAGTCACCGGCGAACACCACCGGTCCCACTTGACGATGTGAACAAGCAAGTACCACCGGCATCCGTTAAATCACGCGTCTACCGTCGTATGCGTGTGGCCCTGATGTAATCGACGGCTACCCTCGTCTTCGAATTGGCCACTAGCCGGAGATTGTGTAGATTTTGAAGGGGTTTCGCCGTAACATAATACTTTTCCGGCCACACACCCTGTTTATCACATACGTTTGTGGCTATGGATAAATGCCCTCAAGTAATAAGGAACTTAGGCATCCGAGTTTATGGTACCACAGATTAGATTGGACTTTTGTGCTTAAAGAGATTGTGGAACTCATGGTGTAGATTTTGTGCATCAGTTTCTTTATTTAACGTTGATCATCAGGATCAGATTATTTTGTAGCAAATTATTTCGTTCATAAAATTCTAGTACGAGGTGTGTGAATTGTTCATCAATTTCTTTGTTTCAATTTGGTGCTTGTATTGTCTTCTTTTGTCATCAATTCTAATGTATGGTTACCCAAGTATCAATTTTACAAATGATTCGACATCACGAATTGTTTTGTGCATCACCTGCTTTTTTTTTTATAACAAAACTTTTGCATCAAATCTGAAGTATTGTTGCCTACTAATTATATCACTCACCAAAACCCAGATGATGTAATCGTCGGTTTTGAAAATTTAAATGGATGAAATACACACCTTTATCTCCTAATTTATTGCAATATGTGTATAACCGCCTAATAAATGTATTTTGTGTTTCCCATAATGCCCCGCATCGTCTTTAAATTTGAATGAAAAAATCATCAATTTTGACCACTCTAGTTTGACTTCACCCTTGATCCAACGGTTGGTGTTCCCTCTCTTCCTTTTTACGATTAATTTATTTTTACTAGAACTTCACCCTATATATAATATATATATATATATATATATATATATATAGATAGAGAGAGAGAGAGAGAGAGTTATATTTATTGCTATATCTCGTGTTAACTGTAAGAAGCAATTAAAAGTAGTTATAGTTGACGATGATCGTATACTAACTTCAAAAACTATAAAAGTGTGTGCAGGATAACGACGGTGGTGGGAGATGGTGTTCCCGGAGTTGACGTTGGGATTGAAAATCGATTTGGGGTTTAGAAATCAATCTGGTGTTCGATTTGGTTTGAAGGTGTTCAATTGGGGTTTTATACTGGTAATTGTTTTGTTGAAGAAGAAGGTGGCTGTCGTGGTAGTTGAATATGACGGTGGCGGCGGCGGTGGTTGTTGTAGAAGGAGATGGAGGTGTGGTGGTTGTTAGAGGTGCACATCATCGGATTTTTATCCGATCCGGATCGGATAAAATCCGGACTGGATTTTTTTGGTTTTTTTGGGACCGGATTTTCGGATTGTAACCGGATTTTCTCGGACAGAGGTGTAACCGTTTCGTACGGATTAAAACCGGATTTTCTCGGACAAAAGTGTAACCGGTTTCGGATCGGATTAAAACCGGTACGGATCGGATAAAACCGGTTAAATCCGCTCCGGTTTGAAAAAAATCCGGTTTTATAAAAAACCGGTTCGGATAGTTTTTGCACAAAATCGGATATTTGGATTTTTTGTGCACGTCTAATGGCTGTTGTAGAAGATGGTGGTGGCTGTTGTAGAAGGAGATGGTGGTTGTGGTGGTATTACTAAACCTACAGAGAGGAGGGAGAAAGAAAGAGATGGAGGGAGAGAGAGGGAAAACATTAAATAATTTCTGATATATTTTTATTTTTTTTTAAAACGTATAATATTTAATAATAATTAGAACTTGATGAAAAATTAAAGAAAATAGAGAAAAATATAAAACAAGGGTATACTAGTCATTTTAAGTTTAGCAGGAACCAAAAGTGTAATGAAATCGGGGTTGGGATGGACTAATCCCGTTACTTTTCGGAGCCAGGAACCAAAACTATTATTTTGAACAAACTACAGAGAACAAAAATATAATTAACTCTAAGTTAATAACCTTATGATATGAGCCTATGCCTATGCGTGTCATTACACCTTGTAAAGTTGAAGATTTTTTTCTATATTGATAGTATAAGGTCAAATAAATTGCCTAAGGGACCTTTCATTTTAGAAAAAAGGGT
Source organism: Pulicaria dysenterica (assembly GCA_947179395.2). Taxonomy (NCBI): domain Eukaryota; kingdom Viridiplantae; phylum Streptophyta; class Magnoliopsida; order Asterales; family Asteraceae; genus Pulicaria; species Pulicaria dysenterica. Next base: position 36,448,826 of record OX359295.1, read on the forward strand.
ATATTATATGGTAAAAGATCCATACGGCTAGCAACTTAGCATACCTAACTTAGGATGTATTTACAACCCATTTAAATCACTAAACACTCAAACGTAAATGACTTTCATTTAAATAGGTTGTGAGTGCAGTAACACATAAGTTGGATTTTATTAACATGAATCTTTACCATATAATATTATAATATATGTAGCTCAAGATGCGGTAGACCTTTTTAAAGGCATGAAAACAAGTTCTCTTGTGCAAAATAATCTCAGGCTTTTGTCAAGTCAAGCTTTCGAAAACTATCGAACAACCTTCTTTCTGTCGAGCTTTATGAATAACCAAAACAAGTCATTTAGGTCCAAATACACCATTTTCAATAATTCTGAAAAGAAGTAACAGCATTGGTAACCATTTTTTCATTCAAGTTTCTTGGTTTTGAGACATTTGGTTATCAAACACAACCCCAAAAAAAGTCATCTTCCTCGGCCCCTCCACTCTTGCATTTGTAATGAAAAATTGGACAAAGATGGGATAGGTGGAAAGATTGGGAATTTCAAGGGTTATGAGAGAAACAAGAGAGTTGGGAGTGATGTAGCATAAAGATGGGAATAATGAAAGATGAACAATAAGATACTAAAAAGAAGAAATCAAAGATCCTGTTTGTACAAAACTACAAATAGTTATAAACAAATAGCAATGGTACGGTCACCAGAATGCTATAAGCGCGAAACATCAAGATTCATACTACATTTATATACCGAGTCTCTGCAACAATCTACGGATAAATAGTAAAACCCGTTCCTCGGACTTCTCGAATCCTCCTTTCCATGTTAAGATTCTGCAGTAAAACAAACGATCAAAACAATCAAAGAAAACATCATGATTCAAATACTGAATATACGCAAAAATCTAAGCTTCATTAATTCCTCTTTTACTTCTACGGTTTTACTTTGGGCATTTATAATTATATAATACTCTAAAACAGCAGGAAAAGTACCGTCTCCATGTTTCTTTTTCACAAAACTCGAGTTTAATTTCTATTGTAGCATATTTCTAATCTTACAAATAGCAAGCTCCGTCTCTCTTATTGATGATAGAGTATGTGTTCTTGGTCCTAGCATCCTTGTGAATTTGCAGTCCAACGATTTTGGTTACATTCTACCTCTAGAGGGTCAAGTCAACAAATAGTAGGTAAAAGAGAAACATGTCAAATAGGTCACGCAGATGGGACTTTGCCCAACTGTATAGTCTTTAGTGGATATAACCGTCTAAATCATTTTACTATAAAGATCCGATTATTATTTAAAAATTTTAAAAATTATTTGCAACCATGTTTGATGTTGGACGTCTAATACTACATAACTTTAGAATGTTATTTATAAACAATACTTATAATATGTAATTATACATTAGTACTTATATTTAGAAATAACTAGTGTGACACCGGCAGTTAACCACCGTAGGCCACCCATCTCCACCGCCAACTGCCATGGCAGTTTTGGCGGGAATATGACTGCCCTATGTATGCCTATAAATAGGTTGTAATGTACAGATACTTGTGTGTGTGGAATCAATAGCATTCTGTGTTTATATACTTCTGTTTTCATACATACGTACATACCATCATTTGTTGTTGCCTTGTGTTCATACGTGAAAGATTGAAGCATGGTTCCATATTATCGAATTGATAGTAATAACAGAAGGAAGGGCAGAATTCGAACATGGTATCAGAGCCCAAGGGAGGGAATCTTGGGAAGTATACCACGATCGGTAAACGATGTTGGTGCGATGGAAGGAACTTCACAAACCGGTGGAAATCAGAGATCGAATGACACTAATCGGCGATTGAAGGCAAAAGACACTATGCATGAAGGGTACGAACAGCGGATTGGAACTGAAGTGTTTGAAGATGCATGGGACGAATATGATGATACTGAAAACTCAATCAAGACAGACTCTAATCGTTTTAAAGTCAACGATCAACATGGAGACACATGGAATAAACGACGAACGGAAATCCTACAAGGTATTGATCGTTTAAATATTGAGTCTCACAATCACAATTTGAAAATTGACAAACGAAAGAAGAAAATGAAAAGGTCCCGTTGTTATATCTGCTATACCCGTGAACATGCTTATTAGAATTGCCCCAATAAGCATAAGAAATCGATTTTTAAAAGGCGGACCAGTGGAAATTCAAACCTGGGCATGACATCGAAGGACAAAGGGAAGGTTAAGATCGTGAAGGACACCGAAACTGAATTTGAATGTGAAGTTGTGACACCCAAACCAGCCTGGCTCGTGGAAGGGTCAGATGAACGTGGATGGGACGAGTTGTGGTACGTGTCTGATCAATATCCACGACACATGGTACCACACTTGGAAATATTTCAAAATTACAAGGCGGGACAGATTGGTTCGAGCAGCAGTGAACAAGGGCTGCGCATAGAAGATTTTGGTGAAGTTGTCGTGACAACAGAGACACACACGTATGTGATTCCCGGTGTGTATCATGTACCATGCGTGGGGTACAATACTTTGAGTTTAGACCAGTTACTAGTACAAGGATTCAAAGTAATACTCAAAGGAGAAAGGTGTGTTATCAAGAAGCAATTTGAAGAATTGGAGGAGATACCCGAGAGTGATGGTATAGAAGAAATGGACAAATCTGAAGTACTTCATCAAATACACGATCTAAAGGGTAAAGCCATTGAAGAGGTACTCAAAGCTTTCCAATCATTTTATTTTTATGATGATTTGTCGATTAGGGAAAGCCTAGAAAACAAAGCAAGTGGGATGGAAATAAGGGTACCTAGGAAGCATGATTTTGATAACCTGATAGCCTTTATGAGAATGGTGAATGATCAAGAGATAAAGGAAAATTGTAAACCTTATGTGAAGAATCATTTTGATAAACTTGTTTGATTTTATCGTGATTACTTACAATATGGTGAAAGAACTTTATCTGTGATCATAAATGGTAATGAGATCAGCTTGTTAGATCTCTACATTACTGTGAAAAAGATGGGTGGACATGCATATGTTGCTGTCAAGAACAAGTGGAAGCAAGTTGGACTTGCAATGGGCTGTTCAAAGGGAAGCATACTTGGTTTACGTGAGACATATCATACTTACTTGGGGCTGTTAGAAGCATACTTCGAGATAGCTAGGATTACTCTATGGAGGACTTGACATCAGAGGCTATGGAAAGCATGGATGTGCAAGGAAGTGAGCTATCTAAGGAAGGAAAGAAGGCCAGCAGTAAGGAAGGACAAACCGAGGAAGGAAAGCAGCCAAGGGACAGCAGCAACAGGAAAGATGTTAAAGATTTTATCATCATCGACTGAAGGAAGCATGCATTGGTGGCTAAAGTTTGAAGCATTAGGGGGGTGATGTTGGACGTCTAATGCTACATAACTTTAGAATGTTATTTATAAACAATACTTATAGTATGTAATTATACATTAGTACTTATATTTAGAAATAATTAGTGTGACACCGGCAGTTAACCACCGTAGGCCACCCATCTCCACCGCCAACTGCCATGGCAGTTTTGGTGGGAATATAACTGCCCTATGTATGCCTATAAATAGGTTGTAATGTACATATACTTGTGTGTGTAGAATCAATAGCATTCTGTGTTTATATACTTCTGTTTTCATACATACGTACATACCATCATTTGTTGTGCCTTGTGTTCATACGTAAAAGATTGAAGCATGGTTCCATATTATCGAATTGATAGTAATAACAGAAGGAAGGGCAGAATTCGAACATTTGATAAGTTATATATTTCATAAGACATTAAAATCAAACAAACTGTTGTTCGGGTCAACTCCAGTACTTGACCCAACCCATTTTGATCCATGATGCAACCCAACCACTTTGTCACCCTTAATGGCCATTCAGACCACAGCATACAAATCAGAAATTCTAAATTCGGGCTAAGTTTTATCTCCAATAGGTCACTCGTTATAAAACTAAAACAGTCAGCTAGATTGGGTATCGTATATGGGTTGAAGCCCCCCCCCCCCCCCCCCCTATTTATCAAAACCAGTATTTTTATGACCTATATAATGAAGCAAAACTTGAATGCAGACTAAGGAGCTGAGTTTTACATACCACTGGCACCTCATTCAGCATTATGAGATTGATCATGCTCAATAAAATCTAAGGCTTCATCCATGGTGACAACATTTACATGACTGACCCGGTTTTTGTGGGTCACACCATATATCTTGTCAGCTACTTTCACAAGTTCAGGTCGGAATGTTGTTGTAATAAACTGTGTACTCGCCATATCTGCCAAACGACGAACCATATCTAGAAAAAAAAATTGTCAAGAATCCCAATAATATAACAAAACGAGGCAACCGGGGGTTAACAATCTGTTTGACTAGCTAACACAAAGTAATTAGAGGTGGCAATTTTGACCCAATTACTTCTGAATTAATCAATCCAAGTTATGTTTTATCTCTAACTGGTCAAAATTCACCCAATGTATTTTTAACATAGAAAACCTCCAAAATCATTTCACTTTTTATTAGATTTTTATCAAAATAATACGATATGATTTTTTGAACATATTACAAAAGATATGGACAAAAGGTGCATTGGCCCAACCCTTTCCAACCATACCAAAATGTTCCTTTTCACCTGTTACCTATGCAGTTATCACGCTGGGAAATCAAATAGCGGTCAAAGTCCCTGATTTGGGATAGCGATTATCGCGGTGGGATAGCGGTTTTTAATAGTACTTAAAATATATATTTATATATATAAAATTATAATTATAAAACATTAATTAAAATCATTGTATAAAACTTAGTACACTAATATAGTAAATAGTAATATGAGAATCGACTGTGGAGTGTAAACCGAAAAATCTTTCAAAAAAACCAAAAAAGTGCAAACCGCTATCCCACCGCTATATTGCCTCAAATAGCGGAAATAGAGCTCAAATAGCGGAGATAGCGGCGCTATTAGCGCCTCCGCTATTTCCCACCGCTATTTCAAACCACTATTTTGCCTAGGTCCGCCGCTAACCGCTATCCCACATTTATCCCACCGCTATCCCACCGTTATTGACTGCATAGCCTGTTACCCAACCCATTGAACTGCCCAATTTCCACCTCTACACACCCCAAGAAAATCAACAAATTTTAAGTACAATGCAGGATACTTCCTACGGCTGTCCGGTACTGAGGGTCTAATGCAGCATCTATTTCATCAAAAAGGTAAAAGGGAGCAGGATCACATCTCTGTATAGCAAAAATGAGCGCCAATGCAACGACAGTCTTCTGACCCCCAGACAATTGTTTCATGGACTGTGTCTCCCCTTGTCCAGTGAAAGAAACCTACCAATAATCCCAAACGAAAATTAAATCTGCACATATGAAATCATTTTCAATACATAAATGCCACAAGCCCTCAACATCAACTGATCCTGGGGAGTTGAAACTACATGAGTCTCACTCAACCAACCACAACACAGAATGTGAGGTCCAGATAATTAGAACTGGTATTTTTCATGTTTCTAAAAGTGTCGATTTCGACCTCACTACTTTGAACAGGTCGACTTGAAGTCGTGTTTTTTTCTCAAGCGAGTTAGATGGATCGAATCAAAAAAATTAGTTGAAAGAGTAACAGGTTAAATGGATGAAAATCCCAAAGAATTTAGATTATTATCCTAATATTATATTGTTTCATAAACATTATCAGCGCATTCAAATTACTTAAAAAATAGGGTGAAAAGAGTAAGCAGGTCAACCAGGCATGACCACCAATTTCCCAACATGCCCGACCCATTCATACTTTACCACCTCTACATATAATACTACAGAAAGTTATAAAATAATACACACCTTCACTTTCACACCAATATATTTTTCCACACGTCCCTCCATATCAACCCGAGGCCCATCCTCGTCATAATCATCAGTGGGATCACCGTCCTGCTTTGTAAGAAGCAAAAAGCAAGAAGTTAGAAAGGCCACAAGTCTGATTAATGAATAAAAAACAAACAAATAAACTAACCTTTTTTTTCATCATGATCAAAAATCCATGACCGCCCTGGACAAGTTCAGAAAATACGTCTCGGAAATGTTTAGCTACACCTTTGAAAGTACGCTCTATAGATTCATCCTTACGTTGATCCAGTACTGATACGAGTTCTTTAATTTTCTGGTACAGAATATGGGTCAAACCGCATTGCTTCCTAAGTATCACATCACTGACTACTTAACGGTGTGTTCTCGAGTTCCCTTTCAAAGAGGAAGTCAGTGATTTTGGAAGGAAACTGAGAAAGTAGGAAATGTTTCCTCGAGGTTTTCTTAGAAAGAAGAAATTAAGTCGATACAAAATTGGGTAATTTTCTCTCCTTATACGCTTTCTTTTCCTGACAAAAAAAAATCCTCTTTTTTTTCTTCCTTTTCTCTTCTTTTCAATTGTTTTCTCGGAACTCGAGAATGATGTGAAAGTGAGAAAATAATGATTAAACTATTAAAGTACCTCATCACCAGCATCAAGTTCTTGTTGTCGCTTCTGGAGTTCTTCCCTTTGATCTGTAAAGTTTGCATACTGATCAAGTGCTTTCTTGTTTACATGACTAAACTGCTTTAATTGCTCATTGCACTTGTGCAGCATTTTATATAATTCCTTTATGCTCTTCCGCTTGTGCCTGCATTTTTTAATATGTTAACATGGAAAATATACGATATCAATTATACAAGAAAAACAGTTTCAAAAAAAGCATTGCTAAAAAGGAAACAAATCATATGGGTCAAGCAAATTGAAGAGTTGAAAGCTGCCACAAGTGTCTTTCTTAAGAATACAACATAAATCCTTTTTCAAATATTATATTGCTATTGCAATACTAATTGTTTTTGTAATCATATTTAACACACATTTATAGATAAGATGGACGAGAAACTACTCTTACATTTCAAATGCATCTGAAGATAATGGACCCAATTCTCTAATTTTCTTGGAGTACTCTTCTTGCTTTGCAAGTAAAATATTTTTTTTACTGATAAGTTGTTCTGCTCTTTTATCTTCATTTTGTCGGGTCTTTTCATACTCCTCCAAACGAGCCTACATATATCGGAAATGGCATAATGTATTACTAGTGGCAATCACAATAAGACTGTCGCTCTTTAAAAAGCAAAAATTACCTTTAAGTCACTCTTTTTTTTGTTGATTTTCTTGAGTTCCTTATTTCGATCTTCTATGCTTTCTAACACCCCTGGTCAGAGGGAAAAAGTATGAAGCTTAATCAAGAAAATTCATTGATGCTATTAGAAACTTTACGCAGAGAATGTAAAACTCCTACTTTTTAGCTGTGTTTTCACTTCCTCAAGAGACATTTTTGCATCTTGCCATTCTTGTTTCTTTGCTTCTAATTCAGCATTTAACGAATCAGTTTCTGAAGATTGTTTCACTGCCTCCAGTTCTTGTTTCCTTCTAACAAGATTGGTTGATAGATTGGTCTCAAGTTCTGCTTTCCTTGTTTCAGTCTACCAATCATTAAAAGCAATAAGTTACGTTTTATTAGAAACAGAGGTTGCAATTTCAACCTACTCATTTATGAGCTTGTTTTAGGTTGTCATCAAAAAAAATGGCAACTGAAAAAATTAGCTTATACGGGAATGGGTCAAAAAGGCTAAAAGTCAGATAAAAGTCAAGATCATTTCATTCAAAGATAATGATTATTAATGCATAAAGAAATGTTTGAATGTCAACCCGCCCCACCCCTTTTTAACCCCTACTAAAAAATGACCCATTTGAACTTGTACTAAGTATTTATATTTTAAGCAACCCCCAGTAACATTAATCAGCAAACTTCTACCACGTTTGCCAACATGCAAAGTCATGTTTGCAAGTTAACCTGATCAGCCCCACACCGATTTTACCCCCTACCAAAAAAATGATCTATTTCAACCCTACCCCATTTGAACACATTACCCAACCTACCCAATCCGTCCATCTTGACAAATGACACCTCTAAGAAAACTTATTTTTTAAGTGACTCCTTGTAAGATTAATCAGCAAACCTCTACTCGGTTTGCCCTGCAAGCAACGAGCTTTTCTTTAAGGTCTGTTATTTCAGGATTTAATCGTGACAACAGATCCCTTTCCTCTGGCGTTAAGTGATCAACAAGATCTGTTCCCATCTCATCTCTTTTCATAGCAATATTAGCTTTGACCTGATCAATTTGAGTCTGTACATTTGCAAGCAACTTCCCCTGCGAAATTTTGAGTTCATCAAAACTGTTACAACAGAAGATTTCACATAACATAAAAAAAGTTTAGAAAGCCTCAAAAACCTTCTTCTCAAGAGCTTTAGAGATATTCTGTATGTGCTTGTTAGCATTAGCAACATCTTGCTTAAGCTGTTCCACTTCTGATCTTTCATGTGCCAGCTCAGCATCATCTTTCTGTTGCTCATTAATAATTTCATTGATATCCTTGTCTATAAGTGCGGAAAGTCAAGTCCCAACCAGTAACACAAGTTGACTTAAAAAATATCTTGGAAGAATGAATGACATAAACGTTGAACGTGTCTATTTATGTCCCAATTAAATAGAGGTGGCAATTTTGACCCGTTTATATACAAATATGCTAATTTGGGTTTATATTCTCTCTCTAAAGGAACAAATGAGTTAAGCTAAAAGATTAAACAAACAAGAAGACAGGTCAAGCCCCTTGAGAGTCGTCCAAATTGTATTCAAATGCATAAAACCTTATAAATCAAATTATTAACATAAGTTCACATTATTATTGTGATAATACAGATTTGTAATCATGACTAAGACACTAATTTTTTATAAATTGAAGAAAAGGAAAGTATTATGGGTGAGTCCAACCCAACCTGACCCATTTTTACCCGAACCCATTGTGACTCATTACCCAATTTGCCTCAATCCACCAAGTTTGCCACTCCTATGTAGAACACAAGGGGCCATTTAAAGAAAGCTTAACCCCATTCAATAACAACAGATATTGATGGTAGCAACAGCTAATGGGTTTCTAACAGTTAGCACCATCATGTAAGAAAAAATATGTAACACACTAGTTTAAGTGGAGAATGGAGATTTGTCTGGGACATAGAAAGGATATTCTGCAGTTCAGATCTGACGTTCTGGAGTTCGTTTTCCTTTGAAGTGATTGACAGGGCATTTTGTCTAATGAGGTTCATAAACTTTAGCTTTGAACGCCTTTTATCATAAAATCCACCTGTCATACCACCTTTTTTGCTAACTTGATCACCTGTAAAGATGAAGATTAGCTTAACAGGAACCAAAGTATGAAAAAAGAGGAAAAAATGGAACAAATATAAAACAAAGAAAGATGGAAAATGAAAATGCAAGGAACCTTCAACAGTAATGCAGTCCAAACCATCAGTACGAGCAACACGGGTAGCAACATCCAGATCCCGACAAATCACTGTTCTAGCAAAAACCTGAGAGGTAGAATGGGCAACATCCAAATATGGTGAGATTTAGTAACCATATTAGCATATTTGTATCCTATAGATTATTGATCATAGTTACAGACAATAAAATAAGAAAATGACTGATATAAAACCAATCAAGACAAGAGAAACCAAAAAAAGAGTATGTCTAGATTGCAGACATGAAATCAAACTGGAAAGGGATAGAGCACGGTTTCCGGTCAATCATAGAGCAAGACTTAAGCCAGTAACTCAAAGACAGCATAAGAAATCAAAAACATATAGCATTGCAATTTCACGTGAATAGCACTTGAGTCACCAGAGACTTTTGTTTGAGTTTATGATTCTGATTATAGGTTTGACTTTTGAGGTTAATTTTAATGTAAGTACTTAATAGGATGTTCACAAAGATAGGAATATCCACCTCATGCTATACCATATTCTATTATGTTCCTATTAATTAGATAACTATTATTACCTTATGTTGGTATTTAATTCAAGCAGATTATGATTTACTTGCTAGCTGATAACATTAGAATTGAAAATCGATTTTTACTATCAACTTAACAAAAGTTAAGCAACAATAATTGATACTAAATTCACATTAACAACTAGAATAACTCCTAAAGTAGGTGGTCAATGGGCTGACCATAATAATAACAGGTAGGCATAACATAAACACTTTCGAACAACACATTTTACCACATAGTGGGAACTACTATTACCAACTAGTAAGTTAAGTAATATACTAAAAATCCCTTGTATGAAAACTATAATATCAATTTAATAAACTTTTAAAAGGTTTGCGATTTTCATAAGTAGAATTAGGGCTGTAAATGAACAGAACGTTCGTGAACCATTCATGAAATTGTTTGGCGGGAAGTTCGTTTATGTTCGTTTGTTTAATAAACGAACGAACATGACCAATATTTTCCGTTTGTTTAATTAAACGAACGAACACGAACAGAGCTCTCGTTCGTTCATTTATGTTCGTGAACGTTCGGTTATCCGTTCGTTAATGTTCGTTTATATTTTATATAAATATATACATTTATATTATATGTGTGTGCTTAAATATAGTGTTTATTTGTGTTTAATAATATTGGATTTATATTTTAGTGTGTGATCCGTTTACGTTTGTTTATCACTTAAATGAACGTACAAACATGTACACGAACTAACAAGTCCTTAAACAATCGAACATACATGCTCGTTCGTTTATCGTTCGTGTTCGTTTATTTGTTCGGCTAAAGTTAAACGAACGAACATAAACACAGATTTCCGTTCGTGTTCGTTTATTTGTTAGGCTAAAGATAAACGAACGAACACGAACAAGCCCCGTTCGTGTTTGTTCGGTTCGTTTACAAGCATAAGTAGAATAGAGTTATTTGTTGAGCTAAAGCCATGGTCATCAAAAAATGCTTGATAATGATAACAAGTTACAAAAGCCATAATGCTAAATACACCATATATATGGTTTGTTGTGTATGTTAAAAAAATCTTTCAGCTTAAAAGGGGAAGGTTTGTTTCAGTGCTAAGCCTTTCAGGCAAATTATATAGTATAGTGCAAGCTTTTGTATTGTCATTGTAAGTACATATTTGTAGTATAGGGTATCTTAGTATCTGAGTAAATTAGGTTTAAGTATTCTTATGTAGTATCCTTTTGTAAATAAAATGAGGTCAACACGGACCACGCCTCATGATGTAAACACCAAGAAAGATAACCAGAAATAAAATCACCTGATCCGATTACTCTCAGTTATGAACAAAAAATAAGGCAGACAAGTATACCTACAAGTAAGCACTGACTTGTAGCTTCTTGTTTCTTGATATTAAGTCCAAGTTTTTCCTACACAATTAATTTCTGAAGGCTTTTAAGCACAAGAAAACATAAATTCCACTAGCTATTGTGTGATATTGTATGTTTAAGTATACACCTTGAGATGCTGCAAGAGGTTAATATTGCACCTTACTTGACATGAAAGCTATGGTCATTACTACCCAATATTTGATGCTCTGAAATACAAATACTACAATGTTGCTAAGATTACAAAGTTAATTAAACTGAAGTGTATGCATAAATCTTGAGACCTGTATTAGGATCCAAGAAGAACCAAATTTCGTTTGTCATAAACATGTAGAACAAGAATTCCTGGCAAGTATATGATTAAAAGGAACAATAAATAACACGTAAACACTGTAATTTTGGCTAAACCAGAAAGAAGCTAGCCAACTAACATATTAAAGAAAATACATATAATACAAATGCCAACACATATTAGTTGCTGACTTGCTGTTGGAAATGAAACAACTTAAATTATGAACATATACATGTCTGATGTTATCATCAACGTTAAAAAAACAGAAAAAGATTCATGGGTGATTGCTGACCTGGCCAAATGCTTGCTCATAATTGGGGGAATATTTTAGTTTCTTAAGAAGAGGAATCACGTCAGAACTTCGTGGATAAGTGACATGAGGAGCCTTAACCCTATTAAGGGGTATAAATGTAACTCTTCCACCTTTCTCTGCATTAAGATGTCGAATTACTTGAGTCGATATATCATCAGTTTCAACCACCACATGAAATAGGCTGCACAAGGAGAATAAGAGAAGTTAGGTACTCAGTAATTTGGCATCAAGAAAATTAAACTATGAAAATAAATTGAACTATAACAAACACATGTTTGTATATATAATTAAATAAGCTGAAGTAGAATAATGATACATAAATAAGTATGCCATCTTTTTCATAAGGTGCATAATGAATTTGATAAAGAAATTTCTATAAAACAGTGTATAAATTAATGACAGAAAGCAAATATAAAGACGGACTGTGAAAAGACTCTGCTCAAACCTGTTTCCAGCAGTCACTTCAACAGCAGTAAACAAATTCTCGTCGCATTCAAGCAACTCAATTATGGAACCATAAACTCCAGATATGTTATAGTCCCTGCAGATTCTTCTAATACAGCTAATTCCCCTTCTTATGTCCTGTTAATTGTCCAATTATTAAGATATCACTAGCAAAATGAACTTAGTTGACCCATATGAGTAGAAAGGATATAAATAATATATAACTATTATTAAAACAAAAGTTATTTTAAGAATAGATACAATTCTTAAGAGAGATAATTAATATGGCGAGAGAAATGACTGTCGCAACTAAATCTCAATTAAATGAACTAATGAAGTGAATAACTTATTAACTGGCAAGACCTGTGGCCTTTAAAGAGTTGTCATCTAAGGATGCACATTTCTGCTTTGGTAGATATCAGCCTGAAGCTTGTAAAAAGACAATTGAATTCTAAATATAGGGTATATCATACTGTTGGGAGGCTCATAAAGTAAATAAACTCGAATAGAATCAGCTAAGCAAGGAGCTGAAACTCTGGCATAGCATGATGCAATGTGAAAATGTAGTACTGACAACTGCAATTTATAAACAAACAATCCACTGCTTATATACATAAATATATTATATATATGGGCATCGTCATTTCTCCACATTTACCCGCAGTAGCATTCAAGTAATGCCCTTTGATTTCACCTGTTGCAGGGGGAGAAAGGGGTGTGGATGGGTATGTGGGTACATACACACACTTTTAATTACATATATAGACACACAGAAACGTTGATGCATGCATTTAGATACATATCCATGTATATATCTAGTATGTAGATGTAAATATCACTGTTCTAAAAAACGCGCCATGGCGGCCGCCATGGCGCGCCATGGCGTGAGGCGTGGCTCCGACGTTAAGAAATGGACCATGGCGTGAACATTAGGCGTGGCGTGCGCCAAGGCTCGCCAAGGCGCGCCTTTACCCGCCAAATGACGAGTTTTTTAAGGCGTGGCGTGAAAAAAATTAAAAAATTTAAAAAAAGTAACTTTTTTGTGTTGGATTTGCGATCGTGTATATTGGACTTTTATAAATTTGATTTTTGTAATTTGTATAATGTTACTTTGCTCTCAATTTGTGTGATTATCAGCAATCTGCATAAAAATAAGTATACACTACATACATATAATTATAAAATACAGACAAAAATACCACGTTAAGTCACGCCTTAGAAAACGCCATGGCTTCGCCATGGCTTCTATAACTTGAGGCTTGACCATGCCGCCACGCCGCGCCTTACGTTATTTAGAACCTTGGTAAATATACATACAAGTATATCGTATATATTGGCATGGGCCAGGGGTGTTTGCATGCATGTGTCTACATATATATACGTATCTATGCATACACATTGATGTGGATCTATGAACATCTATAGATTTATCAATCTAGGTATACATATATATGTATCATGACATAGCTAGGTATACATATGTCTAGGGGTGAGCATAATGACCGAATTTCCCGAACCGAACCAGTAGCGGTTCTTGTATTTCGGTTCGACCAAAAATTCAAGAAATTCACTTTCGGTACCAGTTCGGACCGGTTCCGGTATAGGTAAGCATATTGAACTGAAATTTCCCGAACCGGTACCGGTTCTTGTATTTCTCGGTATTTAGTACCAAGAATTCAAGAAATTCAGTTTCGATATTTTCGGTACCGGTTCTAGTTACATGCTCGCCCTACATATGTGTAGATACATATCTGGGTATACATATATGTATATCTTATACATCTCTGCATATACGTACGGGTATAAAGACATACACATGTGTACGTAGATGTATAAAGACTTACACAAGTATGTAACATATATCAAGAAAGCCACTTTATAAACTAGAATTTTCAAGGCACTTGGAGAGTTCTCTAAAATGTTCTGCCATTTTCTTGTATCTTGGTTTTTTTTAAAAGGTGCCAATTGACCCATTAACCTAAAAAATGGGTCAATTTGGTTATATTTTCTCAACAGATAGAATTGGCTGGCCGATTTAAAATTTAGCTACAGATAAGATGGTTCAAATGACTTAAAGAGTTAAAGTCACATACATTACGTTAAATATATAAATTAAAAAATGCTAGCGTATTAACTTACCCCAGGAGTAGCATGATCTAAGGCTTTTTCTGCTTTCACAACTTCTGCTTTAAGACGCTCGATTTCGGCATTAAGTTCGCTTTCTTGCCCCCACAAAGACCTAAAAGGGTAATAAACTTCAGTTTCTGGTAGACTGGTACATTGAATTGAACTATGACAGATAGAGGTGTGCGAAACTCAGGATAAACCCGTAAAACCGATCGAAACCGGTATACCCAATCCGGGTTACGCTTCCAATAATTTCAAAAGCCAGTTCTCGATGAGGACCAGTTTGGTCCCATATGGCTTGATATCGACCCGGTCCGGTCCAAAACCAATATTTTTCCTTTTACTAGGCTTAAGTCACTAGCCAAAAGTTTGGGCCCAGTTCATGGCCCGATTTGGGACTGAACCAGTTCTAAACAATAGTATACGGTTTGTTCTCGGTTCCTGGTAGCATAAGATTGCACACCCTAATTTGTAAATCCATGAGAACAAAGAGCGTTAGCATACTTTCGCTTATCATGAAGCTCGTCTCTCCTTGACTTATGCCGATTAAAACCATTGCGATAACCTGATATTCGAGCTTCTAAAGCAATTATCTCTGCTTCACGACCTTTGACATGTTCAGTTTGCGTTGCCAGATCTCTTTCCAGTTTATTGATTTCATCCCTAAGAAGTTTTTCCTATAATATACGAAAGAGCAAAAATTTTACTAGTTATCTCAGAATAGTAATACATCAATCAAATCTAATTACTGAATTAAGAATTCTGATAAACTAAAGACGAAATGAGAAGATTGAGAATAATACGATAAACCGCTATTGATTGAAGTAATAAAATAATGCAGCCTCATAATTCATAATCCAGCTAAAAAATAAATTTATAAAATTACCTGCTTCTCATTAGAGGAAAGAACCTTGTCATACTTATCAATATCTTTTTGTAGCCATTCATCACGTGCAGCTTTAGAACGGAACTGTGTTGCACGCCCCTGTTTCTGATAGAGTATGCTGAGCTGCTTTTCCCTTAACATAATTCTATAACAAAAACAGTTCAATGCAAAAAAGAATAAAAGAAGATACCCTAAAAAGAATACAAACAACACAACTTTGACATAACGTAACTAAGAGGGTATCCATTATAAAAACTTGTAACTTTCAGCCGATTTAGAAGAATTTAAAGCACCAGAAAGAGAAGAAGAGCAATATGAGATAGCTGAGTGACCATCTTTTCTAGTATTTTTGGTACACCAACAGATAAATGTATCCAACAATTTCTAGTGTTCTGAAATACTGAAAGAAAAATACCCTTTTGTGATATCCTCCTCCTGTTTAACTTGATCCTCATACAAAGGCTTGATTTTGTTTAGCTCTGCTGTGGATTCCTGGATTTCTCTGCGTAGAACCTCAAGCTGCTTTCCAGCATCATCCTACAGCATGAGTTTTAAATAAAAACATAGATCAGACTACTTCGGTACGAAAGGAAATGGGTCAGGTTGACCGTAAACACTTTCGGTCCTGGATTCTTTTAAGAGCTTTTGAATTACTGGGGTGTCGAATATGATGGCACAATATAACTTCACTAGGAATCTAACTTTTATAATAACAGGATTTGAGAAGTTATGCATTACTAATAAACGTAGGGAAGCTTCCAAACTGTTCAGGGAGAAGACTTGAAGAAGGGTATGCAATGGCATACCATGCAAAGTTTTTTCTTACTACTAAAAGTTCAAGAAAATTTCATTTTCTTATGTAAAAATTGCTACTTATGCATACCCTTGAGACTATAAAGTGCATTCCCTATTAATTTTCAAATCCACCACTGCACCCGTATGACTCATCCTTTTAGAGCTAAACTTTTTTAGTTTACCTTTGACCTTTTAAAGATTAAAATAATAATAACTCAAATCAATCCTTCATATCTAAATGGGACAAAATTGCAACCTCCAATTCTTAAAATGAAGCTGATTCAGCAATGTAATTGTGTGGTCCTTGCACATTTACACAATCAAAATGTAATTTTGTAATATATTTACTGGTTCACTATACCTTGGCTCTTCTACTTGCCATAATTTTCTCCTCGAGGTCCTTCACATCAAGGTCAACTTCTGTGTTCTTTTTAATAGCTTTTGTACGTTGCTTCTCTATTGCCTCTTTTTCTCGGCTTAAACCCTGTACCTCTCTTGTGAGATCTTTATATAATTTGTCTAATTTCTTTACTTCTTCCTCTTCATCTACCGAGGCATTATACTTTCTAATTAATTCCTCAGAAATGGCATTTCGTTCCTCATCCACCTGCATCAAGTGAGAGACATATTTATATTAGGCATCATAACAAAAATTATAGAATAACTTATTTTTGCAAGAATAAGCCTTTAACATGTTAGATTACATGAAATTACATTTTGGGTTTGAAAGAAAATTCCCTAAACCTTGCTAAAAAAAACTCTCATTCAGGTTTTTAAAAAATTTGAACTTAATAAAGCAAAAATGAAGTTCGGTGACTTAATTGTGCAACTGGAAGTTATATGGTTTATCCAAATTTTGCCCAAATCTTGGTAGGTTAATGTTGAAAAAACACATCAGGTACTTTTGGTGGTTTAACCACGAAAAAACTTATTTTGTTGTATTTAAACATATATAAACCGTTGCCATAAATTCATTAAGGATTATCCCACTACGTGAGTGAAACTTGATTTGTTTTCCCAATATTAGCAAAACTAAATGGGAAAAACATTCAACATATT
This sequence comes from Pulicaria dysenterica, assembly GCA_947179395.2. Classification (NCBI taxonomy): domain Eukaryota; kingdom Viridiplantae; phylum Streptophyta; class Magnoliopsida; order Asterales; family Asteraceae; genus Pulicaria; species Pulicaria dysenterica. The sequence goes on from OX359295.1 coordinate 36,465,983, forward strand.
ACCTCAGCCAATTCCCGACGTGCATCATTAACTTCTTTGTCATAAATGGTGTATTCTAGAGACTTTCTCTGCTTATCAAGTTGCTGATACTTTTTTAACTCTGCTTTCTCTTCATCTAGCTCTCTTAATCTCTCATCCAAATATTGCACGACTTGAATTATTTGATTTCTTTTATTTCCTGTAATATTAAAAAATATAAGAAAGCATTCACCAGACGCACGAAACAAATAACTTAACAATCACTTGCCAGTTTCTTGCATAATTTTCAAGCTTTCGCGACGCCGCTCCTCATAAACTCGAGTACCACCAATTTCCTTCAGTAGATCAAGGCGTTCTGAATCTTTCATCAAAGTCAATGATGCAATCTACAATAAATGCATAATTATTATTAATAATAGTTTGATTTTATCTTACTGTCCCATTCAAAATCAGATGGAAGAGATGCCATACTTTTCCCTGTTGCACCACATAATATGGATTGGAACGGGAGAACCCGGCACTTTCAAGAAGATTCATAACTTCTGTTTTCCTGCAATAATGCATTACCCATATAAAGTAATAAAAGAAAGGTGAGAGATAAAAATAGAATAAAAATAACAATAAATTAGCTGGTACTCACGTAATATGCTTCCCATCTAGAAAATATTCATCTTTTTTGGTACCAATTGTTCTCCGGAGGCGCACCTCCTCTTTATCAACCTTAAAATCGTAGAAAAGAGTAACCAAAAATACAAATTAGAAACTAAACACATTCCAAGTGGAAAGAACAGAATACATAATAAAAGAATGAAAAGGGGGAAACAAGAGCAAAATGGATATTGAGATTATGCCATCCTAAACAGCCAGTACTCAAGCATGCAAACAACTAAAAAAGAGCATATAATATTAACTTCAATGCCTATGTTTACCTAACTGTGGAATCATTAATAAAATCAAGCAAATATCAGACACGGCAGCAAGTGGATTGCATAATGCAGGTTCCTGGATTTCCTTCTATAATGGTGTTGATGGATATTAAATTGACTTTTGCATTACGAAAAAGAAAATGGGAACAGATATGTTTCCCCCTTTCGTCTCTAAGCAACCCTACTCACAGAAGAAAAATTATGACCAAATCTTTGCAATGATGGGCTTTTTCTGTTTCTCCCAATGCTGTCGAAGGCCACAAAGGCCAGGCCTACCAGGCCATCTACGATTTTTCGCCTTAGAAAGAAAGAGGATAGGCCATGAGTAAGGCTATGCCCTTGGTTGACTAGTTGACTGGCCCTAAGACGATGAGGTGAGGCCTCCTCCCAGACATCTTTTTTAACGGCTAATTTCTTTCTCAACAATTGTATTTAATTCCCTTACCTCCACTTCAAATACATGGGGTCCACAGAGATTAGGATAAGATAGATATATAGAACAAAAATCTTTGAAAACACAAAACGATTAGGATAAGCTTTATCACTCTGTGGCCCTGCCTATCCTCTCTCCGTATATATACATGACAAGGGTGAGTTAGTTCTTGGTGACAAGGAAAGACTCAAAAAAGAGTTAATGAACCAAGTCACCATCGAAGAAATGCATCGAATTTCAAGTAGAAGTAGGCCACTCCTAATTGATGAGCTAAATGAGGAAGAATGAAGATGATATAGTTAACGTAGAAAGTGATGAGGGTCTAGAAGAAGGTAATTTTAAGAAGTGTTTAAGATAAGACATCTAAACTTCCAGTTTTTTGGCTTTTCTCATTTCAGTATTGATTTTTAGCTTTTTATATCTTCAAATTATGCTTGTCTTAAATCATGTCATGATGATATTTGTACTGTTTAATCAGAAAATTTTAATCGGGTCATAACCTGTTGACTTAATCCCTAACCAGGACACGTCGCTTCAAGGTTGACTTCGCCTTCAAATTTTTAACTAACCTACTTTCTTCCACAACTTTATCCAGTTTTATGAGAAACTTTCTGTGGTTGATTTCTAATGTAGAACTTAGAAAGATATGATGAGACCCTGTAAAGCTTTTATTAAAGAATAACAAAACAAATTACTCACAAAAATACAGGTTTCATCTCCTCATCCAAAAATCACCATAGCTTTATGTATTCCATCGAATATCTATCCTAGAATTCTTGTTTATTATTTGCTTCCACACACATCTTGATCTTTACGTCCTTTATTAATTTACAAGGTTTATCATTACCAAAGAAAGGGAATAAATAATGATTTTAATGCCTTCAAAGAAAAGTTCATGGGCCACTAATATGTGATGAAAATTACCGGGATGCGATTGTCAGTGTTATCAAAAACAATCTCAACAAAAGCTGATAGAACTTGGTGTCCTGCTCCTTCCTGAGCAATGTTCACGAAGAAAAAAAATAAGTACTTAACACAGCGTTAATAATTATTATGACTACTTGATAGACCATAAAAACATAACCAACATACATGGAGAAAGGCATGCCTATCTTCGTTTCGCAAGTTGTGAAAAAGGTCACTTATCACAAAACGGATTGCTGCAGACATAAACTGGGTAAGTTGGAATGTGATTACCAATCAGGAAAGTGAAAAATTAGAAAATTAAAGTCAATCCAGACACACATACCATGAAAAAAATTTGACTTGCCAGATCCATTTGCACCAACTACAGTTGAAATTTGTATTCAGATAATGATAGTGGAAGAGTTACAGTATTAATACACAGATTTACACATGTGAATCTTCTAAAATTCAACGTAAAATATAAAGATACATATGAATAAGCATGATACGACAATAGCAAAGAGAAGTTGGTCAAAGAACACGAAAGAATATTATACCAACACAATTAACTTTGGGACTGAAGTCTTCAGTTGCAACTTGTTCTTTGTAGCTCTTAAACCCTTCGATTATGACCTGAAGTACAATCCCACATGCAAATGCAAATGTTGAGAATAAATATACACGTAAGAAGACTGAGAAAAATTCAAGACAAGAAGAAACACAAAAGGTAGAAGTAGAAGCAGTAATGAAGCTAAAAAAACTTACCTGCTTTATGTACATTTTGATAATAATAGCTTGCTCAAACCTACGGATAATGATATTAGAAAAGCGTCAACTTACAAGTTATAACACAATTAATATGAAAAACTGGCATGATACTGGAAGTATGATGAGGATTCTAATAATGTATTAGAACAATATATATATATATATTGATCGGAGTGAATATTACTGTATAATGCTTAATTATATTATACAATAGCCATTATTCAAACGCTAAATGATTGCATTTCACACAAAGCTTTGAGTTCTTCTAAACACTACATCAAGCACACACTAAAATGTGCATAATTACTAATAAACAGGGCATAAAGCTTTCAGACTCAATCTAAGTCACAGATATAACAAAGCCTGGTTTTAACCGTTTTATTCGGAAAATGCCTAGAATAACAGGAAAAATAAACAAGTGAAAAACTCTTCAAAGAACTGGATTGAGCAGAAAAATGAAGAAGTAAAACATCACAAAATTCGACAAAACTAAATAAAAGATCTATGGTTTCATGAAAGGATACTCAAGAAATATAGCTAAGTTGGACATACAACCGTAACCGACTAACAAGTAAACAACTCCTTTATGCATACATCAGTTTGAGCAGAGAAACCTAGATATGCCATAAAAAAGACAAAGGGAGGAAGGAATGCTGCCTAAATTACTTGGATAAAAAATCTCAGACAGAAAACATAAGTGCATATAAAAAAATGTAGCCCAACTTTCATACTAAATTTAGCAAATGATTACAACAAAATTAATATACGTGTAATAAATTGTGCTCGGAATCCTGAATCAGACTACATACACAAGCATGTAAACGACCCGTTACGTAAGAGACAAATAAAAGACATAAGACACATATGTTTGCACTTCAGCAAAAAATGACTAGATGCTAAACTTTTAAACATATTGGTATACAAGGTTATCTGAATAACTTGGATCTTCCAGTCAAAATAAGCAAGTATACACGAGTTGAACTCACAAAACTGCATAAATAGCTTTGACTCATACACCAAACTAACCAAGTAAACTACCTCTTTAACAGAAGAAAAATCCACTAAATTCAACAAACACAGTCAAAATGTCGTGATTTAGTTGTGCTAAAAATTCATGCACAATAACACGAACCACACAGCAAAATCATGAAGAACGACCAAAAATGCACCAGTTCAAACAATTTTACTCGGAAACCAAAAAAACTATCTGGATCGAACAGCAAAAGCAAACAATTCTTCAAATGAAACATTTTGCCCTAATTTCGCCCTAGATTCAGTAGTCAAAAGAATTACAGTACTAAATTGGCGTAATCAAGAGAAAACCTACTCCGGAGAAGATCACCGTTCAAGCAAGAGACCTAGTAGGAGTAAGACGACGAGAAGTATAGACTTCAGCGAGTTCGTCGTTCCATTTCTTTCCCTCCCTTCTATTTTCCCACCCTTTGAAAGTAAATTGATTTTCGGCTAATCCACGGCGGTTATATGTATAGAATTTTGTTTTAGCCCTGAAAGTTTTATCTTTTTCCCGATTTAATCCCTAAAGTTTTTTTAAACATAATAACCATCAAAGTTTGATTAACTTGTTACTTTAGCCCTTATCCAAAGTTTTTACCTACAACTACCGGTTGCATTCAAAATTAGGGCTTGAAACTCACGACAGTCTCTTATAGAAGCAATCGGAGACACGACGGAGACACACACGACGGAGACACACACGACGGTAGGCACACACGACGACGACGGAAGGCACACACGACGACGGTGGTGAAAGGCACACACGACGGCGGCGGTTAAAGGCACACACGACGGCGGTTAGGAAGGGAAATACGCCTTTGGCAGATTTCGAACCACAACAAGAAGCTCATATTCGTCTTCATACGAACAGCAAGGTGAAATTCGAACAGGTAAGTTAAAGCTTAAACGAACAGCAAGGTGAAATACGAACATCAAGGTAATTTATGGTCTTTCATATGCTAATCTTCACTTTCATCAGACAATTAAAAATTTCCAGCCACATCACTTCTCTTTGAAATCGAAGCCATTACACTCGAGAGTTAGGTTTTCGAATACTTACAATTGAAATCAAAGCCTTCACGTTCGACCTGTTAGGGTTTTGCTCTGCTGATCTCGTTCGAGAGGTAGGGTTTTGCACTGCTTCTTCGCGTTCGACAAAGCCGACCTGTTATTTGCGACTTCTGAACTCCCTCCCGCCTGTTCTATTTTTCTTTTTTTCAGCCACAATAACCTTCTCAACCGGTAAAAGGTATCCTTACGGCCTATTCTCGAGTTTTTTTTACGAAGGGAATGGAAGGAATAGGAAGGAAAGAAAGGAAAGGAAAGGATACAAAAATTCCCCCTCCCAATCATCCCAAAAGTGGGAGGGAAGTTTTTACACATAAAAATGGAGAAATTGCCCTTCCTAATCTCTCCTAATCCTTTCCTTCCCCTCCCCTCCTAAAAAAAACTCAAGAACATCTCAATCCCTCACAGTCCTTTCCTTCCCTTCCTTAAAATAACTCGAGAACAGGCCGTTAAGCACGTTTTTAAGAAAACATTTAATTGAGGATTAAAACGAAATTTAAATTAAACTTGATAGTTATTATGTTTAAAAAAACTTTTAAGGGCTAAACTGGAATAAGGATAAAACTTTGAGGATTATTCTGTGATTAACCTTTTTAGAAAACATAATTTACTTGTTTTAAATATATTTTTTTTTAAATAATAATTTTTAAAAAATGTAAACGAATACATGTAAGAAGATAATTTTTAATTATATGTGATATATAGTATCCCAAATACACAAAGGGAGAGGGATCTCAGTTGAGATTATGTGGATAGAACATTTGGTTTTGATGTACTCGACTTTCACTATTAGTATCGGAAGGTTACATACATCTGAGTTAAAATATCAACTTCCTCATATAACCTAAACAAGAACCCGTCTCCGATTAATATACTAGTGCATTGGAGATACGGTAAGTATTGAATTACCTTTAATTTATATAAACAAGTTCTTATTAGTCACTCATGCGTTGCGGCCGGTGAAAATAAATTATTACCTTAGGTTTTAGATGTATTTCATTTTCTTTTCTTTTCTTTCCTAAAAAATCATTACTTAATGATAACTAAGTTTCGATATTATCACACAAAAATCATTTAAATTATTTCTTAAATAGCAATAAACCATATATGTGGTTAATTATAACTTAACAACCTTGTAAAAAAATATTCAAATCAAACACTTGGTTTTGTTATCTATACTACTATATAAATTGTTTAACACTTTCTCTCCTCTTTAGTTATAAGAGTCTATAAAATTCATGGTTCTAAATAACGTAAGGCGTGGCGGCGAGGTCAAGCCTCAAGCTTTAGGAGTCATGACGAAGCCGTGACGTTTTTTAAGACGTGACTTAAGGCGGCAATTTTGCATATATTTTATACTTTTATATATCAAATTTATCATTATTAATATACTAATTACATAAAGTTACATAAATGATGAGCAAAGTAACATACAAATTAAAAAATACAAGTTTATAGAATAACTATACACGTGATCGCAAAAGAAGCCCAATTTTTTTTTAAAATGGTTTTTTTGCGTCACGTTATAAAAAACTCACCATTTGGGACGCAAAGGCGCGCCTTGGCAAGCCTTATCGCTCGCCACGCCTAGCACTCACGCCTAGGGCTATTTCTTAACGACGGAGCCACGTCTCACGCCTTACGCATTGACGAATAATTTTATGTGAAAATTCTGTATGACTTATGAACATTATATTGAATCATTCAGCTCGAGTTTTTAGTAGAGGATGAATTGATCGAGATAGTTCCAAACTTAAGAATGAAGCCTCGTTTATATTACATTTTTGATCTTGACAAGTTTCACAACAACATAAATTATGAAAAGGAAGTGTAGGCATAAATGCGGATTTTATTTGACTAAGGGGTTAAGGGGACAATACATATCCATGATTTATTTGCCATTATACAGTCTTGAGTATTATTCAAAGAGATATTGTTTTGACTTAGTAGGCCTGTCGATTTAGGCAATTGGGTTGAAATAGAGATACTTAAACATTTCTTTCTTTGGGTTGTGAAATTTACAATTTACGTTTAAGTGAAAGGTGGACCACCACAAAAATATGATAAGGCATGTGCATACATTAAGGAAGTTGATGACAGGGCATGTGTCTTCTTCATGAGATAGCTTATGACTGTGATAGCTTAATTATTATTAGTTTATTTTAATATGTGGTAATGAGTGTTTATGTAATCTTATATTTAACACATATGCCTTTGCAAAGCATCATTTACATTATACTAAACTGAAATATGAATGCATAAACTACTATCTAAGGTTAGGGAAATAGCATTGAGGTACGTTTGGATGTATTTTCTAAGCTACCAAAACGCATTATGTTATGTATTTTCATTTGTAATTATCAAACGTTTACCTATCGGACTATGTTGCGTTTCAAGTTTAGTCATGTAATACTTGTGTATGTAGATCTTTATGTTTATTTTCTTCCTTATATATCTGTAGGCTTATATTCATGGCTTATGTTGTGAAGACAACAATAAACGTTGTATATAAAAAAGTTCTTCAAAAATTTTAGTTCTATTTTGTACTTTATATTCTTTGTAAGATTTTAATTATGTTCAATTAATTTACAACATTATTGGTTTCGTAATTCAAAAATATTCCATATTTAGCGATGATATTTGTTATGTTAAGTAATGTGTTGATCTTGGGCTATATGACTCATGTATTAGAGATCTTTCAGGTTAAACTGTTGCTGATTCGCTAAAATTTCTCTAAAAATAAGGTTGAAGTTATAGTAACGTGGTTGAAAAGTCTTAATATGTTGCATTTAGAGCTTTTAGTGATGTTTGTGATTGGGGGTACAGTTATCCTATAGATTCTAAAAGAAGTATATAAAGAAGTTCTTTAAAAAAAATTTAGTTATATTTGTGTGTAATTAATTTATATTATTTGTAAGATTATGACTTTTTTCAATTTATTTTCAACATTATTGGTTATTTAATTCATAATTATTCCGTATATAATTTATATTTTTTAGGTAACTTCTATAATACTCGTAATCCCACAAGTCCATAAGCTAGTAATATGTAATTGTTTAAATTGTCATTCAATGATTCCAACGGAAACTTGATTGACAATTTAAACAATGAAACGTTTGTAGAACTCACTTGCCGCAAACAAGTAGCTCATTTGCCACTAGTTTTTGTAATTTAATGAAGTGACGTTACTTTAGAAACATTAAAATTGGACATTATAACCAAACAAAAAGGTAGTAAACTTTCAGTTTGTTTGGTATAAATGGGTCCTTAAAATATGCATCAACGCGTGGAGAATAGCCTATCACCACCTCCCTACCAAAGTTAATCTTCAAAGAAGGGGGATTATTCTTTTTTTTTCTTTGAAAAGCAAGATATATACCATTACCACCAAATAAAGTGTCAACAAGATACAGGGAAGTTCAGTTTCACAATTGCTTTGCATGGTGCAAAACTACCGAAGCCATAGGACCACTTAATTCTTAAATATGTTAAAACCTCTCTAGAAGTACAGATGATTTTCAATTGTATACCTCCATTGACTCTTAACATAAATATGGAAATCTAATCCAGTCTGCAGCAGACCCGATTTGGTCTTTTGACCTGTGACTCACCCACGCGTAAGCTTGTTGTTGAAACTATATCATCGCATTCACACATTCTTTCTTGGCCTGTTCAAACACCACTTTATTACGATTTCTCCATAGTAAATAGATAAACGACCATATCATTAGATCCCAATTTCTACGTGCCCTCTCATTACCCCAGTCGTTATTTTGGAAGTTTAACAACTCCTCTACTGTGTTACTCGAAAACATCTCACATCCCCACCATCGAAAGACTTCAACCCAGAATTGTTTCACCATTGGACACGATACCATTGCATGATCTACTGTTTCGATTTCCTCTTCACACCTTGGGCATAATACTGATTGAATGTCCATTCCCATATTGTCAAGTACTGTTCTAGTCGGTATTCTTCCCTGTTTCAACCTCCAAATGAAGATTGATACTTTTTTTGGTAACTCCTTAAACCATCTTGTCTTCGATGCATTTGGATCTGTGTGAAGCAATTTCTCATCAATTAAAAACCTTAGAGATTTTACTGTGAAGTCTCTATTGTGATCTAATCGCCATATCTATTTGTCCTCTTCATCGACTATCGGCTTTGTTTCTCCCAACCGGTTCGTCAACATGTTAAATTCGCCCACTTCTCTACCTCTTAGTTCTCTTCTCCAGTTCCAGTTCCAGTTCCAGTTCCATGTATCTTCTGTAAAGCCCTTTTCATTTATCATTGCTTCCTTGTTTGTTTCCAACATGTATAACCTTTTAAAATCGTCGCATAATCTCGTTGCCCCTAGCCATCTTTCTGTCCAGAACTTTATTGAATTGCCTCGGCCCACCTTATTTCCTATAGAGTGTTTGAAGTTTAACCCGAGCTTTTCCGCTTGCAGACATGCTTTTACGATATTTCCCCAAGTAGTGTTCCTTTTAGTCTTGATTTCTTGATCTTCTAAGCCGCCATCCATTCCATAAATTCCTTTGATTACACGAACCCATAACGCTTTCTCTTCTTTCTTGAAACGCCACCACCATTTACAAAGAAGACTTAGATTAGCACCTGCAAGAGAACGAATTTGTAAGCCCCCCCTCCCATAAGTATTTCGATACCATTTCCCCCTCCCCTTCCCTAAAAGAACTCTCTTCTCACCCTCTCTAACAAGTTTAAAACGCCTTTTGGAGCACGAAACAAAGAGAACGCATACAAAGGGATACTACTCAAGGTTGATTTTACTAGTGTTAGCCTCCCACCACTCGAAAGAGATTTAGATTTCCACCTACTTAATTTTGCATTGACTTTTTCCACTACTCCTTTCCAGATATCGATCAAACTCATTTTTAAACCAATGGAAAATCTTAAATAATTGAACGGGAAGCCTTCCACTCCACAACTTAAGGTATCGGCCCATGCTTTTAGTGTTTCCTCTTTGATTCCAATCCCGATTAGCTTACTCTTGTGAAAATTAATCTTCAATCCAGCAGCCCATTCGAAGCATCTCAAGGTTTTTGCTAAATTTGCAAGGTTTTTGGCCTCTCCTTTTCCGAAAAATAAGGTATCATCTGCATATTGTAAGTGTGAAACACGGACTTTGTCTTTGCCTATTTCAATGCCTTCGAACAAACCTTTATTGCATGATTCTTTTATACTCACATTTAAAGCCTCCGCTACAATCACAAATAAAAAAGGTGATAATGGGTCTCCCTGCCTTAATCCCCTTGACACTTTAAACTCTTCCGTAGGTGAACCGTTAACTAACACCGACACTTTACTCGATTGCAAACATGTTCTTATCCAATTGATCCATTTGTTCCCGAATCCCCTCGCTTTCATAGTATCAAATAAGAAATTCCAACAAACATGGTCATACGCTTTCTCAAAATCGACTTTAAAAACAAAGGTTGCACAGTTTTTCCTTTTTTTCACGTACTCTATCAATTCATTTGCTACTAGAACACTATCTAAAATGTACCTTCCTTGAATGAATGTGTGTTGCTCCTCACCAATGACTTTGTTGATTACTTGTTGAAGTCATAGTGCTAAGATTTTTGTCACCACTTTTAGAAGCTCCAAATTAAGTTGATATGTCTAAAATCGTTCAATTCCATTGGATTTGCTACTTTTGGAATCAGAGAAATGAAGGGGGATTATTCTTTTCGTACAGTGTTTGTCCACAGTTCTGGAGGAAATATGTAAATGGTGGAACATAGATGGGGGGCTATTGGTGACCTAAAAAGATTAATAAGCAGGGTCGTTCATTAGGAATTAAAGGTAATCCCTTGTAGTCCTTCTTGAAAGTAATTTCACATCTCTATGGTGGATTTGGAAACATAGAAATGATGAAGTTTTCACTTCAGCAAATGCGAACTTGGGCCACTCAATATTCATCCAACTACAAGCCTATTCATTCTTATGGATTAAGCATAGGTTTGGGGGCGATATCTCAACATACAAATGGAGCGAATATATGGTGTCTCTCTCCTAGTTCATGTTTTGATAGTTAATTTGGTGTTGTATTCTCCTTTTGTTTCTGTTTTTTGTAATGATCTTGACTGTACTTTTCCGACCGCTAGTATCTTGCTAGTGGTATCAGGTATGCATTAATAAAATTTGGTTGCGTTAGGATGTGTGATGGCCAAGCCAAAATACTCCTCTATGTAACCTTTGTCGTTCAAAAAAAAAATATAAACTAGAGTGTACATAATCTTTAACATAGAATCTATGAATCATTAAAATGATACTCTTTCTTCTACATCATCCTTTTCTTTTCTTTATTAAAATTTGATGCTCTGGATATTCGTGATAGAACATGCATTTTCATACCTTTTATTTTTGTATCTATTTTTTTCAAAAATATGTCTATCACCGGTTTTAAATTAAAATTTATAAAAATTTGAATTTGATGGTATTGTTTTGTATAAAGAGCTTAAATTTAATTAATTTAACATTTAATGGGTTTTTTTGTGATAACCGAGGTGCATGGAGCACGTGAGAGTTTTTATTCCATTTTGTCATTGATTAATTGTTCTTTATGAAGGATGGTTATTTATTGATTTATACCAATGTTTTCAGAACCGGACTGGACTGGGACCAGTAAAAAAAACGGGTTGTACGAGATCAAAAAATCGTCCATGTTGGCAAGAACCGCCGAACCAGTCGGACCGGTCGAAGAGTTTCGGTCTTTATTTAATTAAAATGTCAAAAAAAAAGGCCAAAACTTTTGAAATTAAAATTACTAAAACCCACTACCTTGTTGTGGCCTGTTTTTCAAGTTTTACGTAAACATCAATTAAAATTAAACCCTAAAATCTAAAATCAATAAATCGGCTAGTTGCTAACTCTCGAATCTCGATCCCATTTGGCAGTTTGGCACTCACAATTTATCAACCTCATTATCTTTTCCACATTGTTACATATTCAAGTTTAAGAAACGATTTCATAGGCTAAAGTTTGTGTAGGGTAGAAGGAACTTGGAGAATGGGGTCTGGTATGTTTACATACACGGAGGTATTTGGGGTCTAATGTTTCTAAGGTTGTTTAGAAGGTTGGTAATGGTTTGGTTCAGGGAGTTAAGGGTTTGAGTGGATAGGATAGGAGTAGGTGTGGAAGTAGGTGTAGAAGTTTGGGATAGGATTTGGTCTAGTTTGGTAAGGAGGGGAGTGAGGTCAACAATAGGAGGTGTGGAGATTGTTGTGGTTGGGTTTGGGCAGCTTTAATGACTCAGCTTCTTGGTTTAGGGACTGAAGTTGAGCTTCTGTTTTGGTTTGAAATGAGGTGAAGGAGGCTTGAAGACTGTCCATCTTTTCAGAGATGGTTAGTAGGGTGTGTAACGGGAGTGGTGAGGGTTCAGGAGTGGTTGTAGCTTGGGTTGATTGAGGCAAAGTGCCAATAACATGGATTTGAGTTAATAGTCCCTTACTAAGGCTTGGTTATACAAGCCTAAGATCACTGGAAACAAAAGTAGTGCCCTGTACTGGTGATTGGCTATATCACCAGCATTGACAGGCAATGCAAAAGTGTGTGTAAGAATTGAATCAATTATAGGTACAAAGAAGTGAAGTTGAGTTGGGGCTGAACTCAATGGGGTTCCCCTTTGTACATCAACAAGCTGTTGTGAGCTTGTTGAGGGTAAAGGCTGACTCACAGTGGCTAAAGACACAGTATGATCTTGGGAAGAGGTATGTCTTTCAATGGTATCACCCTGTTGGGAGGGTGACCCAGATTGCAGGAGTCCCATAATTACAGATACACCCTGTTGTGAAGATGTACCTACTGGCTAAAGGGTCATTTCAATATCCATTTGCTCCCCCTCAACATAAGAGGGAATAATTGGAGTTGAAGTCAGAGATGCAAGTGCCACATTCTCTGAGATATGTGCAAGGTGCACAATCTCTATTGACCTTGGTTCTATTTGGGTGTCAGAGGGCGTAGAACAAGTGACCATTGGAGGTGCACTTGAGCTTGGCTGGGGAATGATTATTTCAAGGAGTGAGGATTGGATCTCAGAGGTTGGGTCTACCATTTGAGTATCCTCAAAGATCGAGAGTACCATACCTGAAGAGTGTGTATGTTTGCTGCTTTCAATCAGCTGTTCTAACTTATCTGAAATCACATCTTCATCTGCAGGACTCTGACCAATAGCACCATTGTTGTGGTATGCTTCCTCATCATCATCATCTTCTTGACTGAGATGGGCACTCTCAGTCGCACAAGGAGTCTCAGCAGCTTGAGTTGTAACTGCCAATGTAACCTCCAGAGGTAAAGTAGGAGTAACAGTAGTTGTGGCAAAGTGAAATGTGCCTACTTCAACTCCAAATGCAGAAAATGAGCTTCCATGCTCAGATTCAACAATAGTCTTTGCAATATTTTCATCTTCAACTTGGGGTGTTTCACCAACAGCACCACCAGCATCATCAGCTATACCAACATTACTAGTACCAACATCTTGGAAGCTGGGTACTCTTCCACCACTTGGGGCTTTGATCACAGACTCATCACCCGATCATCACTTTCAATCAGAATTACATTGTTTCCTCCTTGTTCAGCACCATCATCACCATCACTATCATCATCATTACCTTGATCACCTTGGTTTTCATTCTCTTCTTCCTCAGACTCATTCTCACCTTCTCCTTCTTCAGCTTCAATAGGAGGTTCCTGTTGCTGTAATTGTGCAGCTTCATCAATTACCGATTGCATAGCAGGAGAAATATCAGGTCCTCTATCTTCTTTGATTGTGAAGAAGACTTTAGGAGACATTTTAGGTACCACCAAAACATCGAAATGAGCAGTAAAGGTTGAATAGGTTTGAAAGGTTAAGTGCTTCATTGCAATGAGGCTTAGGAATCTGATATATGGAACTTGATTTTGGGATACCTTCTTTTGTGTACCTAAAGTGATTCGATCAACCAGTTCAGAGAAGATTACTTAGGCATAATCAATATTCCTTCTAGTAACAAAGGAATGCAATACCATCAGCTCCGATTGAGTCATCTGATCATGACTGCCAGCCTTGGGGCCAAAACATATTATGATGATGTTTTCAAGGTACTTCCATGGATGTCTTAGTACGGACACTTTGAATTTTCCATGGGCAACAGGTTCATTGTAACCAATTCTGGGCAGTATGTCTAGGGTTTGGGAATGAGCAGGGAATTCAGTGTAAGGTGCTCAGTTTGGTATGGATAAGGCTTGACGAATGGTTTGAGGGTTTATGAGAAGGCTGCTAGTGTTGTTTAAGCAAGTACAGGTAATGGTACTAATTTGTGGTCGGTATCTTGCAGTGTACCACATTTCCCTAACAACAACACTGATTAAGCACACAACTTAATGAACACATAAATATCACATAATATACCACATATGTACAAATTATACACACGTATATGCTTCACATTATCATTTACTCCACAAAAATATCCAATAGCCACTAAGACTGTATCCCGCCACTAAGGCTAAACGAACAACCATAAATGTTATATCCCCCCATGAAGGCTAAACCAACACCTATATAGACCGTATCCTGTCACAAAGGCTAAGCAATCAGAACATGAGTTATCTTTCACATACATAGCACAATACGCACATATTCTCATAGTACATTAAGTGAATCATTATACTCACCTGTTGATGTGATTAGAATTAGCACCTAAATACTCACAACAAAATTCGAGAGTAGTAAATATATAAATCTAAACAAGTATAAGAACAACATTACTTAGTCAAATTCAACTTATAGTAATCAAGAGAGCAACACACTTGATCAAGTCATCTAGTGGCATAAGAGATCCTCAACATTATCTGAAACTTAACACTAAAGTTTCCCAAGTCTTCTCAAAGAGGCTCATAGCCCGAGTCATCTAAAATCTCAACTTGTATACAAAGATGTATACTTACAGCTTGACTCTTTTATAGTATTTCATCTTTTTAATGATCTTAAGGTCCAAATTAGCTTTTGTGGCTAATACAAAAAAGAAACTAGATATTCAGAGCTTTCTAACGGCATATCATATGACCTCTAAGGTTTTCAAGCCTTCAAATGAAATTTCGAACATGACTTAACCCGCAATTTCTAGTGGGTTTTGATTCGATAAAACTCAAACCTAAGATATCTAACCATGGATTCAGCAATAAGCTATATAAAACAATAAAATCATTCAAAAAGTGTTATAACTCACTTTGATATGTAATAATTCTGCCAAGCTCAATTCTTCAAGCAAAACAAGCCACAATGGGTAGGTTTTAGGCTAAAACTTTCATATATGCAATCAATTTGAACATGCATCCATACTGCTTCAAGATTTTAAGCTTTTTCTCTTACCCTCTCTCTCTCTCTGTGTCTGTCTCTCTAAGATACTACTCTAGCAGAAAACTAAGGAAGATGATTGGGGTTTGACCCCCTTTTGACTATTTTGACAATTGTACACAAAAGACCCTCCAAGTTTCATTATTCATACTTGAGCACTAAACTTTATTTCAAGTAATAAGACTTCTCATCTTGGCTACATAATCATATTATTACTCTCATAATCCAAACAAATTGTTGGTCCCGAATGGATACTACAACAACAATGTTTGTAGAAGGGGGGGTTATATACAAACTTTAGCAAATTAAAATTTATGAGACACACGGTTTACTTTTATATAACTCTTATTGATGTAAATCAAGAATTACATGAACTAGATGCGGAAAATCTAAGTTCAATAAAAGGTGGCAATTAAATTCGTCTAACACATAGACTAAGCTAATCTCAAACAACGTATGTCTAAGATGTTCAACACATGAACAAGTTTGTTACACTGAAAGTAAAATGCTAACTCTTCTAATTCTCAACAGATGAGATTTCAGTGTTTAACTATCTATTCGCATGCTTAGCATGTTTCCATGCATGTGTATATATAAGCAATATGGTGTCCGGGTTGATGGAGTGGAGAAGTAGACAAAGGTACTTGATTTAATAATATTATAATAGATAAAGTTAGTGGGTGAAAAGTAAGTTCACTTTATACATAAAGTGTGTAAAGTGAATGTACTATCTGGTAAAGTATAAACCCACTATCTATTATTATATTATTAAAGTACTACCTTTATGTCTTGGGAGAGTAAATTTCTCTTTCCATGCTTGTACTTTTATCAACACCATGCTTCTTGAAGACTTGACTTAACCAGTATAGAGTTGCCAGCCATACTTAGTTTTTGAAGCATATCTTCTAGATCTTCTTTTCTAAAGTATCTTTCTCCTTTTCTAGAGGATAAAGATCTATCCTTTTTGTCTTTTTGCAGATACAAAAAGTGCTAAGTACTTTTACAAAGAAGGATCTAAGGCATAATATGAACAACACATGTTCTGCCTTTGACTTAAGAAAAATATTACAATGAAAAACTATTAACTGAGATATCGTATAAAGACTTAGCTAACAGACAATGAACTGCAAACATAATTTTGCTCAGCTAAAGATAAATGTGAAAGACTCAGCTACTCAGATTTGCTCGGCTGATCGAATTGCTCAGCTAATAATACAAATCAGAGTACAACTAATAAACTGATTAAACTAAACTATCAGCTGATCCCAAGAGCTCAGCTAATCGTTTGAGTATGATCAACTTATAAAGAAAGGATTGGAAAAGTAACAAATACCTTATCTGAAAGATGGAAGGCATCAGCTGATCAATGTGATTTTGTCAGCTGATCCGTGACTGCTCAGCTGATCTTGAAGCTTTCTTCAGCTGATGGTTTTAGACCATCAGCTGATCCATTTTGGTGCTCAGTTGATGCTTCTTGATTGATCCTTTTCTTCTTAGCTGATCTTCCTGAAGCTGGTCCTTTGGCTGATACTCAGTGTTCAGCTGACACTTTTGTTCTTCAGATGACATTTCTTACTTACTAATTTCTTTAAGTCTAACATGAAAAACAACACATGTTTATCATTTATCCAAGAACAAAACTGAATATGTGGTTTTGTTAGCTTCAAATCCTATTTTAATTAATAGACAAGTTTGATTTAGGTTTGATATTACTATCTCCCCAACAATCTCCCCCTATTTGATGATGACAAAACCTTATCTTGTTTAAGAAGAATCAGTTTGACTCGGATTTGTAAAATTAAACTTTTAAGTGCATTTTGGTTACCTAGCTATCTGTTTTTGGTAACTCTTTAAAATATGTTCCCTGATATTCTGTTTTTGGGAATCGTTTCATTTATGAAGTACCATTGTTCTGTTTTTGTGGTATCTTTTCTATCCTTTTTCTGTTTTTAGGATTTTTGATTTTCTATATTTACACTAGATGAACTATCTACTAAGAATCATCTATACTAGCAGTTTAGCTAAGTAGTCCATGATCAAAGTTTCAAGCTTGATTGCAAAACAAGTAATTACAGCAGAGTTTAGCTAAGAATCATCTTCCCACCAAGGTTCTTCTTTGACTTCAAAAGTTCTGATCTATGGATTTTCAGCTAGAAGTTGATCAGCTCTTGATTTTATCAATTGTTCAAAATGCTCACTTCCTGTCAAATCTCTTATAGCCATCACAGCATGAAATATAAGTTCTTTTTGAGCTTTACCTATCTCATATTCTCTTAGAAATCTCCAATTACCAGCTCTGTTCATGAAGAACATTCCTCTTTCAGGTTCAGTTTTGTACCTGAATATTTCAGGATGAGTATTGGGAGGAAGAGCAGTGTTTAGAATTTTTATAAGCAGGAAGATAGGGATGATCAGGACTAAGAATGATTTGTTCAACAACAACAAAAGCTTTTGAAGTCTTCTTAAAGGCATCTTCAATCAAGTTGATGTTTTCTATGAACTGATCATGTGTGAAGAGCCTGTGGCATACTGACATTCGGATCCAGTATTCAAACTTTTCCATGAACCTTTGAACAATCTTTCTTTTGGACTTTATGAGATGGTACAAGATCTCAATCATCTCAAAGAAGGAGAGCAGTTTGCAGTGATGTAGATAAGTATCTTCATAAATGTTTCTCTCATCTCTTCTAACTACTCTGAGATAAGGACCTTCATCTGTACCTCTATAAGGAGTGACCCTTGAAATGATGTCTGCAAATCTTCTATTTACCAAGTTTTGCTTGTTAGCCCAGAACTCCTTGGATTGCCTTTCAGTTTGCTGAGCAATGCTTCCAAAGTTAAAGTTGTGCAAAGCTTGAATGGCTTCCTTGTGAGTTTTTCCTGTTTTAAGAGTTTTCTTGGCAGAAGGGTCATCTTGCTGTTGTGTAGCTTATACTTGATGTGTCTGAGAGGACATCATGATCAATTCTTCTTCTTGTATCTCTCTCAGTTCATCATCAGTAGCACCAATGATTGCAGCAAGATCTTCAGGAGTAGTGAAATCCTGATGCCTTTCCTTGGCTTTTAAAACATCTTCAATAGAGGTGCCAAGTGCAGCAACTAATTCACTTAACTCTCTGAGACTCTCATCTTCTTGTTGAAGTTCTTCCTCTCTTCTTTCTTCTGCTTCAATCTCCTCAGCAGACATTATTTTAATTCCTTTTCTCCTTGATGTACTGCTGGGAGATGGTTGACTTGGTTGAACTGGAGAGGAAGCTTGGACTGTTGGAGTTGTTGTAGAGAGACTCTGCTTTTTCAAGTTGAGCAGAGAGGACAGAGGCAAGTCATCTTCATCATCATCATCAGAGTCTTCTGATGGTACTTGGATTGGGGCACCGGATTCACCTTGCCTTGACTTTTTGGCACTCTTCCTTCTGGCTATTTGTTTTAGCCTTCTTTTAGGCCTCTGCTCATCTTGAGCAGGTTGCTCTCCCTTAGATGGATTCTTCCCCTCAGCAGTTGATTGGTTTTGAATTTATGCTTCATTGAAGGCTGATGCTTCTGCTGCTCTTTCTGCTGCTTGTAGAGCTTCAACTTGAGCAGTATATAAATCACATGCTGCTCTAACAGAGGCTGGAGATAAAGAGCTAGAGCTTGAGGAACCTTACTTCTCCCCCTTTTTGTCATCATCAAATATAGGGAAGACAGTAGGCTTAGCAGGAGCACCAGGGGTGAAAAAGGAATAAGGAGATAGAGAAGGTGTAGAAGTAGAGGGTGGTATGTTTGAGGGTGAAGGAGAGGCAGTAGGGATAGGAGGCTGAGTGAAAGGTGGAGATGGGGCTTTTTGGTGAGATGGGATAGGTGAGAAGGAAGGAATAAAGGTAGAGGTGAGAGGTCTAAGCCTAGTGATAGCATCAGTCACATTGGTAAACTCTTTAAGAATTTCTATGTACTTTTGCCTAGAATAATGGCTTAATTTGGTGACCTCATCATCTATGGTTTTAAGGAGGGAAGGAACTCTGAGAAAAGAGTCAGGAATGGATACAGAGATGTTAGGAGGGGAAGGTCTGAGAGTTTGAAGTTAGGTAAGAAGGATTGAAATGGTTTGGTTGAGATAAGTAAGTGTTTGGTTTGAAATGGTAGGAGATGAGGTAGGAACAGAAGTAGAGGATTGGGACAATAGTTGATCCAATTTGGTAAGAATTGGAGAAAGATCAACTGGGGCAGGGTTGGGTTGGGGTGGGGTTTGAGTTTGAGAGGCTTTAAGTTGCTCAACCTCTTGGGTTAGAGATGAGAGTTGAGCTTCTGTTTTTGTCTGGAAAGAAGTAAAAGAGGCATGAAGGCTATCCATCTTTTGAGAGATGGATAGGAGGTGTTGAAGGATTTGAGGAGAGGGTTCAGAAAAGGTAGAAGGAATGGGTTGTACTGGGAGTGATTGAGAAAGATTGCAAATTTCAGAAATGGATTAAGGTCCCTCACCTAGACCTTGGTTTGTAGGCCTAATATCACTGGGATCAGAAGTTGTACCCTGTACCAATGGCTGGTTTATGCCACTAGCATTGATAGATAAAGCACTAGCATGTGTTAGAAGTGAATCAAATGTGCAAGTATGTGAGTGTGAGTGAGGGTTGCACTCAGTGAGGTTTCCCTTATTAAATTAGTAAGCTGTTGGGCGCTTACCAAAGGTAAAGACAGACTCAATGTAGGTATAGACATAGTATGACCTTGGGAGATGTGAGTGAGGGTTGCACTCAGTGAGGTTTCCCTTATTAAATCAGTAAGCTGTTGGGCGCTTACCAAAGGTAAAGGCAGACTCAATGTAGGTATAGACATAGTATGACCTTGGGAGAAGGTCTGTCTTTCAATGGTATCACCCTGTTGGGAGGGTGACCCAGATTGTAGGAGTCCCATATTTACAAATGTGACCTGTTGTGAGGGCACATCCACTGGAAATTGGGTAAAAGCAACTTCCATTTCCTCCCCCTCAACATAAGAGGGAACTATTGGAGTTGAGGTCAGAGGTATGGATAACACTACCTCAGAGACTTGTGTAAAAGGCACAAGCTCTTGTGACATTTGTTCTGTATGGGTGTAGGTGGGAGTAGAACCAGTGACTGTTGGGAGTGCACTAGAGCTTGGCTGTTGTGAGGGTGTTACAACTGGAAGAGAGGATGGGTTCTCACTGGTGGGGTTTACCAAGTGAGTGTCCGCAAGGGTAGTAGAAATTATACCTGAGATGTGCTGAGTTTTGCTGATCTCAATCAGTTGAATGAGATTGTCAAAGATGGTATCATCCTCAGCATCATCACCATCAGCTTGCACCTCCACTTTGTTGATTCTGTGTTATGCTAGAACTGGAAATGATAGAGAATTCAGTCAGTGGCATCCCAATTTGAGAAAATGAGGTGGTGGAGTCTTGAACAGTTTCAACAGGAACATAACCACCATCACCATCATAGAAATCATCATCTCTTCCACCACTGTCAGCACCAACATCATCCACATCCTCTTGGGTATTTTGACCCTCTGGAGTAGCAGGATCATCTTGATGGACACCATCAGATCTAACAGATCCTTCACTAACAGGATTATCAGCAACTAACACCTCATTCAAAACAACATCCTCTATTGGATGTTCAGCAGCAATAACTTCTTCATCTATTGGTTCACCCATTACATCCTCTTCTTCAACCACTAGTTCTGCTGGTTGTTCAGCTATTACTTCCTCATCCACAACCACATGCTCCTCCTCCTCCTCATTACCACTATCCTCTGCATCATCAATCAACTCCTGCATTTCTGGAGTGAGAGCAGGACCAACATCCTCTCTTATCAAATGAAACACCTTTTGACCCATCTGTGGGATTGGCATTGTGTTAAGTGTGACATTTAGATGTGTGTATGCCTCCTATTGCAGAGCTTGAAGTGCAACCAAGCTAAGATATCTACTGTAGGGTACATGGGTCCTTGTGGTCTTTTTAGCAGTGGCCAAGGTGATCTTATCAACCAACTCAGTAAAGATTACCTGAGGGAAGTCCACATTCCTTCCAGTTACCAAAGCATGAAGGACCATCAGTTCAGTCTGATTGAGTAGGTCATGGCTCCCTGACTTGTGACCAAAGCATCGTATTATGACACTTGCCAAATATTTCCAAGGGTGACCCAAAATTGACAGTTTGTATCTCCCGTGAGACACAGGTTCATTGTAGCCAATCAGTGGCAGAACCTCCAGGGTTTGATCAGCAGTGGCAAATGGTTGGTATGGGGCAAAATTGGGTATGGATATGGCTTCTCTAAGGGTTTCAACAGAAATGATGATGGGGGTTTGGTTATTTTGGATAGTGCAGGTAATGGGTTGGTTATTTGGATGGTACCTAGCAGTGTACCACATCTCCCCAATAATGCGAGGGAAGATGAATAGAGGGTGAGCAGAAAGGCAAGGAAACAGGGGATGTGCTCTTATGAAATTTTAACCATGGGTTCAAAGCCCTGGTTTGCCTTGGATTGTGGGATATCAGTCTTGATTAGGATGTTGTTTGGGGTAATGGTGAAGGGAGAGTTAAGGATAACATTCTCACCTGGAATATCGGGTTGAACATCACCAATGTTGTAGAGCTTGATTTCACAGAGACAAAAATACTTGAGAACAGTGAAAGAGAAGGATTTCGTAAGATAGAAGTTTTGAGAATTTTGAAAGCATAAGAATTGAAAACCGCTCAAATCATCATTTATATCTTTTTGGAAAATCAAAACTGACACAGGTTAATTTTTTGAAAAAGTAACTGACACGTCTACGAAAAAAAAACTTTTAACGGAGTGCAATATAATACACGGACAATAAATGGACAAAGATAAAGAATTAAATACAACCTAGGAATGAAATAAATACAAATGAGAAATTAATAAAATATTTGTTTAGACACGAGTTTGACTCTGTGGGCCATCAGTTGAAGAAATGAAATGTATCAGCTGAAGGAATTAAAGGTATCATCTAATGGAGTTAAATGTATCAGCTGATCAGTTAAGGAAGAGCAACAAGCATCAGCTGATGAATTTACTTAGTTGAGCTTCTAGTCATCAGCTGAAGTTGATCAACTGAGGGATTGTATTAGCGGATGGTCATCAGCTGACAGAATTCCCTTAGCTGATTCAATATCAGTAAGAAAAAGAGAAGCTTAGATTCGTATGTTGATATCGCGATTTTTATATATATATTTAATGCGATATTTAATTATTTTTGGATAAAAATCATGAGAATATGTTAAATATATGTTTAATATCATTATATATTCTTTTTCATGTTCAAATTCGGATATTTGAGGATATATATGGATAAAAAAGGCTAAAATTCGAAGATAAGCATCAAAGTTTGAAATTTCCGAATTTCTTTCACTAAATGGTCGCTAGCGTCGCTAAAAGCCACCACTTAGAGTCGCTAAAGGTGACTTAGAGTCGCTAAAGGGCCCTTTGACAGCTTTATAAATTGATTTCAATGCTTCATTCGGGATTAAGCTTTCATTCCGACTTTTCACCATCTTCAACCTCCGGAAACTCCATAAAAACACCATGAAGCATATGGGAGCATAGCTCGGAGCATTGGGGCTTGGATTGAAGATAAAATCGAAGATCAAGTCCCGGAACATTCGTCTTTTACGGTTTTATTCATTCTAGTTCTTCATGTTTCTTTGTTTGAATAATTTCCAGAGCTTTGGCATGTTTGTTCTAGACTAGACTTCTGATTTTCCTCCCTAGAGGAGATGAACTTTAATTATGGTTGATTTAATTCATGGTTTTGATGCTTAATTCATGTTTGTTCTTAGTTTAGCCTAATCTATGTTTATCCATGCTTATGAATCTGTTTTGATTGCTTAGAATCTGATTTTTATGTTTTGAGAGGCCACTTGAATCATAAAGTTTGAATCTTGATTGTCTAGGACCAATAGATGATTAAGGAATAGTGATTGACCAAATCCTATCTTTTGAGCAATTAAAGTTAGAGTCTTTTGCATGTGATGTCCATATAATGAACTTTATATGTTAGTTTAATGTTTTGTTGACCATACAAGCATTAAGATTAGGGCTTAACTTGTTAATCGAATTAATTGGCTAATTATCCCTTTTAATCGCGCTTTTGACCATAAAGGTTATTAATGGGTGTAATTATACGGTTATAACCGGACCAAGGTTTTAACTATTATAGAAATCGATGCATGAATGTTTAAGTATCTTTAGTTCTTATTACCATGAATCTAATTGCCATGAGATAAGTGTAATCAAATCTAGGGAGGGAAAGCTAGCTTTATATTATCTGATTTCCAAGTTCCTTGCTCATTCGCTCTCTGGTTTCTTTGGTTGTTTTAGGTGATTTCTAGGGTTGTTGGTAGTGTTAGTTGGTTGATTGCTCACTTATCCATAATTCCCCCGTTTATTTTATCGTTAGTTTAATATTTCAATTAATATAAATTTATCAAATCATACTCGTTCCCCTTGAGTTCGACACCCGTACTTATTTTCTATACTACTATACGACTAGGTCTTCTTGCCTATTTGGGTTGTAGTCGTACTAAATAATAACGGATTTTATAAATAAAAAACTGGTACGCTTTACGCACATCATATGTCATGCAACAAACACACAAAAAAATGAAATTATTTTCTCACACAAGCTAACTACCTAGGAAAGGAATATTTTACGAATTTAACATGCCAAGTTTGGATATTAGGAAGTTGAACCGAGACTCATCCAAAGGTTTTGTAAAAAGATCAGCTAATTGAAAATCAGTGCTAATGTAGTGCATGGATACTTTCTTTTTCTGCACATTATCTATTAAAAAGTGATGTCTGATTTCAATGTGCTTTGTTTTGGAATGTAAAACTGGATTGTTAGAGATGGAAATAGCACTAGTGTTGTCACAAAGAATTGGTGAGTTTTCAAACTGTATGTCATAATCAAGTAGTTGGTTTTGCAGCCATAAGAGTTGAGCACAACAGCTTCTAGAAGCAATGTATTCTGCCTCAGCTGTAGAAGTTGAAACTGAGTTCTGCTTCTTGCTTGACCAGCTGACTAACCTTCCACCTAATAACTGACAACCACCAGATGTACTCTTTCTGTCCAATGTGCAACCTGCAAAATCAGAATCAGAGCATCCAACTAACTCAAAATCTGAGTCATTGGGGTACCAAAGACCTAGATTAGGAGTTCCTTTGAGATACCTGAAAATTCTTTTTACTGCAGCTAAGTAAGATTCTTTGGGATCAGCTTGATATCTAGCACAGAGACATGTTGAAAACATAATATCGGGTCTGCTTGCATTAAGGTACAAAAGTGACCCTATCATACCTCTATAGCTAATGTTCACTAATTTAACATCAGTGTCTTTTCCAAGCTTTAAAGCAGTGGACATAGGTGTTTTCATTGAAGAACAATTTTCAAACTCAAATTTTTTAAGTAAGTCATTTACATACTTTGTTTGATGAATGAAAATTCCATCATCCTCTTGTTTAATTTGAAGACCTAGAAAATAGTTTAGTTCACCCATCATACTCATCTGATAATTTTCAGACATGAGTTTAGAAAACTTTTTGCAAAGGTCAACATTTGTAGACCCAAATATTATGTCATCTACATATATCTGCACTAGGATAACATCACCCTTGAATTTCCTAATAAACAAAGTGCTATCTATGTTTCCTCTAGTAAATCCTTTAGTGGTTAGAAAAGAAGAGAGGGTATCATACCAGGCTCTTGGTGCTTGCTTAAGACCATATAAAGCTTTGTTAAAGAAGTACACATGGTCAGGCTTACTTGCATCCTCAAAGCCAGGAGGTTGTTTGATATACACCTCTTCCTTCAATTCACCATTGAGGAAGACACCCTTAACATCCATTTGAAACACCTTGAAGTCTTTGAAGGCAACATAAGCTAGAAACAATCTTATTGCTTCAAGTCTTGCAACAGGGGCAAAGGTTTCATCAAAGTCAATACCTTCTTCTTGACAATATCCCTGTGCTACTAGTCTAGCTTTGTTTATGATGATCAGCCCTTGTACATCCATCTTATTTCTGAACACCCACTTAGTACCAATGATGGATTTATCTTTTGTTCTTGGTACGAAAGTCCAAACATTGTTCCTGGTGAATTCAGCCAATTCTTCTTGCCTGACATTCACCCAGTAGGAATCTTGTAGAGCTTCATCAACCTTCTTTGGTTCAATCATAGAGACAAAACCTGTATACAAGCAGAAATTGCATGCTTTAGATCTGGTTAGTACAGGGTCTGCTATGTTACCTATGACCTGATCATGAGGACGATCTGTGAGGTCTTTGTAGGCATTTTGGATTGAGGGAGGTGTTTGGATTTGGGGAGTTGAAGATCCTCTGTTATGAAGTGCTGATGCAGCTTTTGAATGATCAGCTGAGGTATCTTCAAGTTGACAATCAGTGGACAACTCTACTGATGGAATTTTTGTTAAGGAATTAGAATTAATTGATGATGAGTCAACAACTACATCATTCAGTAGGAGAAGTGGGTTTGATAGGGTAGGCTGTGCATTAGATTGATTTTGGATAGGAACAGGTTCATCTAATTCATTTTGATCAGCTGATGGTATGAGATCAGCTGGGAGGAGTGGATCAGCTGGCATAGGGACAGTTTCACCAGTGTGCAGCAGATCATTAAATTCTTCTCCTGAAATATGATTAGAAGAACTGGAGGCAACAAAATCATTTTTATTAAAACTTACATTGATAGATTCTTCAATGACCTTTGTTCTGAGGTTGTAAACTCTGTAGCCTTTGATATTACTGAGTAACCCACAAAGACACCTTCATCAGCTTTAGGAGCAAACTTTTGCAACTGATCTTTCTGATTCAGTACAAAACACCGACATCCAAAGATGTGCAAGAAGCTGATGTTTGGCTTCCTTCCCTTTAGCACCTCATAAGGAGTTTTGTTATGCTACTTGATTACTAGGGATATGTTCTGAGTAAAACAAGCACAGCTGACAACTTCAGCCCATAAGTTGAATCCTAGCCCACTTTCACACATCATGGTTCTGGCAGCTTCAATTAAAGTTCTGTTCCTTCTTTCAGCTACCCCATTATGTTGTGGAGTTCTTGGTGCAGAGAAGTTTTGAGATATTCCTTTTGCATCACAGAAACCTTCCAGAGTTTGATTTCTAAACTCAGTTCCATGATCACTTCTCAACATCTTAACCAGATTGCCATTAAATACTTCCATCTTCTTGATAAAGCTAATTATCTCTTCAGCAGCCTCACTCTTTGCTTTAAGGAAGATAATCCAAGTATATCTTGAGAATTCATCAACCAAAACTAGTGCGTACTTACTTCCACCAATACTTGCAGTAGCAACATGACCAAATAAATCCACGTGCAGCATGTAGAATGGTTCAGTAATGGAGAAGGCTTGCTTAGATGGAAAAGATGTCTTGTGCTGCTTTCCTTTCTCACAGGCAGAGCAAGGTTTAGGCTTAACATAAGTCAGTGAAGGTAGTCCTGACACTAGATCACCCTTGCTCAGCTTGTTGATATTTTTGAAGTTTAAATGAGAAAGCCTTTTGTGCCATAACCAATTTGTGTCAGTTACAGATTTTGTATACAAACAGGTTAACTTAGATGGATCACCAGAGGACATATCAAGAGTATATACATCCTTGGTTCTCTTTGCACAAATAATTGTTTCACCTTCTTGATTTAAAATGGAACCATCTGTCTTAGTAAAGAGGACCTATCATATGAGTATATACATCCTTGGTTCTCTTTGCACAAATAATTGTTTCACCTTCTTGATTTAAAATGGAACCACCTGTCTTAGTAAAGAGGATCTTGTGATCACCATCACATAACTGAATTATACTGATGAGATTGTACTTGAGTCCTTTAACATATGATACCCTGGACAGGGTTAAGTTCCCATATGAAGTTCACCGTAACCTTTTGTTTGCCCACATTTGTTATCACCAAAGGTCACTCTTGGACCCTTTTCCTTCTTGTAGTTACTAAGCAAAGGTTTACAACCTGTCATAGTTCTTGAACATCCACTGTCAACATACCATGTGTTCAGACCCTGCATAGATAAAATTGAAAGAAGGTTAGTGACACTTGGGCATCCACAGTTAAGTAGACCCCTGTGGATTGCACCTAGCCATCCACTTCATATTAGGTTGTTTATGTATGAAAGAAACAACTGTGTTATCAAAATCAGTCCGCTGTCTTGAGTTACCTTCAAGAGAACAATTACTTGCCTTATGTTCTTTGCTCCCACATTTGTAACATTTTTGATTTTTGGAGCCTTTAACATGTTTTGGTAATTGCCTATGAGATGACTTAACTATCTTCTGATGACTATAGTTCATCAGCTGACATATTTCACCATTTAGCTGTTGCAACTGATTCTGTAAACTAATAAGGTCTTTGTTTACAGTCACCTTAGGTTGACCCTTAGTTAAAATGAGTTTTTGATCAGCCTTAGGTGTGGCAGACTTAGACTTTATGAGAACATTAAGTCCTTTTCTCTTGGTTTCCTTTATTGAAAGAGTTTGAAGTGATACTTGATCAGCTAAACAATTTATAGAGGATTTTTGATCAGCTGACAGGCTATTAGCTGAGCAACCATCATCTGTTCTTTGATCAGCTGATTGAGGATCATCAGCTAATGATATGCCAGTCAGCTGAGTACTTATATTTGATGTATCAGCTTTCAAAGTTTGACAACATAATGTCTCTTTGGTATCAACAAATGATTCAATTCCTTTACTGACTTCCTTTAACATAGAATTTTCAGTACTTTTGCTTTCTGACAACACAATAGAATTTGAACCAACTTTTGAAGTGGTTAAGTCTTTCAGCTGAGTACATTTACTTTTGACAAATCTGTTAGTGATAATACTTTTTCCTTTTATAATTTTTTGAAAAGTAAGAGGTAAAGTATCATCCTTTTCTAAGATATTTATTTCCTTGCTAAAATCAACACAATTAGCAGCTTGGGAATAATTTCCACCAATAATAGCTTGAACTTGTTTTGAAATCTGCTCATTGACACACTGAGTGGTCTTCTCAGCAGACACACACCAAAAGTTAACTACTTTTTGAAGGTCATTAAACTTTATTGTTGCTTCATTGGTTTCTTTTACCAAGATCTGATTAAGTATCTTTTGATTAGCTAAATCATCTTCCAGTTTTGTCATTTGTTTCAGTTTCTCATCTTTAATACTTAACTTCTCTTTTAGTGATTCTATTTCAAATTTTAGCTTCTTTTCTCTTTGAATAATTGACTGAAACTCAACATACAAATAATCAAACATAGTGTTCTTTTCATTATCTTCATAATTAATAAATTTTCCAACCTGATACATAGAAGAAGGATCACAGTCAGGAAAAGTACAAGATTTAGCATCTTTCGTCATGTCCTCATCAAAGGAACTTGTACTTTCTATGTTGGCCATCAAGCTGAGCTGAGCAGTAAGGACCTCATCTTCATCACTTGAGAGATCTTCCTTAGCTCAATCTTCTTCTTCAGCCACCAACACCCTGTTTCGAGCTTTCTTCTTTTTCTTATCAAGGATAGCAGCAAGAAGCTTCTTATACTTAGCTTCATAATCAATCTTGCTGTCTGAGCTTGAGGAACCCTTGAAGCCTGTGTTTCCTCTGGACTTGCACTCAATGGCATAGTGACCAGTCTTGCCACGAGAGAAACAACCTTCAGAAGCCTTTGATTTAAACTTGGCTTTTTCTCCTTTAAAGGGTTTCTTCTCAAACCTATTGACACCCTTTCTTTTCAAGAAAGGTTTGAACCTTTTAACCAACATGGCAGCCTGCTCAACAACAGCTTCAATGCTGTCCATGTCCTCCAGATCTTCATCCCCATTAGCCACTTGCTCTTCATCAGAAGACTCATCCTCTTCCTCTCCATTGGACTCATCCACCACTGCAGTAAAACTCCTAGATCTTGTATCCTTAGACACAAGGGAATTTGATGGAGCTTTTGCACCCTCCTTCATATCCTTGGTAGAGAGTTTCCTTTGCTTCACTGATTGTTCATGGTTCATGAGGTTTCCATACAAACCAACCAGTGTCAGACCCTTTATCTTCTTACCATGTTTAAGCACAGTGATAAAATGATCCCAAGATTCTGGGAGAGAGTCTAGAAACTTGTTTACAAGTTTCTTGTTGCTCTTGGGAACATATGCTCTTCTTAAGTCATTAATAAGGCAGTTTAACCTGGTGTAGGTCTGGGTAAGACTTTCACCTTTATGAGCAAAGAAGAACTCATATTCTCTAACCAGAAGGAGTTTCTTGTTCTCCTGCACTTCTTCAGTGTCTTCATATGCAACAGTCAAAGTGTCTAGCATCTCCTTTGCAGATTTGCAGTTGAGAACTTGATGATAGACATCATTTGGAAGTGCTGAGACTAAGGCTGTCCTGGCTTTGACATCAAGATTAACCAGCCTTTTGTCTTTATCAGACCATTGATGAATAGCTTTGACAACATATCTATGTACTGCAGGAGTTGTATCAGTGGCAGCAGTGACTTGCACTGTGGAGGAAGGAACATATGGACCTTCAATAACAGTCTTGAGCATCACATCATCAAGGCTGGACATGTAGAGAAGAACTCTACTCTTTCAGAGGGAAAAGTTTTCCCCATCAAACAGTGGACACCTTGTGAGTGAGCCATTGTTGGAAGAACTATTAGAAGCAACAGCAGGAGTGGCCATTTTGTAGTGTGGGGTAGAAGCAGTTGAAGAGTAAGCAAAACAGATCTTAGATATGAATTATCTATCCTGCTCTGATACTAGTTGTTGGTCCCGAATGGATACTACAACAACAAATGTTTGTAGAAGGGGGCGGGGGGTTGATTACAAACTTTAGCAAATTAAAATTTAAGAGACACACGATTTACTTTTATATAATTCTTATTGATGTAAATCAAGAATTACATGAACTAGATGCGGAAAATCTAAGTTCAATAAAAGGTGGAAACTAAATTCGTCTAACACATAGACTAAGCTAATCTCAAACAACATATGTCTAAGATGTTCAACACATGAACAGGTTTGTTACACTGAAAGTAAAATGCTAACTCTTCTAATTCTCAACAGATTAGATTTCAGTGTTCCACTATCTATTCGCATGCTTAGCATGTTTCCATGCATGTGTATATATAAGCAATATGGTATCCGGGTTGATGGAGTGGAGAAGTAGACAAAGGTACTTGATTTAATAATATTATAATAGATAAAGTTAGTGGGTGAAAAGTAAGTTCACTTTATACACAAAGTGTGTAAAGTGAATGTACTATATGGTAAAGTATAAACCCACTATCTATTATTATATTATTAAAGTACTACCTTTATGTCTTGGGAGAGTAAACTTCTCTTTCCATGCTTGTACTTTTATCAACACCATGCTTCTTGAAGACTTGACTTAACCAGTATAGAGTTGCCAGCCATACTTAGTTTTTGAAGCATATCTTCGAGATCTTCTTTTCTAAAGTATCTTTCTCCTTTTCCAGAGGATAAAGATCTATCCTTTTTGTCTCTTTGCAGATACAAAAAGTGCTAAGTACTTTTACAAAGAAGGATCTAAGGCATAATATGAACAACACATGTTCTGCCTTTGACTTAAGAAAAATATTACAATGAAAAACTATTAACTGAGATATCGTATAAAGACTCAGCTAACAGACACTGAACTGCAAACATAATTTTGCTCAGCTAAGGATAAATGTGAAAGACTCAGCTACTCAGATTTGCTCGGCTGATCGAATTGCTCAACTAATAATACAAATCAGAGTACAACTAATAAACTGATTAAACTAAACTATCAGCTGATCCCAAGAGCTCAGCTAATCGTTTGAGTATGATCAACTTATAAAGAAAGGATTGGAAAAGTAACAAATACCTTATCTGAAAGATGGAAGGCATCATCTGATCAATGTGATTTTGTCAGCCGATCCGTGACTGCTCAGCTGATCTTGAAGCTTTCTTCAGCTAATGGTTTTAGACCATCAGCTGATCCATTTTGGTGCTCAGCTGATGCTTCTTGACTGATCCTTTTCTTCTTAGCTGATCTTCCTGAAGCTGGTCCTTTGGCTGATACTCAATGTTCAGCTGACACTTTTGTTCTTCAGCTGACATTTCTTACTTACAAATTTCTTTAAGTCTAACATGAAAAACAACACATGTTTTTCATTTATCCAAGAACAAAACTGAATATGTGATTTTGTTAGCATCAAATCCTATTTTAATTCATAGACATGTTTTATTTAGGTTTGATATTGCTATCTCCCCAACACAAATATTTATTTCCTTTAATATCGGAGTAATATTACTTAAAACTTATTTCATAGTTAGAACATTACTAATCTCAATAGTCATAAAATACACAACAACCGACTTATAACTTTTCACATTATTATTGTTGGAGTATGCCCACTGACACACGTATATTAGTAATGCTACTGATGATACACGAGCCTATTGGGTCACACACCAAGGATTGATCCCGAAACCATACAATGCGTAAACGAGAGAAAAAGACAAGAATGGGCCTTACGGCCGCAAGGTTTATACCTTACGACCGTAAAGAGTTTCTGTCTTACGGCCGTAAGGGTTATGGCTTACGGCCGTAAGGGTTTCTGATAGACTGCAGTTAATGATTTGTCATTTTCTGCACATGGCTCAAAGTGGGAAATAATTGAGGCTTCTTGGGGGCTGCATGGACGACTTAATTGTCAGTCTAGGCATGTGAGGCTGCTCATAAAAGTCTAATATCATTTCTCATTTGGATAATAATGAAGAATACTTCACACACACTTCTCTCTCTCACTTGCATACTCCTTTGAGAGTTCTTGAGTGACTCCAGAAACCATCCATGTCTATGGAGTGATTCTGGATATAGTGGGCTGTTCCAAAAGTGATTTCAAGGCTTTGAAGATCACAAGTTGGTATACTAGCATTTGGGGATCAAGTAAACCTGGTGTGGACTAGCAACAGGGAGTTGCTCTCTTGGTGGCTTAAAGTTCATCCCAACCTGAAGTATTCAGAAGCTGGAGCATGGTATATTTCATACTCCATCTCTTTGTTTTGGTTGCAATATTCGGATGTAGAGTTTCTCCACTCATGCGTCTTGATGGCATCATGTTTTATACCCCAAACCATGTTTTTATGCTTCCGCTGTGCGGGTATGGTGGCCAACAAAACCCAACAGTGGTATCAGAGCCATCTCTACATAGGTATTGCACCTTGGTGGCCTGAAAATCGAAAACGAAATTTTCCAGCAGCTGAAAGTGGCCTTACGGCCATAAGATTTATGGCTTACGACCGTAAGGGTGTTTGTTTCTTGCGGCCGTAGTGCTTGTTACTTACGGCCGTAAGGGGCTGTTTTCCAGTTTTCGCATTTTAAACTCGTTTTCGGTTTTGGCTCGTTTGATAGGTTCTGGATTTTTCCAGAATTTATGTTTGTGATAATATGAAGCTGCCTTGTGTCTTGGTTGGTATATTTACATGTAGATTATTATTTTGGCATGAAATTAAAAACATATTCATATATACATAATATAAGTACATGCAATTATTATGTACCTTGAGTGTTTTAATAATCTTAACCAAGATACATAAGTTTACATGATTTTGTGTGGCACACCATGTTATTCATGTTTTTCATGTTATTCATGTGTTGTTGGTAACAAAGTCATGCCCCTAGACCTTGTTGGATGTTTATTTGATAATATGTAAATTATTCTTTCATTTGGTGACTTAGGTCACATGGTTTGTAATAATTTATTTATTAATTTATTTGGTATTTAATATGTATTGTTGTGGCTTGCATGCCATTTAAATTTCCATATTGTGTATTTGTACTAGAAAATAGAATTTGTGGCTTGTATGCCATTTATTTATTTTCTATGTAATATGGAGGCAACCATTGGGAGTCACGGCGTTGACGTCTTGGCAAACACGGATCCGAGAGGCCTAATGGAGGTGGCGGATTTAGTAGGAGCACATCCAAAGTCAAAGGAATTTTATCCCTAGTTGACTTGTTTTTCCCTTTTTGGCTCACGGGAAAAACACATAGGTTTATAAGGGCATGGTTACCAACTTTGATATGTATACGTGTGGTTGTTTTATTATTTATTGTTTATGCATGGATATTAGGATTATTGCATGCTAGACAATTTTTTGACAAATGATAAAACTCAAGAGTTTTTAACAATGGTTTAACAAACTCTCGCGCGTACACTTGATTAACAAATAGGATATGAAATTGGTTTATATTCCGAAGTGAAAACTTTTGGTTTTTGTCACTTTTGTTAATCAAGCTCAAAATGGTTTTATAACCGGAAAACTAAATCCCGTTTTCTAAATGTAAATTGCACACCACCCATAAGATGACACCGTCAGAATCTAGCCGTGCAAAGGTTGATTGTCGAACTCTAGCCGAGTTGACCCTTGTATGTGCTGTGTGGAAGGTGTGTGTGACAACTCGCAAGGCCGATTATCGAGCTCTAGCCGAGTCGATCATTGGGCAAGAGTACCACCGTGTATCTTGATGGTTGATTTACGATTTCAAAATAACATTTTGGATGATTGTCGAGCTCTAGCCAAGTTGTTCAAAATCTTAGTTTGAAGTTGGTGTCGAGGGATCAAACATGCCAAACTAGAGACAATGGTTGTCTAGTAGGATCCCGCAAGGAACTAAGAGTTGCAATAATGGATTGCAATCGGTCAATGGTTGCCGGCCTAAATAGCTTTGCCACGTGATCCGCGGAAAACCCGTCACGGTGCAAGGTGAAATAGGGTTCTTAGCCCTTGTTAAAATAGTTGTTTTTAAACACATGGGGTAATTATTTTAACAAGGTTTATCAAACTAACTAAAACTTCTCTGCATTCATAGATGATATCAACAAACATCAACAACACCGACTTAACTCTACGTATGTTTCTTGAGAAGGAGAAACTCGATGGGAGTAACTTTATGGATTGGTCTAGGCAATTGAATATTGTCCTACGACACGAAGACAAGTTACACACCATTGAGAAGCCCCTTCCGGAAGCCTCTGCTACCAACGCAAGTAAGACCGTTCATGATGCATATAATAAACGCGTCAAGGACACCAATGAGGTTTCTTGCCTCATGTTAAGCATGATGAGCCCCAAATTGCAAATGCAATTGGAGCATCTAAGTGCTTACGAGATAATGCTTGTGTTGAAGGACATGTTCCAACAATAAGCGAGGCAAGAACGGTATAGGTGTTTAAACGACCTACTTGGTTGCCGACTGCAGGAAGGTGAGAACATAAGCATTCACGTGCTTAAGATGAAAGCATTTGTGGAGCGCTTGGAGAGGCTAGGATTTACCATTGAAAGGGAGATGACAGTGGATATTATCCTACGATCCCTTCCACCATCATATGAGCAATTCATTGTGAATTATCACATGCATGGTATGGTCAAATCCTTAATGGAGCTTCACGGCATGTTGAAGACTTTTGAGTCTAACATGGCCAAAGGTAAGCTCACCTTGTCCACTCTCACTAAGGCTACCAACAAGCAAACTACCTCAAATGGGAAGCTTGGTCTAACTAAGCTCGCCATGACCATAAAGTCTGAGGGCAATGAGATTGCGCCTCTTGATGAGACTCCTAATGGGGAAGTTTGCTACTTTTATGGGAAGATTGGAAATTGGCGCTACCACGCCTGCCCTAAGTGCCTGGAAGAGCTAAGGACATACAAAATGAGAAATGGTGGTTCCTCGGCTTCAGGTACATTCATGACCAAACTCCACTGTTCTTATACTTCCATAGGCAAGTTTTGGATACTGGCCATAACACTCACGTTTGTTACAATCTTGATTGTTGCAAAGTGTAGGTAAAAAGTAGAAATATAAGATGTGGAGAGCTGGACTTCATAATGGGAAACAAGATGGTTGTCCCTTATTGAAAAAGGATTGGAAGACGGAATCTTGCCACTCCTTCCAGCTAATCTATTACTTTATTAGATCTATGTTTTACGCCCTGCGTGGCAAGAAAACTATAAATCTATTATGCCGTTGATAACGATGGATATTACTTTCAATTGCATATTTTGGTGGTTTATTTCAAAGTTCATCCATGTTGTGGCATTTGCTTAAAAAGTAATGGAATGATCATGAATGGTTTATAAGTTACTCTTACGATAATAGTCAATTTAACCATATAAACAAGACTTGCATCACCAAGCTCCATGTGGTTAGGAACTTGGGATCTTTTGATCTTGTATCAATTGTTCAAGTGTAAATCTTGTTTATTAGGCTAAAATGACTTAGATATCCTTCACTTGTGTATGTGAGAGGAATGAAGGCTTGTTGAGTTTCGTTCACATTTATGTGAAGACCATTCAAGCAAATCGTGAGGGGTAACTATGAATACTTTGTAGCCAATGGAGGCATAAGAGATGGGTATGTCTAACTTCTTAGACACACGTTTGAAACCTTGAGAGGTGTTCAAAACACACCCATGACAAAGTATATGACAAAGAGGGCAAATGGACTATAATACTCAAATCTAATAGAGATGTTGAGCGTTTTAGTTCTTAAAGACCATCATAAGAGATATGAAATTATCTCATGATACACTCCTCCTAGGACACATTGTTATATGAGTCGACAGGCGGAGGATTCGGACATTCTAGCTATGATTTGATAAGTTGAGCTATAGTCCGATGTATGATGGATTGAATCTTGATACCCCATTGCATGGGATGAATCTTTTAGTGGTGGGCATTGTTCCTAATTGAATACCAACAAAGATGGTTCAGTATACACCTTAGATGATGAGACTAGAAAGAGTGTCTTTGCTTGTCCATCTTCAAGTCTGGATTATCCAGCCTGCGTTTAGACGTGAGGTGGAGGAACCCAAAATCTAGAGGTGCTATTGTGTTAGGTATTTTAATAAGGCAAATGAGAGTAAATATACCTTAAATAGAAGAACCTGATGTTGGAACTAGCACACAATCAGAAATAATTGTAACTCAGCATGGCAATGCTAGAGTACCTGACATTAAGTTCATTACCTCTCTATAGAATTGGTAGAAGATTTCATAAGACTAGAAAGATATAGTTTTATATCTGAGGGAGACAACTTAATGATGAATACATCAACTACTGATAAACCAGAGTGGATCCAAAGTCTTCTAGGAGAAAAGAGGTAGTGAAAGTGAGATGCAATCCATGTGGATACCCAAGTATTGAACTTGGTTAATCCAACACCTAAGTGACAACCTGAAGGGTGAAATTGGTTCTTTGTAGAAAGAGACCAACATGGATAAGTTTGCAATTTCGAATACTGACTGATAAGAAAAGTTTTAGTGATGATTGACCATTTGGAAGGTATCATCTGGAAACTTTATCTCAGTGGTTATGTCGAATAATAAATTTATAGACAACTTCAAATACCGACTAGTAGGAGATGGTTTTATGATAATTGACCATGAGGAAGGTATTATCTAAAACTCTCTACTGGTGGTTATGTTGAAGTTTACATGGATACTAATTGTGCCCTTTTATGACTGTGACAATTTGATGTAAAAACCACATTCCTTAATAGGAATTCTCAGAGGAAGTGTTGACAACACTTTCCGAGGGTCTGTTACATCAAGCGTATCCTTCTAAAGTCTACAAACAAAAATGAGTCCACTGATGGACTTATATATATGCATCTCAAGGTTCAATACTTGCATCAATATGAAAATCAATAGTTTGAGTTTTCAATAAGCAAGAATGAAACATGAATGAATGTCAGAGCTAGTGGGAGCGTTGTTGTAATTCTATATTTGTACGCACATACAATGTAATGGAGATAATGTACTGACCTTACTTTGTTTAAAAGATAAGATAAGGAATTATGCATCCATAACGATTATAGAACATAAAAAACCAGTTTAGGGGATCAAGAAATATTGAGATATGTTCTTGGTGCTCTATACAAGAAAAAGCTAGGAGTAAATTGTTACTCAAGTGCTGGCTTCTGAATTGAGTAAGATAACTGCCGATTTTAATCCGAGATTACGATCCTACAAAATATGGTGTTCTTGATCAAAAATTGCTCTTAAAGCATCATTTACCTTATTGGGACTTTTTGAGACAATGAAAGTATGATGGCTTGGAGTTCGAGCTTCATTTACCTTATTGGGTTCTTCTGAAACAATGAAGGTAAAATGGCTTGAACGAAGGACCATAATCTCGCCAACGCATACTTTATGAGTGATCGGTTGGGGAAGAGATATGGTCAGTGGCAGAGAACACACGGATAACTTTATGGTGGATCCGTTAACTAAGCTGTTGTTACAGGCTAGTGATGATTGTCATACTAGGCCTAGGTGAACAAAGCTTAAGTTTGTTTTTAGTTATATGTTTGATATATACATTTCTTTGGTGAATGTTAAGCAGTATTGTACTTCATACTATATCGATTATTAAATGGGGATTTAATAATGCGCCGAGGGCGGATATTTTCATGAATCCTTAATGTGTTCCATCTTAGCATGTTTAATACTTCCCAGAATGCTTTTTCATTCTAAATGTCCACAGTCGGTCAATCTTCAAGGGGAGAAAGTTTGAAATAAGACTGAGGGAAGTGGTTGGTCGCTATCCAATAATGGATTGGATAAAAGAGATGCAACACTTCGCCTGTGCTTGACTAGGTCAAGTGACTGGATGACCTACACCTGAGGTTACTTCATGGTTTCTGTCACGAGTAACTCAGGATGATAATATCATTTCGTCCTTAGACTGGAGATACATGTGTTCCAAAGCATGGACCTGCTTTGCTTTGATTGCTTTCAAACGTAGTTCGTAACTGGCTGTTATAAAGGGAGCCTTTAGGTAAAGTATGGTGTATGTGGCGGAGCAATGTAGTCAAAGAGATTCGCTCTAGTTTTAGAGAGATATCCATGGGCCCCTCGATGATTGAGCGCTGACGTAAAATGCATGGCCATGCTCAAAGTGTAACGCCACCTCTAATGAGCTTAAAATTAGAGTTAATTTAAACTTTTTAACGACAATTATCAAAAGTGTGCAGCGGAAATAAACACCAATTACAAAAACAACGTGAATTGACTCGGCTATTTAATTACATCAAAAGAATAAGCCAAGTTCGTTAACTACAAGCGTTACCTACTACTACCGACCATCGGATCCATATAAACAACAACGTGTTCCCCAAAAGGTATTTACAACAAAAGAACTACCATCAGTACCCGCCTCAGCAGGCCTCTAGCATCAACCTGCGAAAAAAAAGGGAAATCTTGCACCGTTAGCTACAACTAGCTAGTGAGCACCAATTACACATAAGCATCAATAAGCAGGCTATCATGTATCAAAACAGAACACAAGGCTATCTTATCATCTTGCGGCGCGCCAATCATGTCAGCAGGAGTCGTATCTTGCAGGGGAGCCAGTCCCGCTCAACAACCCAAGCCGGGGAATCAGCCGCAACCAATTGCACCAGTGGGGGAGCGAAAAGCAGTCCACGTGGTACATTCTGTCTATCATGCTGGTTCCAGCCTAAGCAAGGAACTCAATTCCGTAGAGGAATGGTGGCCTGCAGAGCCATACCTCGAGCATATACTCCCGAGTACCGTTAGTTCCCCAATTCATAGTCCCTAAGGACCCTGGGAACCCAACCATATATTATCACCCGTCTACCTGACCGACCTCCGTAGTTCTTTCGTTCAATGTCCGGACATAACTTCATAAACAAATAGCTTATACAGTAAGGATCCAGTTCATGCGCGCATATAATCACAGTTATATCTTTTATATCAATAATAGGCATACGTGTATAATTCTATCATAGCATACCTTGTATCTCACGTATCAATACACCAATCACATGTCAACATGTACAACAGATAACTTACCAACTGAGATTCATGGGAAACCGGTACTCACCTCGAGATTACAGGAGACATATATGAATGTGGGAATCCCAAGAGCACACAGAGTCGTCCGAATCACCTAACACATTAGGTTCAGGCTTAGACAACAATCAACAATACTTAACACAACTTAAGACATGATGCTACAAGGCTGTCAACATGAAACCACTGCTTGCGATCGCAAGGCATAGCCATGCGGCCGCAAGGGTCACTTTAAACCCCTTCTTGCAACAGCAAGGGTTTTCCTTGCGACCGCAAGGGTCCTACCCAACCCACCCAGGTTTTCCTTGCAACAGCAAGGGCCTTACGATCGCAAGTTACGTACTTATAACCGCAAGTATGTTTCCTTCGTCCTTGGACGGTAAACCATGACAACGACCTCATTGCGACCGCAAGACCCATGCATGCGACCGCAAGGGAAAAAAAACCCGCTTACGGTCGCAAGGCCTTCCCCTTGCGGCCGCAAGCACCAATTTATAGTGACCACCAGCTCTGTTTTCCGATAGAAGCTGTTTCTCGCACTTTTGACCCACAAATCGACTCAAACTTGATTTTAATCATTCCTACAACTTATTTAACACCCATATTTGTGTTCTAACATGTTTCTATACACAAAACTACAACAACCCTTCATTTAAACCACCAATTTAAGCTATCCCCATTCAAACCTCAAGAACATGGGTTTAAGAACAAACACTTACCAGGAAGAAGATGAACACAGACCTAACAACACGAATCTCTACTGAAATCAACTAGCAATTGTCTCTCCTTCTTGATTTCTCTTCCAAAAGTACAAGGGTTTGTGTGTGTATAGCTACGTACGTATGTATATGTTTGTAGTGTGTGTTTGTGTGTTTCAAACTTATCCAGGGGATAAGAGAAACAATAGGCCCACATATGGCCTAATACCCCTTCTCGGGTATTTTGTTCTCCTATTCAACTTAAAACACAATTTAGGGTTATCCGTTTCAACTAACTGAGATATTTTTGGAACCATTATTTAAAACCGTTCAACTATTTATCGATTTGGTCAACTTATGACACTTTTCATAATACCACATTTTTATCCACATTTAACACCAATTAACACCAATTAACACCAATTAACACCAATTCACGTTTAAACGCCAATTAACATATAGAACACCATTTAACAACATGTATACTACAATTAACAACAAAACACCAATTAAAGTCAACGTACAACTATTAGAGCTACTTGTACTACAGTTTACAACGATCTGGAGATTGACATTTAACTATGTCTCGTGTTCACACGGATATCGCGAACGAAGGGATGATTGATCACTTATCTATAGGGCAATATCAAACCTATAGGGTTGTGATTTGGTACTTGTCTTGGGATGACATAACTCGCGTTGACTTGGGTGGCAGAGATGCCTTGCTAGAGGCCGCTCTCTGTCTGTATTACTTATCAATACGCTGTGTCATGTGCAAGTGGGAGTTTGTTGGAGTATACCCACTGACACACGTATATTAAAAATGCTATTGATGATACACGAGCCTATTGGGTCACACACCAAGGATTGATCCCGACAGCACTCAATGCGCAAACGAGAGAAAAAGACAAGAATGGGCCTTACGGCAGCAAGGTTTATACCTTACGGCCGTAAAGAGTTTCTGTCTTACGGCCGTAAGGGTTATGGCTTACGGCCGTAAGGGTGTCTGACAGACTGCAGTTAATGATTTGTCATTTTCTGCACATGGCTCAAAGTGGGAAATAATTGAGGCTTCTTGGGGGCTGCATGGACGACTTAATTGTCAGTCTAGGCATGTGAGGCTGCTCATAAAAGTCTAATATCATTTCCCATTTGGATAATAATGAAGAATACTTTACACACACTTCTCTATGGAGTGATTCTGGATATTGTGGGCTGTTCCAAAAGTGATTTCTTGAGTGGTTCCAGAAATCATCCATGTCTATGGAGTGATTCTGGATATTGTGGGCTGTTCCAAAAGTGATTTCAAGGCTTTGAAGATCACAAGTTGGCATACTAGCATTTGGGGATCAAGTAAACTTGGTGTGGACTAGCAATAAAGAGTTGCTCTTTTGGTGGCTTAGAGTTCATCCCAACCTGAAGTATTCAGAAGCTGGAGCAATATTC
The DNA here is from genome assembly GCA_947179395.2 of Pulicaria dysenterica. Lineage (NCBI taxonomy): Eukaryota > Viridiplantae > Streptophyta > Magnoliopsida > Asterales > Asteraceae > Pulicaria > Pulicaria dysenterica. Next base: position 36,507,479 of record OX359295.1, read on the forward strand.
GTATGTAGAGTTTCTCCACTCATGGGTCTTGATGGCATCATGTTTTATACCCCAAACCATGTTTTTATGCTTCCGCTGTGCGGGTATGATGGCCAACAAAACCAAACAATTATAATGTGATAAAATCACACTAAAAGGTATAAAACATTATCAACTTACAATTCTGAGATCATATTACTAGATCCCGAAGCGGGATGTTACATCACCGGTGGCGATAGGTAACGATAGGGTCGGCGAAGGTGACCGGTGGCCGGTGGCGGGGGTTAGAGTATGTCGGCACCGACAATTAGTAGCATTGGGAGTCAGTGATGATGACCGATGGTAGCGAGGTCGGTGACGGAGGTTGGGGTGGCGTGGGTTGGCGACAAGGATGGGGCCGGTGTCAATGATCGATGGTGGTGAGGGTCAACATTGGCGGCGACTAGTAAGAGAACCGAGTGGGACGTTTAATAGGTTTTAAAATTAAAATAGGTGCAAAATGGTCTTTTAGTAACTTTCACGATGGTGCACAATGTTGAAGAAGAACGAATCTAGTTTAAATATGATAATAACCTAAACCTGCAAAAAAACTAAACACAGATCTTGTTTTGTTTTTACACGTTGGTGCCATGATCAATCGATCAATTAAACAATAAACTCACAAGTATGTATGTATATAACTTTGGATGCAGTATTGCATCTACTGAGTGAATAGGCAAAGATAACACAGACACTTCGTATTAATCTTTGCAGGAAATCGATACATCAATCTTCTGTACATCAGAGGTATTAATACACAATTGGTTATGGCGGTTTCTCCCGCCAAATAACCTACTAACAGACGTAACCATCAACTGCCTAACAGAGGTGGTTTATGGTGACGGTGGTTTAACGGCAGACATGAGCTTACCCACCATCGACATTTATTCAATCCTAAGCATAAGTCACATAATTACAAATTACTAACTATAATAATATTACAATATTAATACTTCATTTGATTAAACCATTAGAGTCCAACATTCTCCCCCTTAATGGTTTAATCAATTTGTCTTCAAGTCTTCTTAGTTGTTCACAATGACATAGTCATCATCCATGCTGCTGCACACTTTCACAGTGTCTTCATCCATGCTGCTGCACACTTTCACAGTGTCTTGGCCACGTTTTCCTTCCTGTTCCTCTTCGAAAGTCAACACCAAGCTGTTGCCATCATCGTAGTCAACTCTTCCCTTTAACAGTTTCCCTTGTTCAAACTCCCATTGAACATTTGCATACCCAGTGCTTTCACCCTGCATATCATCTGCCATTTCTTCTCTTGCAACTCCTTCTGAACCACTGCTTACTATCATCGTGGGTTCAAAATCTTTCACGGAGTAAACCTTGGCCTTCTTGTAATATGCATCAAGCAAACTCAAGTACACAGCAAAAACTTCTTTCATTGTTTCTGCTTTCTCTTTCGGAAACTTCATTTCAAGAGCAACTTGTTCACATTTGTCCTCTACACAAACAAATGTAGGTCCTCCCAACCTTTTCACTAACAAGTATAAATCAAATAAGCTTACTTCAACATTGTTAACCATCACAGGCACTTGCCTTTCAAAACACTGCACAAAAACTTTGTAAAACCACTGTACTACTTTCTGAAAGTGTTCCTTCACCAACTCTCTACAGTTTTCAACAATTTCTTGTTCATTGACCATATCTAAAAATCCAATAAGGCTGTCAAATTCAATCTTTGTAGGTGTTTTCTTCTCATGAGTTACATACATGCTTTCACTTATTGGCAAATTCTTACAATACAAAGCATCATAGTATTGCTTCAATGCGTTTCAACCCTCTCATCTTCACGTTCATAACTCTCTTGTTCTTTGGTCTCACTGGTTCCCTTTTGACCTTTACTATCTATAACAGGACCATCACTACTGGTATCTTCATCAAAATCATCTTCAAAAACTCTTTCAACATATGCCTTTGTATCTTTTATTTTCACTTTAAACCCTTGTACTATCAATTTGCTAAGACTTAACACATTCAAAGCACTATTCTTCACAAAATACACTCCTGGAATCAAATAGTTTCTAGACTATGTTGATAGTACAATCTCTCCAAATCCTTCAATTTTCAAACCGTTTTCACCCGCACTGCTTGAGCCTATCGAACCAGGTTTGAAATTTCTAAAAGCATTCATATTTGATGTCATATGGCGTGGGTATTCATTCGAGATATACCATATCTCATCCCTGCCTCGTTGATCTGATCCTACAACAACCCAGTTTGGCGTAGGTATGATCAGTTCATTGCAATGCATCCTTGATAACTGATGCATTTGTTTCCACTCGTTCCTCTTTATCGTATTCGACTTTATTGAGTTTCTTTTCTTGAAGTCTATTCTCTTACGTTTATTAGGACAGTTCCAATACACGTGACCACGCATAAAACATATATAACAACGAGCCTTTTTCATCTTTCTAGTCGAATAGATTGAGGATTTTTGTTTACTTACAGTGAAGTCAGCATCACGTTTGTTTAGACGATCCAATCTTTTCAGTACATCATTTCTCTGCTGGTACCAAAGCCTACCCTTGATTCTATCGTTGCCCCTGTAAACTTGATCGATTTCATTAAATCGATCTGTCCAACTTTTAGTATCAACATTCGATTTCAAAGTCTCGTAATCTCTCATCACCTTCTTAATCCTTTCTGATTTCGAAATCGAACCTGTGTTCCCTGATTTCCAATTCATCGATTTCTTCACATCTTTAATCGCCTTTCCCAGTAATCGACTGCCGCTCTGATACCATGTTTGGTTTTTACACGTTGGTGCCATGATCAATCGATCAATTAAACAATAAATTCACAGGTATGTATGTATATAACTTTGGATGCAGTATTGCATCTACAGAGTGAATAGGCAAAGATAACACACACACTTCATATTAATCTTTGCAGGAAATCGATACATCAATCTTCTGTACATCAGAGTTATTTATACACAATTGGTTATGGCGGTTTCTCCCACCAAATAACCTACTAACAGACGTAACCATCAACTGCCTAACAGAGGTGGTTTATGGTGACGGTGGTTTAACGGTAGACATGAGCTACCCCACCATCGACATTTATTCAATCCTAAGCATAAGTCACATAATTACAAATTACTAACTATAATAATAATTACAATATTAATACTTCATTTGATTAAACCATTAGAGTCCAACAGATCTTCGTTCTTACACTTAAAAGCCGATCGACAAGAATCGTAAATCGGTACCGTTGTAGGTTTTATGTCGATTGATCTTAGGTTTTTTTCCCTTGAGAAGACCTTCTTACAAACTGATTCATGCTTTGTTAATGACCATTCAGTTTATGTATTCATCGAATTTTCATCTGGATATCATCGTCTTCATCACCTAATAAGGTTTTCCTCGAGTTTCCGATTCAACTTAGGGTGTTTGTTCTTATGAAATTCTCAAATTCATAAGCATATCTGCAACTTATTGAGATAAGGGTGTTTGTTTGTTTGAGTTTCACATCATTTTTTTAAATGGCTTTGCATTTCATATTAAAACCGTGTTACATCTTGCTCACACCACAAGTACCTTGTTTTCTATACTAACCCACTTTTACTACGTCCTTGGCCACAAAATTCTCCTATACCCAATCTTTTGTCAATAACTTGATACATGAAGATCAAAACAGAAAAATAAACAACTATAGCTAGCTTTAATGATGCACCATCAGCACTTGAATGAAGGTAATGAGTTCTAAAATTTGCACCTTTCGTCCACTAAAAGCACTAGCTAGCTACCGATGACCAAACAAGCTTGAAGATTCCGTTACGTCAACATATATACAGAGCGTTCATTAGCACGTCGATAGCTATAATCCATGAAGAATGAGACACACTTTCGCATTTGCTGAATATTTTGTGTCGATCTTCCACTTTAAATGCACAACCACAAACTAGGTTTTCTGGACTCGTTTTGTTACTAAGTAATACGCGGGAGGGGAGCATCATGCACATGTTAACCAACAATACACCAATAGGACACTCAAGCTCTTAATCTTGTAGTACGCCCATGTTGAGGCTTTTCAACAACAGCTCTGCAATATTATCCTTCAACCTTCGCGTGTATCCCCCATGTTATAACCGATCAACAAAGGTAGAGCACGACCATGTAGTTTCAGAATCCGTTTAGGTTACCTCATCTGCAACTTGTTCTTCGGTGTTTGTTTTGTTTCAATTGTTTTTCTTTCCGGATGTAGGGTTTATGGGGTTTAGATTTTTCTTCATCTTGAGTTCATGGGGTTTGACTTTGTGTTAGCTAGTTTGAGTTCAGAGTCTCATTTCATGTGATTTATTGAATATGCAAGTTTCAATTGTTCATTATCTTCATCTTAATCTTCTATATCATACTAGATTAGTTCCCCGGGTGATACACGGGTTATATATATTTATATATATATATATATATTAAATATTAATGAAAATATTAAATAATTATAATACACGAAAGAAAATAAGAATTAAAAACAACGACACATGGCGTTAACACCCATTCCAATAGTGGAAGCGACAACGCGAGGGGGACATGATAGACATGTGTTATCATGATACGATGAGGCTTGATTGTATTTTTTGTACAAACCATTATGTTACAATTAGGAACAATAAGGTCAAATCTTTATTAGTTATTTTAAATTCATAAAACTAAAAATTTAATTGAATATGATATTTTAAAATTGATATAAATTGTAAATATGATATTTATAAATTAAGTGGATAAATATGATACTTCAATATTTAAGAAGGGCATAAATGAAATTAATTCTAAAAAATTTGAATTAAACTATAATACGTATTCATATCATTAAACGATAAAGAATAAACTGTAACTAAACTATACGATAAGTTTGTATTTTATTCTTATATATAAATAAACTATAAACTATGATATGATTTAATAAATTGATTGAACAATAAATTTGAATTAGAGAAGATTTAAAGTAAAATTGAGTTTCAACTTTGACCATGTAAAGTTAAAATTAAGTTTTTAATTTTGATTAAATGAATGGCTAAGATTTAATTTTAAGATAATGAAAGGCTACGATCCTCTAATTAAATTGATGAAGGTTACTCTTTTATATATATATTAGAAGCTACTTCAAATTTGATAAAAAAATGAATTTACATGCTACGGTTTGGAAGATAAACCAATATACTAAATGTTAGTTTTTCAAACATCAATACATTAAACGACATGTGACAATTTCGATATATTTTAAGGAACTAAACCCTTTTTATTATTATTAAAAAAATCTGGTTTAAGATAATACATGTTATTATTGTAACCATTAAATTATGCTTTTGGTGGTTTGATTTTGTCTATTAATTTTGGTTTGATATTATATTTGTTAAACCTATTACTTTATGCTTTGGGTGATTTGTCTTGAATATTAACACTTTCTGTAATCAAAGTTAATTATTTTTTATGGGGTTATCTATATTATATTATAAGGTATTTAAATCTTAAAATTTAAATAAGTTGAAATGACCTTAATACCCCTCTTAACTAAATACATAATGATTGAACTTGAACTAATTAGAATTAAGGAAACTATGTGTTACATTTTATAAGAACAATTATCCTACGTAATGGTTGGAAAAATTAAAATTAGTTTATTTCATATAAAGTAACTATATATATAGTCATTATTATAAAATAATATCTATAATACATTAATACCAATGATTTATATGTAATTATAATTGATAAACCACGATTGAAATAGATTGAATTTAAGAAATTAAACTATTTAAATATTGGTATCAACTGAATTACATATTATATTAAATGTATAAAACTTTGTTATGACATTAAATCGCGCGAACAATATATCCTTACGTACATTCTAAAAACGATATATATGTTGTAAAACAGAATCTATTTGCTGCCACAACATTGCACGAGTACGATGCTAGTTGAATATAAATCCTTTTCAAAATGGATCTACCTTCGATTGAAAGCATATTGAGCTTGGCATGTCACCTTATTGATTATAAATTTAATTTTCTTTGAGAGCACCTTTGAGATTATTTTTTTGTAATATTATATTTTTTGTGTATATTGTTTTGTAATAAGATTTACTTCTCTAACTATATCACAGTTTTTATTATGTGTATCCTTTTTCAAAAATGTTATTATGTATATTGAACTTTTAGTTTGTTGCTACATAAAAAATCAAAAAACAAAAAGAAAAAGAAAAAGAAAAAGAAAAAAGAATGAATAAATTTAGTATTCACAATAGGATGTTTAATACACACAATAACACATTTCTTGAAAATTTGATACACACAATAACAATTTGAAAGACAAATACACACAATAATAATTGAAGTATACTCTCATACATTTTGAAAAAGTAAAACACATTCTAGTTAGTATATACTTTATTTAATTTATTGTAATATATAATATAGTATATTACATTACATTACAATATATATATATATATATATATATATATATATATATATATATATATATATATTATTTTTTAACTATATAGTCTATCTATCTAGTATTACTCTTTTATTTTGCTTATTGTTGATTTGTAATTACTAATTTACTATTCTACAATTAGAGGATCTTGAAATTTAAAGCAAAATAAATAATAATTTCTTATCTCTTATCTATTAATATCAATAAAAAACTAGCATTCATTACTTTACTTAGATAATCTTAACTCTTCATTGAGTCAAAAATAACATCTTTCTTTGATTAATCAATTATAGTCATTTAATTAAAACTCAAATTTGATACAAATTATATAATAAATCTAAACAGATTAAAAAATGAATGATTTGAAATATAAATTTATAAAATATTTGATTTCAAAAATAATAAAAATACCCCATATTTTTTTAAATGTATACATACCTCCTATTTTTTTATATATTTAATAAATCTATATATATTTCATATTTTTAGTTGACTTGTATTTTTTTTTTGTCTTTCCTTCAACTGAGTAGAAATCTGAATCTATATATATTTCATATTTTAGTCAACTTGTATTATTTTTTGTTTTTCCTTCAACTGAGTAGAAATCTTAACAAAATATTTGATTTAGACAATAATTATTACTATTTATTCTTTTCATTTGTGATTACATTGCAACAAATATTATCTAATTCATTCCATTATCCCTTTTTAATTATAATAACTACTGATAAAAAAAGATGACATTAATACACACAAAATCAAATCATTTATTGCCCAATAGTCTTTAAATTGACAGGTTAACCAATACATTTTCACTAGAAAAAAATGACTTATTCCTTGCTTAAAACAGTTGTAGTATTGTTGTTGTTCTTGATCGTATGTTCTGGTACGTACCGAATGAATACCTAAGCTTAACTTCATTAATGATTATTTTAATTTTTCTTCTTGAAACAAATTTTCTTTTCGAAAAATGTCGTTTTTCAGGAGAAAATATAACGACCAAGTTATGTGAAGTTGCAAAATACGGGGGTGTGCGTTGCGATGGAGATAAATGTGCAAATGATTGCAAACGAGATGGCTATTTGGATGGCTTTTGCAGACTCGTTGTTGTTCCTCCGATTCCCTGGTGTATGTGCTTTTGTATACTTAGTTGTACATTAACAGGAGTAAATAATGAGGCAATAATTGCACAACATATAGATAAATGTGTAATACCCAATTCTCTAATTTAATTATATGATTATATATTTACTTGGAATTATTTTATGTTATATTCAAGACTTTACTTCAAGTTTTATGGGTCAAATGTGAAAGGAAAGGAAAAAGGGGGGTACAATTGACAATGAACTTGTGAAACCTTTTAAGAGTATAAATGATGTTTACGGCACAGTGCCCAAGATATCATTATGTAGTCGATCCACAATCTCTTCTCAAAGAATCTCTCATCGCCGGTGGGTTCAAACGCCGGCGACCACCATAATACTAATCGTGCCCAACGTACTACCTCCTTTATCTCAGCATCCTATCTCCGTTTCTCAGCATCCTGCCTATTCGTAGGTGTAGGTGGGAAGGAGGTGTAGGTGAGAAGGAGCTGCAAGGTGGGAAGAAGGTGAAGACATCCACAGCCAATGGAGAGGAGAAGAAAGGAAAACTTGATAGATAAGGAGACCACTTTCTATGTTGCAAACTTACCAGAGGGTGTCAATGAAGCTGAGTTATGGAGAAAACTTCAAGGTGTTGGAAAGATGGTAGACCTATACATCGTACGCAAGAGGAACAAGATAGGAAGACGGTTCGGGTTTGTCAGATTTCTCGCAACCAATAAGAGTATGCCGATAATGAATAATCTAAGAAATATAATAGTGGACAGTAAGAGACTGTATGTTAATATTGCAAGATTCGCAAGACCTAAGACCAATACTACCAATGGTGATCTTGGAAACAAGAGGACTATGACCAGCTCGGGACCTAGGAAGACGGTTAACTCCGATGGTTTCAGAAACGGGAGAACATATGCGGAAGCATTATCGGGTAACAAAACTGACTTGGTAGAAAAACCAGATAACTCTAAGAACGTATACCTAAGCTCGAAACATCGGAAATAACTATTGTTGGAACCTAGAGGGGGGGGGGGAGGTTGAATAGGTTCTTTTACTTAGTTTACCAATTTTTCAAAATAAAAATTAGTAAGTTGTGTTTTAAAGATTGATCTTGAAGATAGTAATAACACAACTAACATTTGCAAGAAATTAAGAGAGTATAGATAGAGAGATATCACCAAGTAGAAGACAAGAGATTTATAGTGGTTCATGCAAGTGTTAACAAACTTGCACTACATCCAATCCTTGGCATCACCCACCAAGAGTTTGCTCCACTAAATCTTCTCTCTTTGAAGGTAGAGATAAACCTTTACAACTTCTCTCTTTAGCTTACAAGAAATAATCTTCTCTCTTGCAAACAAGGCTAAGATAAGCCTAACTTCACTCTAATTGTGTTGAGTAGAGTAAATCCTCACTTCTCTCTAATTCTATAGGCTAGAGATAAGTCTCACTTCACTCTAATTAGAAAGGCTAGAGTTGATCCTTACACTATTACAAAATATGTAGAAAGATGATGTAGTGTTTAAGCTTTGAAAGCTTTTCTCTTGCTTAATTCTTGATCTTGAATGATAGATGAATTATCAAAGAATATGAACTCACAAGATATGAAAACATGTTCTGCGTTTTTTATGTGCAAGAGGTGAGTAAAACACAAGACTTGATATATAAAGACGTTTAAACTTTGATTTAAACCTAATGAAACATAATCAATTATCCTAACCTAAAAACACAAAAAAGGCTCCTCTCCTTTCTCTCTCCCTTGCGTCGGCCGAAGACACCACCAAGGTGGTTCTCGGTGGTTTACCGGTGGCATTAACCGTCGGACGATGGCGGCAGCTCACGGAGGCCCTGCGACGGCGCCCTGCGGCGCAAACCTCGAGGCTGAACCCCCTCTGCGGCGGGCTTCCTCTCGGCGGCGGCGGTCCGGGTAAAGTTTTGTTGGAATATGCCCACTGACGCACGTACGCCAAATGATCATTTCCGATGACGTATGGGTCTATCGGGTCACACGCCGGGGGTTGATCTTGATAACAACCTAAAAGATGAGGGTAAGAAAGAATAAATAATGATAGTTGGTAATCTGGCAAGAGTTAGCGGCGCTATCTCTACCGTCGCTAACTCAGCCGCGTTAGCGGCGCTAACTTTGGACGGTTAGCGGCGCTATCTCTGGGCGGCTAGCGGCGCTAACCCCTCTAAGAGATTACAACTTTATTCATTTCACCTCCACAATCCACCAATGCATGACTTTCTCATCATTCGGCCTTGGCCGACCTTGGACAGTCCTGGGGTGATGTTGAGTTCTATAAAAGACATGTAACTCTCTCTTGTTAATACTCTTTCCTAACTTGAGTTTGAAGAACTCTTAGAAACATTTATGAGTTGTCTAAGCAAAAGAAGAGAGAGTTCCTTGTGAGAGTTCCTGGTGGTTTTGTTGTTGTTCCAGAATCCAAGATCAAGTGTTGATTTGGTTAAAGGGGTGCTAGTACACCAAGGTCACCAAGTTTCTCGGGGTGGACTTTGATAGCTGAAGAAGGAGGTTACAAAGGCTTGGAGCTTAGCACACAATAAATCCAGAGACATCAAGGGTATAACTCTTCTCTCATTTCTGTTTAAGTTGCAAAACTATGTTGTAGAGTATGGTACATCTTTGGGGTTCATTTTGTGGTTCTTGTTCATGCTTTTAAAATTCAATTTTGTACTTGTTTGCTTCCGTTGTGCTCAACCATGAACCCCAACAGTGGTATCAGAGCCTTGAGTGTTTTAAAATGGAATTTTAAGATTTGCATGGAATTTTACCATTGTGTATATATGAATATGGAATTTTAAAATGTTTAAGGTTCCTAATGCATATGTACATAGGATTATTAGTGCCTTGAGTGTTTAGATAATCTTAACCAAGACATATAAGATTTGCATGGTCTTGTGTGGCACACCATGCCTTAGAATTTATATATGATGTATGTGGTTGTAATATTTGTGTCCGGTAACAATTTTGAGCCTTTTAGACCTATTTGATGTGTTTGGTTGATTAAATTAATGTATTCATTCATTTGGTGGTTTGTACTACATTGGTTTGTAATAATTAATTTATTCGGTTTGTATATTTAAAGACTTGCATGCCAATTTCTATTCTTTGTAATTTGTAGTATTAGCTTAGAATAGTAAATTGTGGCTTGCATGCCATTTCCTTTTAAATTTGAAAATTGTAAAAGGAAGACCGAAGCAACCAACAAGGACCATGGAGGGTGTCTTGGCGAACTTGGATCCGGAGGTCGGTGGGAGACGCAATGGATCAAGTGGGAGAGCACACATCAAAGTCTTGGATCTTTGTCCTTAGTAGACTTTGTCTTGCCCATTGGCTCATGGGCAAGATGCATAGGGTTATATGGCTCGTTACCGGACTTATATTGCATGCGTGGTTGGTTTTATTTTGTTATTTTCTTGCATGGTTACTTATGATCTTCGCAAATAGGAAATTTTTTCAAAACAATAAAACCAAAGAGTTTTAAATTGGTTTACAAACTCCTCGCGCCACATACATAAGAAATGGTTAAAAACATTTTAACCGGAAAAACAAAAACCTGTTTTCAAAAGTAAATCTCACAACACCCGTAAGATGACACCGCCCGAATCTAGTGAAACAAGATTGGTCGTCGAGTTATAGCCGAGATTGGTTTTGCGTAACTGTGTGGAAGGCGCGTGTGGCAACTCGCAAGGTCGGTTGTCGAGCTCTAGCCTAGCCGGCCATTGGGCTAGATTACCACCGTGTATCTTCGTGGACGATTTACAATTCCAAGACTTAAAATGCCTTGGTAGTTGTCGAGCTCTAGCCGAGCTATCAAAGTGGATTAATGAGGAATTGGTGTGAAGGGATCAAACATGCCAAATAGGTGCTATGAGTACCTAGGATCCCGCAAGTGTCTAAGAGTTGTAGTCACGGACTACAATCGGTAAAATGTTTACCGGCCTAAAATAGCTCCATGAAGTGATCCGCGGCAAACCCATCATGGATTGGGGTATTTTGAGGTTCTTAGCCCTTGTTAATATAATTTGTTTTTATAACAAGTGGGTAATTATTTAACAAGGATTTAAATAAGTCATAACTAACCAAATTCGTACTTTGCTTGTAGATGGCATCTACTAGCAATACTAACACCACAAACATGTCACTCCGTCCATTTTTTAAGAAGGAGAAACTCACCGGACCAAACTTCATGGATTGGCATAGGACTTTGAGAATCGTCCTCCGCCAAGAGATGAAGCTTGAGGTCCTTGAGTCACCTCTTCCGGAGGCTCCGGCAGCCAATGCGTCAAGGGCCTTGAAAGACGCGCATGAAAAGCGTGTCAAAGACACAAATGATGTTACTTGCCTAATGCTTACGACCATGAGTCCCGAATTGCAAAGGCAATTCGAGAAAGTGAGTGCGTACGAGATGCTTTCTCAGTTGAAGGACATATTCCAACAGCAAGCAAGGCAAGAGCTTTATGAATTTGTCAAGGCTTTTGTCGGTTGTAAGATGCCGGAGGGTGGCAATGTAAGCTCCCACGTCCTTAAGATGAAAGGGTACGTGGACCAGCTCGAGGAGTTGGGCTTTCCCATGGGGAAAGAGTTGGCAGTTGAAATAATCCTCCAATCTTTTCCTCCGTCATATGGACCGTTCATTGTGAACTTCCATATGCATAGTATGGATAAAACCATTATGACATTGCATGGCATGCTTAAGACTACCGAGTCCGAGCTTGCCAAGGCAAGGCCCTCCACCTCCACTGCCGTCCTAGCCATTAACCAAGGTGGCAAGAAGCGGAAGCAGCCTGCTTCGGGCTCGAAGGGCAAAGGGAAGGGGAAGGCCAAGGCCAATGGGCCGAAGCCCAAACCTAACCCAACCCCAGAGACGAAGGGGAAGCAAGTGGCTACCGCTGCCACCTTACCGGAAGAGGCAACCTACTTCTTCTGCGCGGAGAAGGGACACTACCGGCGTAGCTGCCCCAAGTACTTGGAGGAGCTTAAGAAGCTACGAGCAAAAGGTGTCACTGCCTCCGGTACGTACATGATTGAACTCCATAACACTTCTACTTCTAACGCCTGGGTTTTAGATAGCGGGTGTGGTACTCACGTTTGTAATAATGTGCAGGTACTAAGAAGAAGTAGGGATTAGGTTGATGGAGAGCTGGATCTCATCAAAACAAGGCGGTTGTCCCGGTTGAGAATATTGGGAGTGTGGAACTCGCCTTTCCATCCGGCTTATCTATTGTTTTGTATGATGTATCTTATTCGCCACATGTGGCTAGAAACATTATTTCCTTATATGCTTTGTATGACAATGGCTTTGATTTTAAATTTGAGAATGGTAGCATCTTATGTTACAAGAATCATGTCTTTTATTTTAAAGCATTTCCATGTCTTGGCATATATGAGACAAGCGTAAGCTTGCAAAACAATAGAGCAATCATGAATGTTCATTCGGGATCCAAAAATGTTTTGGATAAATTATCTCTATGGCATGGTCGGTTTGGCCACATAAACAAGAAACGCATCGCCAAGCTCCAAGCAGATGGGATCTTGGAATCATTTGACCACGGGTCTAATGAAGTATGCGAATCTTGTGTATTGGGTAAGATGACCAAAGCACCCTTTACCGGTGTGTGTGAAAGGGCGCAAGACTTGTTGGGTATCGTACACACGGATGTGTGTGGCCCGTTCAAGCATGCCACAAGAGATCATTCCCGCTACTTCGTTACCTTTATTGATGATTATAGTCGATACGGGTATGTCTACTTAGTGAGACAAAAGTCGGATACCTTTGAGGTATTTAAGACTTATCAAAATGAAGTGGAGAATCAACTAGAAAAAGAATTAAGACACTATGATCTGATAGAGGTGGTGAGTATCTTAGTTCTGAGTTCCGTGAACATATTAGGAATTGTGGGATTGTCTCGCAATTAACCCCTCCTAGGACACCGCAATTAAATGGTGTCGCCGAGAGGAGGAACCGAACATTACTAGATATGGTTCGGTCAATGATGTGTCATTCGAACGTTCCCGTTACATTTTGGGGATACGCAATTGAAATCGCTGGTAGAATCCTTAACCTCGTACCAACAAAGAAGGTTAAGAAAACACCGTATGAAATGTGGCATGGAAAGGTTCCATCCATTTCCTATTTAAAGGTCTGGGGTTGTCCTGCCTACGTGAGACGTGAGGTTGAGGACAAGTTGGAGCCGACGACCGAAAGGTGCTTTTTCATTGGTTATCCTGCTGGGTCTATGGGATATTTGTTTTACAAACCTTCGGAGAACAAGGTATTTGTTGGTCGAAGGGCAGTGTTTCTTGAGAGGGAACTTCTATCCAAAGACGCTAGTGGGAGGAGGGTTGATCTTGAAGAAATTCAAGAACCTGCCAATGTAGAACCTGATGTTGGCACTAGCTCACAACCTGCAAGGGTTGATTCTCAGCATGATAATGCTGGAGATGGTGTAAACCCATTGCCTCTTAGAAGATCTGGTAGAAGTCGTCATGAGCCCGAGAGATATGGTTTTCTCATGTCTGAGGGTACCGACATGGTAGTGGTATCTGATAAGCCTACCAAATACCAGGACGCTATGGTGGGCCCTGAGTCCGCCAAGAGGCAAGAAGCAATGGAATCCGAGATAAAATCCATGTCTGATAACCAAGTTTGGGACTTGGTAGATCCTGTGCCTGGGTGCAAAACCGTAGGGTGCAAATGGTTCTACAAGAAAAAGGTCGGTGTGGATGGCGAGGTAGACACCTTCAAAGCCCGATTGGTGGCTAAGGGTTTCACTCAAACTCATGGTGTAGACTATGAGGAAACCTTTTCCCCGGTGGCTATATTGAAGTCTATCCGGACACTCATGGCCATTGCCGCGTTTCATGATTATGAAATCTGGCAGATGGACGTCAAAACCGCGTTCCTTAATGGAACACTTTCAGAGGAAGTGTATATGACACAACCTGAGGGTTTTGTACATCCAGAGTTTCCGGATAGAGTCTGCAAGCTTAAAAAGTCCATTTATGGGCTTAAGCAAGCCTCTCGGAGCTGGAACCTATGCTTCGACGAGAAGGTCAAAGAGTTTGGCTTCTCAAAAAGCAAGGATGAGCCATGCGTTTACATTAGAGCTAGTAGGAGCATAGTTGTATTCCTAGTTCTTTATGTAGATGATATTCTACTAATTGGGAACGACGTCCCAACATTACAAGGTGTAAAAGCCTGGCTAGGGAGTTGTTTCTCAATGAAAGATCTAGGGGATGCGGCTTATATCCTTGGGATAAAGATCTATAGAGATAGATCCCGCAGGTTGATCGGCTTGAGCCAGAATACATATATTGACTAGGTCCTAAAGAGGTTTAGGATGGAGGACTCCAAGAAGGGGTTCATACCTATGTCACATGGTTTAGTGTTGAGCAAAGCTCAAAGCCCGAGTTCCCCAGAGGAACGGGAAGAAATGAGGCGAGTCCCTTATGCTTCGGCAATAGGCTCGATCGTGTACGCGATGTTATGTACTAGACCTGATATATCTTGTGCATTGAGTATGACAAGTAGATATCAAGCCAATCCTGGTGAGGTACACTGGACGGCAGTTAAGAACATTCTCAAGTATCTTCGGAGGACAAAGGAGATGTTCTTAGTGTATGGAGGTGCGGAAGAGCTTCGGGAAACTGGTTACTCCGACGCCAGCTTCCAAACCGATCGGGACGACTACCGATCTCAATCGGGGTTCGTGTTTCTGTTAAATGGTGGTGCTATATACTGGAGAAGCTCCAAGCAAGACACTGTGGCCGATTCTACTACCGAGTCGGAGTATAATGCGGCCAATGAAGCTGCGAAGGAGACTGTATGGATGAAGAAATTTATCCAAGATCTGGGAGTGGTTCCTAGTATTGCCAACCCTGTTGAGGTATTTTGTGACAACGAGGGTGAGGTCGCTCTTGCGAAGGAACCAAGATCTCACCGACGCACGAGACATATTCCGCGGAAGTATCATTACATCCGGGACGTGGTCGATAGTGGAGACATTGTCATCAGCAGAGTATACACGGATAGCAACGTGGCGGATCCGTTCACCAAACCATTATCGCAAGCAAAGCACGATGCTCACACACGTGCTATTGGGATTAGATTTGCTAGCGATTTGGTTTGATCATGTATTTATATTTTGGTTAGTATAGTTGATGTATTTACCCTTTCGGGAACATTAAGCAGTATTGTATTTATCGATTATTAAATGGAGATTTAGTAATGCGCAAGTTGCGGATATTTCTTTAAATCTTTACTGTGTTCCAACTTAGCATGTTTTATTATTCACTGAATGTGTTAAACATTCTAAATGTCCACAGTCGGTCATTCTTCTAGGGAAGGAAGTCTGAACTAAGACTGAGGGAAGTGATTGGTCATGTGTTCAATAGGGATTGAAACACCGGGACGCAATACTTCGCCTGTACTTGAATTGTTCAAGTGACTGGACGACCCATACCTGATTTTACTTCGTGTTACACGTCATGAGTAAATCAGGATGATAATATCAGTTCATCCTTATACCGGAGATGCATGTGTCTGCATCACTTTGGTTTGCTTTGTTCTAGTTGCTTTCAAACACAGTCCGTAACTGGCTGTTATAAAGGGAGTAATTGGACAAAGTATGATCACTTTGATGGGCAGTGTAGTCAAAAGGAATTTGTTCCTCTGTTTAGAGAGATATCCCTGGTCCCTCGATGATTGGTCGCTGACACCAAAATGCATGGCCATGCTCAAAGCTTGCAATGATTTATGATCGATTGCAACTTGTATATTTTGGTCACCACTAATCTAGATCGAGAAACATAATCGTGAACGAATGGAGAATGACTAAGTACCATGTCTCGTGTTCACACGGATATCGCGAACAAAAGGATGTTTGATCCCTTATCTATAGGACCATTTCACACGGGCTGCAGTTTGGTTTTTGTGCTGAAGACAAAACCTATACTGACTTTGGGGCAGAGATGTCTTACTAGAGGCCGCTCCCTGTTTGTGATACATTGGGTACGGTGAGTCATGTGCAAGTGGGATTTTGTTGGAATATGCCCACTGACGCACGTACGCCAAATGATCACTGCCGATGACGTATGGGCCTATCGGGTCACACGCCGGGGGTTGATCTTGAAAACAACCTAAAAAATGAGGGTAAGAAAAAATAAATAATGATAGTTGGTAATCTGGCCAGAGTTAGCGGCGCTAACTTTGGGCGGTTAGCGGTGCTATCCCTAGCGGCTAGCGGCGCTAACCCCTCTAACAGATTACAACTTTATTCTTTTCACTTCCACAATCCACTAATGCATGACTTTCTCATCATTCGGCCTTGGCCGACCTTGGGGAGTCCTGGGGTCATGTTGAGCTCTATAAAAGACATGTAACTGTCTCTTGTTAATACTCTTGCCTAACTTGAGTTTGAAAAACACTTAGAAACATTTGTGAGTTTTCTAAGCAAAAAAAGAGAGAGTTCCTTGTGAGAGTTCCTAGTGGTTTTGTTGTTGTTCCAGAATCCAAGATCAAGTGTTGATTTGGTTGAAGGGGTGCTAGTACACCAAGGTCACCAGGTTTCTCGGGGTGGACTTTGATAGCTCAAGAAGGAGGTTACAAAGGCTTGGAGCTTAGCACACAACAAATCCAGAGACATCAAGGGTATAACTCTTCTATGATTTCTGTTTAAGTTGCAAAACTATGTTGTAGAGGATGGTACATCTTTGGGGTTCATTTTGTGGTTCTTGTTCATGCTTTTAAAATTTGATTTTGTACTTGTTTGCTTCCGTTGTGCTCAAGCACGAACCCCAACAAGTTTATACACACGGGTTATTGTTTTTGGCGGTCTAGCAGCCTGTTCACGTGGTGCAGTAGCTGTGTATCCCCTTCAGCTGTCACAAGGTATATTTTCTATCTTTTAGATAAACCTAATTTAAACCTGTGAATGTTGTATGTTTTTTATATCTGGATATGATTTCTGGTATTGTTTTCCCCACCTGATCCAGTTGGGATCCTGGGAACGGGATTTACAAGTTTTGTATTATATTCCGCTGTGCATATGTGTACCCTGTAAATCCCTACAGTGGTATCAGAGCTTGCTTCTAGGCTCGATGGGTAACAAGAAAATCATAGATATATACATACATGTTTTGCGAAAATTGATATGTGGTTAGGATCAAGTTTCTGATCTGTTACCTGATTAATTTTCCAGTATTGCTGATTATATATATTGTTTATATATATTGCATGAAACTTTTTGGTTTTAGTTTAAGGATCAAGTTCTGATCTTTTTACGATTAAAAGTTTCCAGTTTTAGTTATTTATATATTTTTATATATTAAACTGCGTGAAACTTTATTTTTGGTCAAAGGTCAAGGTTTATGACTTTTAGCCAATTTAAGTTTCCAGATTATCTTTATACATTTATAATTTATGAGAAACTTTGGTTTATAGTAAAGGTCAATGTTTTGACTTTTAAACCAGATAAAGTTTTCAGTTTACATGCTTTGTATATATATCTGTATAAATTGTGTGTGAAACTTGGGATAGTTTAAAAGTTCAATGTTCTTGAATTTTTAAATCAAGTTTCCAGTTTATATATTATTATTCATTTAAAGATATTTGACGTTTAACGAGTGTGGTAATTTTTTGTTTTATCCAGTTTGTGATATTTGACAAAAAAAAAGGCCCACGTTTAGGCCCAATTTGTGGTCAAGGTTAAATGTTGGGGATGAACACAAAACCAGTTTGAGTTTTGCTGTCAGAGATTCAACTTTGAATCTGCCAGAGATTATATATGTTGGTTTATAATGCGTGCATTGTTATTATTTAATTAATTGTATGTGGTTGATTCTTTTTAAGACAAACGCCTTAAACCTAATTGATCAAGATTGTGGTTGTTTATTTATTGTTTTGTGGATTGGTTTACATTTATTATTTATCCAGTGTGGGGAGACCTGCGTGCCACTTACAACCCCTATTCAATTTTGTAAAAGTACTAGATTTAGCGGGCCTGCGTGCCTTTGTTTTATTATGTATAGGGCACTAATTTTATCAAATTGTAATAGATTAGTTTGATATTTGTAAATGTAATCTTTTGGAGCCAATCAAGACAAGGATCAAGACAAAGGAGAGAGGACGCCACAGATGCTGGAGCCAGTGAGAGCGTCAGCATCAGATTCATGCCTTGTGTGTTGTTTATGATCCACTTTAGAGTTTGACCACAGGGGTACTTAATTTTAATTAGGTACCAGTGATGGTCACAGGCGTTATGTGTATTATCTTACAATTGCTTTTATTAATTGCATGGTTGTGATTTGATTACTTAATTATATAGTGCACGCACATCATTAAAAACCATTTACATATATAACGGATATTTTTAAGTTGAAATTTTTTTCACTTAAAAAGGATATATGAGTTTTACAAGTTTTGTAAAATGGTCAAAACTGGCAAAATATCTTTGAAACAAGTTAACCCTTTCAAAATCTTAGACCAGTAGAGCTACCCATCTAATGGTACACCTTTCCTGTTCCCAGTACTTCGGTGTGTTGTCGTGCCCAAACCGTGCGCACCGGGGTTCAAACTGATGTGGGGAGGGGGTGAAAGACTTTGAGATTCCCTGATATGACGGGCCATAGTTCACCCCGTCTTAGATGTTGAGGTCTATTTTGGTGATTCCCTGATGTGACGGGCCCAAAGTGTACGAATTATTGTTTCATTCGATGTCCCAAGGATATAGGAATCGTGTTTTGGATTAAACACGATCGGTGTGGTTTTTACCCACCAGAAATAGCACGGGGTCGGTGTTGTCGTGCCCAAACCGTGCATCGGCACGTGTGAAATATGGATCCTATTCTAAAATATATTTATTTAAAGGGTTATAAATTATTTTAGAGGAATTAAATTACTGAAATGTTTATTTCTTGCTTTTTCTGTAGATGTCAATATTATCTGTTATACCATTTTATACACCCGAGGAGTCTGTTTGCCTCATCATGAGTAAGTGGAAGCTTTCAGCACGACCTGACTATTGTGCTGAGGATGGAAATTGCACTTTAGAAATATACTAAGGGCGCATGGAAGGTTGTACACAGTAGATAAACCTCCTCCAGCACGACCTGACTATTGTGCTGAGGATGGAAAGTATGAAACATATTATCTGTCTGATAAATCTAACGTCATGTCAATTCTGATACTCTCCACAGAGTCTGAGTATTCGGATGACTTAAGAATAAGTCGGTATTTGAGGTCATGCAGGGCTTAGAGGAGCGTTTCAAGGATAGTGAGCGTTGTGGACGCTTTCTACACATGAAGGACATTCTTTCACAGAGGATGAAAGAAAACAAGTTATTAAGCGATCATCTCACCAACATGAGAAGGCTATTTGATTGCTTAATGATTCTAGGATCACAAGTCACTGAGCGTGAACTAGTGATGCTCTTGGTCGGTACCCTAACTGACCGCTATCAGCCAGAGGTAGTGGACAAGTTTGGTGAACCAAATACAACAGTTGTTGGCATGCACGAGTTCTTAATGTGCATAGATGACCAGGTGCACCCGGACCCCCTTTAATACAACAGTAGTTGAGTCAATGGAGGAAGAAAACTAGGTTGATGAGCTACTAGACGCTTGTTGCCCACTTTGCGGCAGCAAGGATATTTGCAAGCATTCACTCGACATTGATCAGCTGGACGTCGCTTCTACCGACGAGTCAGGTATCTTTATGATAGATTGCTTAGTTACTTCATTTGAATTATGGGTACTTGATACCGGATGTGGTCATCACATTTGCAATCATTTGCAGGGATTCAAGAGAAGTAGGAAACTAGGGAAGGGGGACATGGACCTACGGATAGGCGAAGGCTCCATTATTGGTGCTGAAGCTGTAGGATTTATTCTATTTTAAAGCAAGTTCACAAAATGGTCTATACATGATAGATCTAGATGATGACAAGGAAATCTATCATATAAGTAAGAGGTCAAAGGACACTTTGAACCAGACTTACCTTTGACATTGTCGGCTCGGACATATAAATAAGAAACGCATAGAGCAACTTCATAGTGATGGAGTTCTAGGGTCTTTTGATCTTGAATCAATTGACAATTGCGAATCTCGTTTGTCCGGCAAGATGACAAAGAAACCTTTCGACAGTGTGAATGAAAGGTTAAAGGAATTGCTAGGAATTATACACATAGATGTGTGTATTCCTTTTAGTCAGGAGACCAGAGGTGGATACCGGTACTTCATTACCTTTACTGATGACTTCAGTAAGTATAGTTATGTGTATCTGATGAGACATAAGTCTGAAAGTTTTGATTTCTTCAAACAATTTCAGAGTGAAGTACAAAACCAGCTTGACAAGAAGATAAAGCTGCTTCGGTCTGACCGGGGTGGTGAATATCTGAGTCAGGAGTTTGAAGATCATCTAAAGGAATGTGGGATTGTTTCACAACTCACAACTCACTCCTCCGTATACGCCACAGTCGAATGGTGTATCGAAAAGGAGGAATAGGACCTTACTTGACATGGTTCGGTCTATGATGAGTCAAACTAGTTTACCAATGTTGTTTTGGAGTCATGCACTCAAAACGGCTGCTTATATGTTGAACCGAGTTCCAACTAAGTCTGTGGAAAAGGGTAAGACATCGTTCGAGTTATGGACGGGGAAAAGCCCAAATTGTCTTACATAAAGATTTGGGGTTGTGAGGCGTTCGTTAAATGACCGTTCTCGGATAAAATCAAACCCAAATCGGATAGGTGTATCTTCGTGGGTTATCTTAAGGAAACCTTAGGATACTATTTCTAGAATCCCGATGAGAACAAAGTTTTTGTTTCTCGGTCAGGGACATTTCTAGAGGATAAGTTTCTAAGTTCTGAAACTTCTAGAAAGGAAATAGATCTTCAAGAAGTTAAAGAGGATGAAGGTGTACCTCCTCCACTAGTGGAACCCGTAAGTCAACAAAGGATTGTTGAATCCCAACCCGAGTCTGTGATTGAGGAAGGAGTGGAAACACAAGACCTTCGCAGGTCCAGTAGGATTCGGATTGAGCCAGATAGATATCTTGGATTTCTAACCGCTCAGGAAGAAGGGGATCTTTATGAGCCCACATCCTACGGGGATGCTATGTCAGGCAATGAGTCTGACAAATGGCTGGATGCCATGAAGGTAGAGATGCAATCCATGTATGACAACCAATTTTGGTAGTTAATAGACTTGCCACAACACAGTAAAGCTGTTGGGTACAAGTGGGTCTTCAAGAAGAAGACTGACATGGAAGGAAATGTGCATACTTTTAAAGCTACGCTTGTTGCAAAAGGTTATAATCAAACTCATGGTATTGATTATGATAAAACCTTTTCGCCAGTAGCCATGCTTAAGTCAATTAAGATTCTTATGGCAATATTTGCATACTTCAATTATGAGATATGGCAAATGGATGTCAAAACCGCTTTCCTTAACGGGAAACTAACAGAGGATGTGTATATGACACAACCAGACGGTTTTGAGGATTTCCAAGAATCCAGGTAAAGTATGCAAGTTGATAAATCCATTTATGGATTAAAGCAAGCATCTAGAAGCTGGAACTTGCACTTTGATGAGCGCATCAAAGAGTTTGTTTTACCAAAAGCTAGTTTGAGTCCTGTGTTTACACGAAGTTCAGTGGGAGCATAGCAATCATCCTGGTCCTCTATGTGGATGACATACTGATCATAGGAAACAATGTGCCAGCATTACAAGGAATAAAATCCTGGTTAGGTAAATGTTTCCAGATGAAGGACCTAGGAGAAGCCGCATACATGCTTGGTATTAAGATCTATAGAGATAGATCTAGGCGGCTGATCGGGCTTAGTTAGAGTACATACATAGATAAAGTGTTGAAACGCTTTAAGATGGAGGATTCCAAGAAAGGATTCATCCCTATGAGATATGGTATACCATTGAGCAAGGCTCAATGCCCTACTTCTCCAGATGAGCAGAAGAGGATGAAATTGGTTCCTTATGCTTTGGAAGTAGGATCGATTATGTATGCCATGTTATGTACTAGGCCCGATGTTGCTTACTCCATAAGCCTTACGAGTAGGTACCAACAAAATCCGGGTGAACCCCATTGGGTGGCTGTCAAGAACATTCTCAAGTATTTTAGAAGGACAAAAGATATGTTCTTGGTCTTTGGCGGAAGCACGGATGAAATCAGTATTACTGGTTACACAAATGCGAACTTCCAAATGGACAGAGACGACTTTAAGTCGCAGTCAGGGTTTGT
This sequence comes from Pulicaria dysenterica, assembly GCA_947179395.2. Classification (NCBI taxonomy): domain Eukaryota; kingdom Viridiplantae; phylum Streptophyta; class Magnoliopsida; order Asterales; family Asteraceae; genus Pulicaria; species Pulicaria dysenterica. The sequence goes on from OX359295.1 coordinate 36,530,345, forward strand.
TTTTACCCTAAACGGTGGAGATGTATCTTGGAAAAGTCAGAAGCAAGATACTATAGCATATTCAACTACATAGGCTAAGTACATTGCGACAAATGATGCGGCAAAGGAAGCGGTTTGGCTGCGGAATTTTATCTCGGATCTTAGAGTAGTTGCCAGTATCTCTAGACCGATTGATATATTCTGTGATAATATGGGAGCTTTGGCGCAAGCGAAAGAACCAAGAGATCACCAGCGGACTAGACACGTACTTAGAACGTATCACATCATCCGAAAGATTATCAAAAGGGGAGATGTGAGGATATGCAAGATACCAACAGAGGACAATGTTGCTGATCCGTTGACCAAGGCGCTAGCTAGAGAGAAGCATGAGATACATGCTAGTTCCATAGGAATGCATTACATGAGACCCAGCACCTAGTTTTCAGTCTTTAGTTAAATATTGTATGGATTGATATTTATGGTTTATGATTATATATTAAACATTTATGCATGATGGAAATAGAAGGCTTAATATAATCGTTTAAATATATCTATACTTTTAGCATATTTATTCATCCATGATATACAAGTCTTGGTATATCAAAATTGCTCCGTAGCTACCTAATGCGGTGGGAGCCACATTAGGGTGATACTAACGCTATTATAAATACTTGTTGGTTTATTCGGGTAGAGAATAACAGCACAAGTTATGTGATCAAGTATTTATAGATATTTGTCAGGGGTACAAATATTGGAGGTGATCCGCATCAGTCTAACTTTATGGAGCCAACGACATGAGTTAGCTGATTCGTTGTCCTTAGACCTGAGATGTTTGGTTTGGGGCACGAGGACTTCTGTACTTTGGAACGTTCTAACGCTACACCGTAACTAGGTAGTAATAACGGGCGTATCTGGGTACAGCGGAAGGCGTGTGCTCAAATGCAAGCAGTCAAGATGGGATTTGCACCTTCTCCTTTGGAGAAGAGATATTCCAGGGCCCCTTGACGGTTGAGACTAAATGAAATGCGTGGCCACGCTCGGATAGAATGATGGACATCATTTGGTAACTCCGTAACTGCAGTTAGTCGAAATCAGAAGTCAAGAAACATAATCTGGATTTTCAGAATAGATCACGTGCTCCATGTCTGAAATCCACATTACGGGATATCACGATGCGAAAGGAAAAGCCGGGTAATCCAGGAGGGTGATTACAGAATCTCTGGACATAAGAGAACTTATAGTCATGGTTAACCTAAATGTCTGGCTAGGGACCTCCTTAGGCCCGTGATAGACAAGGGAGTGTAACTATCATGCACAAGTGGGAGTCTGAAAAGATTGTGTGTAGGGATAGTGTACACATGTCATCACATCCATGGACACTATGAGTCACTAAAGGTCACACAGCTGCACACCCAATTCATGAACCAAAAATAACCAATTGTGTATAAGATGGATAATTAATAGTTAATTAATTATTAGGAAAAGAGGAAAATAATAAATAGTTATTTATTAATTGAGAGAAAAGTAATTACATATCAGTTGAATATTTAATTAGGTTTTAGTTGAGGAAGTTATTAATTAACAGTTGTTTAACTAATAATAACTAAACCTGAGGGGCCTGTTTTTGTCAAAGGATTAAAGATATACATAACGGACCGGGTTTTAAGGTCCAAGAGCTAAGGGCCTAGTTAATATCTATATAAAGAGGTTTAAACTTTGATTTAAACCTAATGAAACATAATCAATTATCCTAATCCTAAAAACACAAAAAAGGCTCCTCTCATCTCTCACTCCCTTGCGTCGGCCAAAGACACCACCAAGGTTGTTCTCGGCGGTTTACCGGCGGCATTAACCGGCGGACGAAGGTGGCGGCTCACGGCTGCCCTGCGGTGGCGCCCTGCGGCTCTGCGGCGCAAACTTCGAGGCCGAACCCCCTCTACGGCGGGCTTCCTCTCGGCGGCGGCAGTTTACGGTAAAACCAAGGGCGGTTTTTACCGGGTAAAGTTTATACACACGGGTTATTTTTTTTGGTGGTCTAGCAACCTTTTCACATGATGCAGTAGCTGTGTATCCCCCTTCAGCTGTCATAGGGTATATTTTCTATCTTTTAGATAAACCTAATTTAAACCTGTGAATGTTGTATGTTATTTATACCTGGATATGATTTCTGGTATTGTTTTCCCCACCTGATCCAGTTGGGATCCTGGGAATGGGATTTACAAGTTTTGTATTATATTCCGCTGTGCATGTTTGTACCCTGTAAATCCCTACATAAAGTGGATGCAAAAGCCCAAAAATTCAAAGAAGGCTTGGAAGCCAAGTAAAACATGGCAAAGTCATTACGCAGGAAGGGGCCCAGGAGGGAGATGACCCATTAAGCAATCCAGATATGGGTCTCCAAAATGTATCAGGTCCTGTGAGTGGTAGATTTAATAAAAAGTCAAATAGAAAATAAGAAAATAGACCTAAATCAAGAGAAAGCAAGAAAGGGCTCGCACATGGTGAAGGGTGTGGATCTGAAATTTGCAAGAAAAAGGGTAATGGTCGATTGAGTATGCAAATCATCAAACATTTGGCAAGAACTAAGCACTGGCGTCCAGGAGAGTCAAAGGAGGTTGTCGGGAAAGAAGGACTGATTCAACATCAGGTAGCCATCAATCTCAATCTACGACTCAACAAATTGTGGCTAACGAGTTAGATAGCGTGAATAGCAGAGGTAGCTTAAAAAACTTTGGGAAGGAAATCGGTTTGGACTGGGACAACGGTGATAAGAACCAAACAACGGAGAGGGGCAACTCTTAAGCGTCTTGTTCTTAATCAGGTTCGTTTTCTTGATGTATGTTATGAATATTTTAAGTGTTAGAGGATTTGGTAAAGGTAAGAAGAGAAACTGGTTAAAAGAAATCTGTAGAATTCATAATCCAGTGGTGATGGGTGTATAAGAAACTAAATTGGAGCAGATTGAGTTTCTAATAATTGCAAATATTTGGGGAAAAGATGAGTTCGGATTTCTGCATAAAAATTCAATTGGGTAGTCAAGGGGGTTACTCTTGGTTTGGGATAGCATGAAATTTAAAAAACATTCAGCCGTGGAAGGAGATTCGTTTATTGTGTCGTTGATCAATGGGTGGGGATTGAAGGACTTGTGGGCTGTATAAACATTTATGGTCATAGGGATCCCATCAAGAGAGCACAACTGTGGAGTCAATTGGATCAGATTTGCGCAAATGGTAATATAAATTGGTTTCTTTTCGGGGATTTTAACGAAGTAAGATCCAAAGATGAACGTTTGAATTTAGGAATCAATGATAATAGTGCAAAAGATTTTAATGAATTTATTAAGAAAGGAAATTGGTGGGATTTTCCATTGTGCGGCAGAAAATTTACAAGAGTGAGTGATGATGGTTTAAAGTTTAGCAGGCTAGATCGGTTTCTTGTGTCGGAAAAGGTTCATTTGGGAAGCAATTCACTAAGGGTAGTGCCACTGGAAAGAAGATTCTCAAACCACTGTCCCCTACTGTTAAGGGATAAGGTGGTTGATTTTGGGTACAAGCCTTTCAAATTCTTCGATCATTGGTTATGGGAAGTCGATTTTGAAAACATAGTCAGAAGGGCGTGGAGTAAAAAAATCACGACCGGTACACCAAATAGAATTTTCATGGCTAAACTGAAAAACACGAAGGAAGAACTCAAGATATGGAGCAAAAGCAAATTTGGAAATCTAGATGAGGAGATTCAAAAACTTCAGGATGAAGTTGGATCGTTGGAAAAACAGGCAGAAGGAAGGACACTAACTGATGCAGAAATAATTTGATGGAAACAAACTCGTAGAGGGTGGCTTGAGAAGGAGTAGATTAAGCTGGAAACGATGAAACAGAAGGAAAGAATTAAATGGCGTCTTGAAAGGGATGAGAACACCACGTATTTTCACTCGTTAGTCCGTAAAAGAGAAAAAAAGAACACTCTGTTGGGTCTGCTGGTGGATAATTAATGGATCGATGAACCGGATCAAGTTAAGAATGAAGTTAGAAACTTTTTAGAGAATAAATTTAAAGAGGAGGATGTTCAAAGACCAAAGCTCATTAGTAACTTCATTCCAAAAATTTCGAAAGTGGATAAAGAAACATTAGAGGTTCTGTTTAGTGATGAAGAAATCTGGGAGGCGGTTAAATCTTGTGGTAGTTAGAAGGCTCCAGGGCCTGATGGATTTAATTAAATTTATCAAAAATGTTTTGGCCTATTATCAAGGAGGACTTAATTAAGAGTATTCGGTGGTTTTGGTTTACTTCGAAAATAAGTAGGGGCTGCAATTTGTCATTCCTTACTTTGATTCCAAAGGTTGCTAACCTGGTTGGTTGAAACGAATTTAGACCAATCAGCTTAATTGGTGTATACTATAAAATAATTGCAAAAGTATTGGCAGAAAGGTTAAAGAAGGTGATTCCGAAATTGATAGGTAGTATACAAACAGCTTTTATTCATTGTAGAAACATTCTTGATGGAGCGTTAATCACAAACGAGGCCGTAAACTTTATCAAAAAACAGAAGATGAGAAGCTTGATTTTTAAGATAGACTTTAATAAGGCATATGATAATGTGAACTAGGATTCTCTGTTACAATCTATGGACTCGATGGGTTTTGGTGCGAAATGGAGGAGCTGGATTAAAACGTGTTTAGACTCTGCTTCTATATCAACTCTGGTGAATGGATCGCCGACTAGAGAATTCCACATAGAGAAGTGACTTAGACAAGGGGATCCGTTGGCCCCGTTTCTTTTCTTTATTGCTGCTGAAGGATTTAATACACTTATATGGAAGCTATTAACAAAAGTAAATTTGCAGAAATTCAGATCGGGCGTAAGAAGAAAGTGGGCATCTCCCATTTACAGTATGCAGAGGATGTGATTATATTTGGTAAATGGGAGATCAGGAATCTCAAAAACTTGATGCAAGTGTTGAATTGCTTCTAGTGCTTGTCATGTTTAAAAATAATTTTATCTAAGAGTTCGCTAATTGGACTAGGGGTGAATCAATCTGAAGTTGAAGCTTGGGCCTACTTTATCGGATGTAAAGTGGGGAAATTGTCATTTACTTATCTTAGGGTACCGGTGGGGGTGGAAATGAACCGAGCTGAAAGTTGGAAGGATCTAGTGGAAAAAATTCAAGTCAAGATTTCTCACAAAAGAGCAAGTATGGTATCGAATGGTGGGCGTCTCAAATTGGTAAAATCAATCCTTGGTAGTTTACCGTTGTATTTTTTTCTTGTTCCGTGCCCCAAAAAGTGTGATATCTTTGTTAGAGTGTGTGAGAAAAAACTTCTTTTGGAGGAAATGGGGTAGCTTGGGATCGGGTAACTACATACATTGGGTTAAATGGGATCAAACTATGAATTCTTTTGGGAACGGGAGCGTTAAATATCGGCAGTCTTCTAGCTGCAAACTTAGGATTATTAGAGAAATGGTGGTGGAGATGGTATAATGAGGAGGAGGCCTTGTGGTGTAGGGTTATTAAGTGTATCTATGGGGATTTGGGGGACGTTGGGTTTGGGGAAGATGGCCTCAAGTGGAAGAATTCGGTTTGGGGTAACATTATCAAGGTGGGCTCGATTTTGGAGAAAAAAGATGTTAGGTTTTCCGACTCTTTCCGGAAGCTCTTAGGCAATGGGTTGTCTATTAAATTCTAGAAAGATAGATGGTTAGGGGAGGTTAGATTAAAGAATAGATTCCCTAGGTTTTTTCGGTTAGAACAAAATCAGGAGGGTTTGGTTGTCGATAAAGGGGGGTGGTCGGGAAGGTCTTGGGAATGGGCTTGGAGCTGGAGAAGAGAACAGATGGGTAGGCAATTAGGGGAGTTTAAGGAATTTAAAAATCTGCTTGTCAACATTTTTCCGGTTTGGGAGAACTTGGACAAGGTGTCTTGGAATCTTTCGGGGGATGGTGTATTCTCGGTGAAAACACTTGGGAGCTATATTGATGGTGCTTTTCTTACAGATTCTTCTAGTAGGGTAGAGACATGCATGGTGGAATAAACTTGTTCCTAGGAAGGTTAACGTTGTCATTTGGAGAGGCGGTTGGGTAGAATTCCGGTTAGAACTGTTTTAGACTTTTTGCAGGTGAGGTGGATCTCCCATCAACCCTTTGCACGTGCTGTGAGGAGGAGATGGATACAATGGATCACACACTTTGGAGCTGCAAGAAGGATCAAGAGTTATTGTGCGCAGTCTTCCGATGGTGGAATATGGATATTTCTGTGGTAGCTTCACTCGAGAACTTGGTGGGTGTGGATGGATTGTGGCAAGCAAGTATTTGGATTCCGTTGTACATATTTTGGTCGAGAAGGAACCATCTCGTGTTTCGGCAAGTTCACAAAAGTATGGATGAAATCTTCTTCGAGATCCGGTTCAAGAGCTTCCAGTGGATCGAGGGATGGCTAGGAAAGAAAAGATTGGATTGGTCTCTATGGCTGTCGAGTCCTAAGACGTTGTTAAGATATCAGGGCTACTTTTGATGTGTTGTTCCTTTTGTTGTTGGCTGTTTGGATTTGCGTTTGGTCATGTTTAACTAAGTATAGAGCTAGATGCGTGTTCTACAGGTGTAGCTATTTGCACCTTGTACTTGTACAGTTTATGATTCAGTAATGGTACGTGCGTTTTTCTAAAAAAAAGTATTAGTGAATGTATATTATATATTTTTACGTTACTTTGAAATTATATATTAATATTAATTTTATTCTTTATTTTTGCATTACTACCGTATGTCTTAATTTTACTTATGAATTTTTTTAATTATCTATAAAATTGTGTTGTTTTTAATTAGTAGAGATAGTAGTTAACAATTCTATTTAGTTATTTGTTAGTTTCACTCTATTTACTCTTTCAATTTCTTCTCTCTCTCACGGCTCTCACAAAGAACAACAAAGAAATTTTTAAATATCATTTAATTTCTACTCTCTCTCAAAAATATATATATATATAAACAACAAACATACTCAATTTCATTTTAACCTATAGATGTAAACATTCATACTTTTGTCTATGAGTAGAAAGAATGTGTATCCAAAGACCGGCCATGACCGATATAAAAAACATTTAACCGGCGACAGCCTTGCACTATAGACCGGAAATCTAATTAAATAAAAACCAAATTTCTTCAAAACAATCATATTGCACACACAATATAAATGAATTAAGTAAACTACGTTATTCCATTGCATACCATATACTAGTTTATTTCCACAAACAAAAGTTAAGTTTACAGCACATAAAATATCATTGTAGATCAAAGTTTTACATATATTTTGCATATTATACACACTTGCCTCCAATTTTATCTTAAATTGGTTGTATCCATGATAATCCTCCGATTTTATTTTAAATTGATGTTATCCATGATAATATACACACAAACATACACTTCAAATCCATGCATATATCAATTTATCCATGTGTCCAAGCACTAAGAATTACATGTCGGTAACTTGGTTGGTTACCGACCTGTGAATTGAGTGATCGTAAGATCAGCATTGCTTATAGATTTAGTAGCAGATGGAGAGTCATCAACTTGTACGTTGTTTCTACTTGGTGGGTTTTGCACTCGTGATCGATCACTTAGAAGCATCACTACGTGTGACATCATTGGCCTAACCGAAACAGGCGACTGGGTGCACATCAGTGCTATTTCTATAACTTTCTTTACGTCTTCGTCTCTATACTCACTCGGGTCTAATGTCTCATCAACCAACTTCAAGTGCATGCGAGATTCATAAAGATTCCAAGCCTGATAACATAAGTTAAGTAAACAAGGTTACTGATCAATACTTCCTTTTGAATAATCGGAATGTCGCCACAAAACAATCAAATGTCGCCGCAAAAAGGTTTTATTTTAATTTATTTTAAATTATATGTATCGCCCCAAAAAAACAAATGTCGCCGCAAAATGATTGACAATAGTTGGGTCATCATTTACTAAAACCCCAATATACATTATCTCTAACTAGCATTGCACCCACATAATACGGCGGCCATGACAATAGTTTATGCTCGACAACATATTTGATTTTAAAAGTAGTGTATGGAATGTGTGAAATGTGGTGTTAGTCAACCTATCCATGTTTTTTCTCCTTTTTCGGATTTTTTACTTTTTTTTAACAATCAACCATTTTATTAGTTGTTAAAATAATTTTTGAAAAACAATTAAAAATATTATTATTAAATAGTTAGAGAAAAATATACTATAGCCTTGAAACTTTATTGATGTAACTAATTTTGTAAAAATTAGATAAACTAAATAGTTGTTATGATGTTTAATGGTTTATTAAACTAATAGTTGCCTTAAATTAGTTAAGATAATTAAGGGAATGATTGGTTAGGCTATTGATTTAAGTGTTTGTATGTTAAGCATACAAGCTTGTACTACTTAAAATTAAGTAGTTTTAAAATTTTTAAGTACGCAAAAATTAAATAATTTATAATGTAATATATATATATATATATATATATATATATATATATATATATATATATATATATATATATATATATGGATATAGATAGTAATCGTGGTCGGATTACATGTACAAGTAGATACTGCTCACTAGCGGATTCGTTTGAGACATTAGTGCATCTTTTTCCACTAACAATCTCTAGCACGACCATGCCGAAGCTGTAGGTGTCAACTTTCTCGGACAACTGCCCGTGAATTGCATACTCCGGTGCTGTATAGCCCCTGTAATAATTTGGATAAATTATATTCTTCTCTTAATTTCTTAAAAATACTAATTAAAGATGTAAATTCTCATGTTAATTAATATCAAAAAACTTACAAAGTTCCAGCAAATCTAGTACTAACATGGGTATGATCCTCAGGTAATAGCCTTGCTAATCCAAAATCTGCAATCTTTGGCTGAAAATTGCTATCGAGTAAAATGTTGCTCGGTTTAATGTCTCTATGGATGATGATTACATGGTACTGCTCGTGCAAATATGCGAGACCTCTAGCAGTGCCAAGAATAATATCATATCGCTGTTTCCAGTTTAAGGTCCCTTGTTTTTCACCTAAATTGTAGAAGTATTAAAGAGACCAACACATTAAAAGGTTGTTAGTACTATACATAAGGTTAATATTATCCATATTTTTAGAACGGGTTAAGATATTTTCATGTTGTGATCAAACATGACTCATCATATTCTCTACTCATTCTTGATTTGAAATAAGAGACTCATCCCAACTAACCGTATATGTATTTTTCAAGGCTTCCATTTGACATGTACTCGAGGACTAGAAGTAATTCTTGTCCATTGTTACAACATCCGAGAAGGCGGATAAGATTACGATGATGGACATTACTAACAACTCGTACTTCACCCTCGAAGTTATCCTTTGCAGCATTTGAACCTATGACTAATTTCTTCACTGCAACAATGTTTCCATCCTTTACAATCCCCTACTCAACATACAACTCAATAAATTAATGAACCAAACAAAAGTAGCAATGACTTTTAGAGACGACAATCGCCTTTAAAAACTTTCTGGAATGTTGTTTTAGACTTCTGACAAAACTTTTGTCGTCTCTAAAAGCCACTTTCTAGACTTTTGACAACCTAAATCAAAGAGTTATGTACCTTGTACACATCTCCAAACCCGCCTTTTCCAAGTTTATTTTCGTCCCGAAAATCTTTTGTGGCTTTCTTGAGATCATTGTAGCTATAATCCTTTGGGCTCTGGAGTTTAGTTGTCGCGTGTACACTGCCTTATATGGTGAAAATGAGATCAATTTAACTTCTTCTATGATCAAGTTAACATTTGGCTAGCAATCAATAATGTAGATATACCTGCAGACGATGATCTTTTTGACCGACAACACCAAAAAAGAACTGCTATCGACAATAAGATCAGGACACCTACACCTCCAACCACACCTCCTATAATGGCTCCCTTATTACTTGAACCTCCTGTGAAAAATATTACAATTGAGCATGATCTTGATGCACTTGATAGATAGTACTTTCTTCATTTTTCGAGTTCGAAGATCACTTGGTACTCATATTTGTTAAGATCCTAATTTTGATGTTAAGATCTTTCATTTTCATCTACCACGTACGAACTTGTGGATCAAGGATCTTTATATCTATAGGATATTGTGTATGATCTTGATCTTGACTCTAGGATCGTCGAATCTTGATTCGATCTCATCCTACTTGTTTTCGAGTAGTGAATTGAAAATTTTCAAATGAGCTAACATTGTTTACGACTTACGTGAGATGAAAATGTGATTGAGTAATCGATTAAATCTCATATAGAAGCAAATTTAATGAAGTTTCCAAGTTCATTAGTTTGAAATTTAAATTCATAATAAGCTAACTATTCATATAAATTTGTGTTGTGCTATAGTTGTCATGTTTAAATTTTGATTCCTAGATTAATTTGTCATAATATTAAAACACATATAAAAGAAAATATGATATTTGAATATGATCTTTCGATTTCAATCTTACCATCTTCTAGAAATGGTGTTATATCCATAGTTTTATTTCTGGGAAAAAACGGAGATCCTGAGAACCTCATAAAACACCCCGAATCAACACCCCTCCCATCAATCAAATCAGTGGCACAACTTTTTATGTTGGCGTATGCCACCTCTAAGCAATTTTTGCATCCGTTAAGTGTCACAGTCTGTGTACATTGAGCTATTGCATAAGCAGTACTTGTATTGGTACCAATAACAGATGTTGTGGAGGCAGCATAGAATCCATTTATTTTAGGGGTCGCGATAGAAAGATTGAACAATAACCCATTCATGGCTGTTTCAAAAACTCTTTGTTGCGATGAAGTACGATTACCACATAAGCCAACATTGCCTGGCAATGTTGTTTGATCGTAGAAAGAACTACCCTCGTACCTTCAAAGAATGAAAAGAAAAACATACCTATTAATCTCATGGTTTATATATATAGTCGTTTAGTAACTTTTAGCTTTTAAAGTTGGTGTTTTGTTAAGGTAATGTTGTTTGAAATGTATCTAACTTTACATGATGTGTTGCTAAGTGTATTGAACTTTAATCCGTTGTTACAAATGTGCTTTGGTTGCATAAAAAAGGAAAATTTGTTTAGTTTATTACAAACAACAGAAAGTTTAATACACATAATACTAACAAATTAAATATCTAATTTATACAATAAATTTTTTTAAATTTCCATCACAGAATATAAAATTAGATATATTTAGAAGACTATAGTTATTTTAATATTGTTTGGCTACTTCTCAAAACTCATTTTCTAATTGTTTTGAAGTGATAATAGTGTTTGTAATTTGTAATTATTAGTGATATCGAAATAAAATCAGGATTATTTGAAAATAATAACTTGATATGGAGACTTCTTCAATAATTATTAGAACGAAGTAACGTAATATGTGTGTTATGGTGAGAAACAGAAATAAGAATAATAATATATATATAAACGAACATTTAAACACAAGTATGTAAAATAAAGTGAAATAAAAATCAAATATTAGAGGTTAATAATATAATGAAATCTTATTTCACATAATATAAGTTATTTACTAAAGTATAAAAAGAAAAAAAAAACTCTAAGATGTTTCAATTTTTACTCTAAAAACCTAAAATTATACTTTGAATCTATTTGGAATGAAAAAACGTATAAAAATAGACATTAAAGTTTTTTGATATAATTAATAAAAGAAAATGCATTTTATGCCCTACAAAATGTTTTTTGTTTAATATTATGATTTCAGAATTTACATTCCTAGATAATCATTAAATAATAAAAATAAGATGATTATAGATTTATGTATACTTATATTTACATGGAACATTATATATTAAAAGGTTTTAAATGAAGAAAAAACAACATGTAAATTTGATCATTTCAATTTTATAATAAAAATGGTAATTTAAATGAATTTGTTACTTTGGTGAATCCGAACTCTTGACCCAAGCTTACAAGTCCAAATGCACAACCACTTTACAAAAGATGAAATTATGATTTTATGTCATCCACTATCTTTATAACATATACTTCGTTAGTATTGTTCATTTTCAAAACAGATGTTTTTCAGCTAAATGAGCATTTTAACGTTTAATATGCATATATATGGAAAAGTTTATTTGAGAAATTTTTTATTGCGAGTATCGCGAGTACCATTTGTAACCATTATTAATGCTCATTAATAAGGGTATTTTGATCTTTTATATATTTTTCAAACTGTAAATTGCATCCGGATGAGCCGTCATTAAAGAGCGATAGCAATAAGCCATTAATGAGTCATTAATAAACCATTATAAGACATTAGCCATCATTTTTATTCATCATTGATTTATTTTGATCAAGGTTCTTGCGATACTCATAATAAAAACGGTCCTCAAATGAACACTCTCATGTGTGTGTGTATGTGTGTGTGTGTATATATATATATATATGTGTGTGTGTGTGTGTGTGTGCGCGCGCTTGTGAGTGTGTGTGATGATAGTTATATAACCTTTTTTTGAAAGATTTTAATCATGCAATCAAAATTGAGTCGTTTATTGGGTATATTAAGTTCGATCTATAGAGATATATATTAATATAATTTTAAAGTTTACAACATTAAATTCTTTCTAAAATAAAAAGATTTGAACGGAATATGAACAAGAAAAAAACTAAAGGGAGGTGTTCACCTGAGAAAACATCCATCAAGCACTACACGGGCACCAATGGCAGGAGCACATTTGCGTATTGACTTATCTGCGAAATCAAAACACTCCACACAATCACTTGTCGACATGTAGTTCCTACACTGAGCCATTGCGTAAACCGGGTCTAAATATCCTGCCCGTTCTGAGGTCACAAAGTAGGTGTTATTGTTTAATAGTTGTCTACGGACATCTCTGAATGTTTCGTTAAGATTTTGGTAAAAATTTGTGAGGTTTGTGACATTGATCGTGGCACATGCTCTTAGGATTAAGTTTGTTTGTGGTTGTGATGTCGCCGGATTCGTTAAAAAGACGATGGATACGACGGTAACCACCATCATCATCAGACACCCATCGCAGTGCCACCACCTAGTCATGGTTCTTTTGGTAGACTTGAGAATGTGTAGTGAGCGCTTTGGTGGGAACCAATTATATATAGAAGAAAAGACTTGTCCAAGATTTATATCTCTTTTTTTAATTATTATTACTATTACTTTTATTAATATCAGTAATGTTACTACTATCTGTATAATCACTTTTATCATCGATATTGCATTTTTCGTATTTTTAGTTAATATGTCTGAAGTTTTTCCTTTCATTTTTTGTGACTTGAAAATTATGTAAATAGTCACTACATTCGTAAATAACACACATATAAACACCTACACATACATGCTATGTACATAATTAAAATACGCATACACTTACATGCACATATACCACTCATAGTTTTGTAAGGTCTTTTAAATTTCAACAACTAGAAAATAAAGCATCATCAACAGAACCCAGAACCATATGAAAAAATTCTATTGAAAATTTTCAATGAATTTTCAGCAAATTTCCAATAACTTATTAGATCATAAAACGAACAAATTTAACCGATAACACCTACATAAAATAAACAAATATTGAAATAAAAATTAATATATGTGGTTTTCCGAACTAGCCCGGACTACATATTCGCCTAGACTTGACACAATACACGTACAAATCAAGCAGCAGGGTGTACAAGCAGCCGCCGTTGAAACTAATTTTGTTATGATGAGATCAAATCTTTAGTAGTGCGCATGTGCTAATATTTTCTAGATAGATTTTCATCAATCAAAAAGTATGTTTAAACTCAACAGTAACGTCCACTTGTCATTTGTTGACTTTAGTCAACTTTTGAATTATCGGTCGTCACTTTTAAGTAGATGTGATCTTGATAAAGTTTACACCAATATTTTCTCTTCTTTCTCTTTGGGAACTATATATCGAAAATCGACCTCTATAGATAATCTTGCAATAATGTTTCAACTTAAAACTAATTGGTTATAAGTGGAGTAGCTCAAGACCTTTATTAAACACATTACAAAGTCATTTTTCGTCCGATATGAAACATTATTCAACATTGATGTGAGTGTTATGTTTGTCCCAAGTCTTATAGGAGCTTATGAGAACTTGAACTTTTGTTTCTTGAAAGCCGAAGTTTTCGTTCTTAATAAAACTTTCTTTGGTTGACAAAGTTTATAACAATCGTAAAGCTATTAAGAAAGAAGCAACTTTATGGACGCTTAACCTTTTATGTCACTTTAACTATTTTTTATAGCTTCATCTAGTAGCGACAGTCTAATGGTTGAGATCTGGAATTCATAGTGGGGGTCTAGATATTAAACCGGGCCTTGACACATACTTTTTAGCCATAAGTTACATGATTTATCATACCCATGTTGACCGTAAGATATTAATCAGTATGACTGGCGTATGCATGGATCGGTTTGGACATCGAACCATTACTAGTCTAACATAGCTAATCTCCAACCATCAAGTATAAGTTTATTGGTTTCGGATATCGGTTGGTTTTCACTTACGGTTTCCAAATCTCGTAATGTGTTTTTACCTGCTCAAATGATGTTTTATCTACATGCAATCAACTATAAAAGTTTTAAAACTTTAAATTACCTTAAAACATAGCTAGATTAATAACAATTTTCAATCATTAACAATAATACATTGATTAATAAACAAGTTTAGTGCATGAAATAAATATTGATCAAGGCAATTTACAAGCACCAAACTACATTATAGTAAAATAAATATTTAGAAAATACAACTTATTATTAAATGAACATAAATATTTCCTCAATTGGAAAACATATCATTACTCTTTATTGATGCATATATATTAGCAATAAGTGGTCGAACCACATTTCTATGAATATGACGGCTCAAATTTTTCCACCACTATATATAACACTTGACCAAATACTTGAGAATTGAGATGGTGGAGGTCAACTTGAAGGTTTTTAATTAAAATATGATTATCCAGTATATATTTAATTATTAAATTAACTCGTAAGAATATAAGAGTATTTTGTCTAGCAATATATATCAAGGAGTGTTAAGTGTTTCTTTCTATATAAAAATTAGGGTTTAAGTTTCATTGTAAACATAAGCGTAAATTAAATTGATGTATGTGTTTACGGTTCCAAAAAGGTTAACTTGTATTAATTGATAAATTAAAGATGTCGGTTTTTAAAGTAATATGAACTTAAAATTATACTAGGAAGTGTTAGTATTTAATAAACAATATCTTTATATTAATATTTATTAAAGTGGGACGGTTACAAATATATATTCATATTTACATACACAGTATGTGTTAAAAGATGTAAAGAAAACAAAAACTTATAAAAAATTGCTTGAATATAATAATATGAAATTTTAAAACTAGAAATACTATATATAAATCAAAAATCGCTGCATAAAAAGAAAAAAAGAGAACAATGTGTAGCAGAGCATCGAACCATGGATCTACTACTTTGCCTTTCCTCAACTAGCTTGAAACCTGTAGCTTGAAAATATATAAGTTTTAGTGATGGATCCATAAATTTAATATATATATATATATATATATATATATATATATATATATATATATATATATATATTGGAAGAAGTTCCATCGAGAACCATTTTTATTGCGAGAACCGCGAGAACCAATCTGAGCCGTCTAATTCCCCCTCTTTCAATGTCATTGCCCACCCATGAATTCCTCACATACACTCTGCCACACTCGATCCCCCCACGCTCTCCATCCATGAATTCCACTTATCAAATCAACGGCTAAGATTGGTTCTCGCGGTTCTCGCATTTTTATCGGTTCTCAATGGAACCCTCCCCTATATATATATATATATATATATATATATATATATATATATATATATATATATATATATATATATATATATATATATATATTGTTGACGGAGCAGTAAGAAAATGCGGATTTATCAAAAAAATGATGATGTAATCTATGACGTGGAAATATGACATGTCATTTGACCAATTTAAATATTATCTAACTATAAGATTAATTGCTAAAATATTGCTAATACCAAGTCAAACAATATAATAAAATAAAAAATGAAAATATTGTTAACGTTCAAAAATTATAAATTATAAAAGTATATCTAACTTTCGAGTATTTGATTCTCTTCAATTTGACACCCGTATTGTTATACTTTTTTTTTGTTAAAATGTTGATCATGTCAAAACTAAAACCAAACATGTACTTTAAATGTTTTTGAAACTAACATTAGTTTTAAATTATAAGAATCATAATAAATCAATGAGTATTTTGTACTTTCAATTTAACACTCATATCGTTATATTTTTTCTTAAAAAATTATTTTTAAAGTAAAAGGTTACACCAACATGATATGGTTATTCATTATACATTTGCACGTTAGTATCTAACAATAAGCAATAACATATATGTAACCCAACATCATGGCCACAAAATTGTGTACAACCGTTGACATTTTTTGGGGTTTTAATGAACGGTCGTTCATAAGTAGTTTAAAGGTGTTGCCCATCGTTGACGACACTTTAATTGAGGATTAATGTCGTATTATACACGTGAAAATTTTCTGTATAATAAACCTAAAAATATGATGTACTTAAAAACATGGTCGTGTTTTTTGCTTGAATATATGTAGTTTGTGTTAGTTTTATTGGTTTATACAAGTACAATTTTTATTCGTATTGTAAGGTTGCAGATGCACAATATTTAATTAAATACGAGTTTTGTAAAAAACTATTAATAATTCGTTAACAGGGGTATTATGATCATTTATATATTTACCCAGCCGTGAATTACGTCCGTGTGGACATTAATGAACAAGGCTTGATTTTCTCATAATACCTCTCATTAATGTGTTATTAATGAGCTATTAATAATTCATTAGGGAGCACATTATAAGCCCTTGCAATTATTACATTGATTTATTTTGACCAACATGCAAGATTGTTCTTGCATGAAAAACAGTTTTAGAATATATATTGTCCTTGGTAATGCTGATTTCCAATTTGATAATTGATTAACACATACTTTGGATTTAAAAACTTCCTTTTGTTAGTATGAAACTGATTTACTTTATTTATGGGATTACGAAAACATTGTTTTGCAACATTATTGGTTTTCCCACAAATGAGACAAGGTTTCAATTTCACCTTTTGTATAGGGATACCATAATTTTGTGACATTTGTTGATTCCAGTTTCTCTGATTTCCTCTAACCATGAATTTTTTATTACAATTGATTTTGTGACATGTCAAAAAGGGTTTGTTTAACTCTCTGTGTCACATTCTTAGCAATTTTGTGAGACTAAGTGTTTTCTTGCGATGCACATGCAATGTTCTCACTTGATGTTTCAGTTTCTAAGCTAGGATCAACTTTATTTGCTTCCACATGGGATTTTCTCATCCTTATATATCTCAACTATATCCTTAGTTGAAGAAATATAATCTTGATTAAATGTTGAGGTGTCTTGTTAAATCCTACTCCAGACTTGAGTTTATCATGAGTTTATGACTGAATCAAGTTTTCAACAGATTTTGAAGCAAGTTCTAACTTTCCAACATCAAGTTTGATCTTTTCAGACCTCTGTTTTTCTAGATCTAGCAAGTTTTAAATTTCTGTCAATTCACAAGTAAGCTTTTCTTTTTCCCATTTAAGATTAGCAATATCCTATTGAACTGTTTTTCAATTTTAATGTAAGCTTTGACTTGTTCTTCAAAACTAGCAATAACTAAACTTGTTTCCCTTCTTCTTTCTTCTGATTTAGACAGTGTAGCATACACAACAGAACAGTCAAACATCAATAATAATAATAAGAATATACGAAAGTTACGAGATTACCAGCAATCACCTACAAGTAAGGTTTTCACATCATCAGACCTTTCTAGAGCTGCATACCCTAGTCACACTAGCTCACTATGAAAATCGCCAAAAACCCAACACTCGGGGGCCACTTTATGATTTCATGATTCACGATTGGTTTAACATATATATATATATATATATATATATATATATATATATATATATATATATATATATATATATATATATATATATATATATATATATATAGATCGTGGATCAATGAAGAAGTTTTTTTGGGGGAGAAGTCTAGGAAGCAAGGAGGAGATGACACATGTCCCTATCCCTTTCAAGGGTACTTTTGGTATTCCTCCTACTTGTGTCTTTCCCCCTAAAACTTTAACATACCATAACTTTTATATACTAAAGTTTTTTTTTTTTAAAATTGCACCACTTTAAAGATAAAATTATGCTCTTTCATTTGATACCAGTATTGCATATTTTAATTTTTTTGAACTATGTTGCACAATATTAAACTGTGTTGCACCAATTTCGCACTGTAAGTCATATCACTATGTTGCACATATTTTGCGCTCTATTACACAACTTTACACTATTTTACACAACATTAATATGTTGCACAGCATTCGCACTGTGTTGCACATCAAATACACAGTTTTCTATTTTTTTCAATATTTTGACCCTAGTTTTGACCAAGATCGAGTTTGATTCGTCAAAAACTTAAAACATAAAAGTTGTAGAGCTTAGTGCACACTTTCTACAGTTTTTCGAATCATTTAAAACGGATGTAGTATGAGCAAGATACGAATTTTTTGGTTTTTTTTCTATTTTTTCAACAATTTGACCGTAATTTTGACCAAGATCGAGTTTGATTCGTCAAAAACTTGAAAAATAAAAGTTATAGATCTTGATGTATACTTTCTACAGTTTTTTGAATCACCCAAAAAAAACATGCAACACAGTTTAAAAAACGTGCAACACAGTAAAAAGACGTGCAACACAGTTCTGAAGCTGTGCAACAAATTAACGTTGTGTAATATAGTGTAAAAGTTGTGTAACACAGCGCCAAATGCGTGCACCAAAGTAATATGCCTTACAGTACGAAATTGGTGCAACACAGTGTAAATTTTGTGCAACATAGTTCAAAAAAAATAAAAAATAAAAAAATATATGCAAGACTGGTATCAAATGAAAGAGCATAATTTTATCTTTTTAATGGTGCAATTTTTTTAAAAAAAAGTTTACTATATAAAAGTTATGATTGGTTAAAGTTTGAAGGGGTATTGGGTTTTTTTACTCAGTCCACTCTCCTTTCAGGAGAGTGGCTGCCACTCACGCGCGTAATGACTTAAATACCCCTCCAGCCACTTTTTTTAGTGCCCCTCCCACTTAAAGTTCATTTTATTTACTAAAATGCCACTAATCATCCTAACCTTAGATTAAATTTGATCAAAGGCCTAGATTGCTTCCTAGGCTTCTCATTTTTAATTCCTTCTTCCTATATCCCTACCCTATATATATATATATATATATATATATATATATATATATATATATATATATATGTGTGTGTGTGTGTGTGTGTGTGTGTGTGTGTGTGTGTGTGTGTGTGTGTGTGTGTGTGTTGGTCCCGAATGAATACTACAATAACAAATATTTGTAGAAGGGGTTGAATACAAACTTTAGCTATTTAAAATTTAAGATATACACGATTTACTTTTATATAATTCTTATTGATGTAAATCAAGAAATTACATGAACTAGATGCGGAAAATCTAAGTTCAATAAAAGGTGGCAACTAAATTTGTCTAACACATAGACTAAACTAATCTTAAACAACTTATGTCTAAGATGCTCAACACATTAACAAGTTTGTTACACTGAAAGTAAAAATGCTAACTCTTCTAAATTCTCAACAAATGAGATTTCAGTGTTTAACTCTATCTATTCGCATACTTAGCAGGTTTCCATGCATGAGTATATATAAGCAAAGTGGTGTCTGGTTTGATGGAGTGTAGAAGGAGACAAAGGTACTTGATTTAATAATATTATAATAGATAAAGTTAGTGGGTAGAAAGTAATTTCACTTTATACAAAAAGTGTGTAAAGTGAATGTACTATCCGGTAAAGTCAAATCCCACTATCTATTATTATATTATTAAAGTACTAGCTTTATGTCTTGGGAGAGTAAACTTCTCTTTCCATGCTTGTACTTTTATCAACACCATGCTTCTTGAAGACTTGACTTAACCAAGTATAGAGTTACCAGCCATACTTAGTTGTTGAAGCATATCTTCGAAATCTTCGCTTCTAAAGTATCTTTCACCTTTTCCAGGGGGTCAAGATCAATCCTTTTTGTCTCTTTGCAGATTCAAAAAGTGCTTAGTACTTTTACAAAGATAGATCTAAAGGCATAACAGAACAACACATGTTCTGTCTTTGACTAAAGAAAATAATACATCGAAAAACTATTAACTGAGATACTGTATAAGTACTCAGCTAACAAACACTGAACTGCAAACATATTTTTGCTCAACTAAGGATAATAGTGAAAGACTCAGCTACCGAGGTTTGCTCAGCTGATCAGAATTGCTCAGCTGATGAAATAAACACTAGTAAGACTATGTAAGCTAATCAACCTTTCTGATCAGTATATCCTAACGGCTCAGCTGATCAGTGAGAGTGATAAGCTGATAGAGAAAATATTGATAAGTAAAGAATAGCTTATATGATGGATAGGAGGTATCAGCTGATCAAAGTGATAGTGTCAGCTGATCCGTGACTGCTCAGCTGATCTAAAAGAATCTCTCAGCTGATGGTTTTGGACCATCAACTGATGCTTTGAAGATGCTCAGCTGATGCTTCTTGACTTGTCTTTTCTTCTTAGCTGATCTTTCTGAAGCTGTTCCTTTGGCTGATACTCAGTTGTTCAGCTGACGCTTTTGTTCTTCAGCTGACATTTCTTACTTAGATATTTGTGTAAGTCTAACATGAAATATAACACATGTTTTTCATTGATCCAAGTACAAAACTGAATATATGGTTTTGTTAGCATCAAATCCTATTTTAAATAATAGACAGGTTTGATTATGGTTTGATATCTCTATCTCCCCAACAATCTCCCCCTATTTGATGATGACAAAACCTTTATCTTGTTTAAGAAGAATCAGTTTGACTCGGATTTGTAAAGATAAAACGTTTAAGTGCATTTTGGTTTCCTACTGTTTTTGGTAACTCTTTAATTTATGTTCCCTTGATATTCTGTTTTTGGGAATCTTTTCATTTATGAAGTACCATTGTTATGATTTTGTGGTATCTTTCTATCCTTTTTCTGTTTTTAGGATTTTTTATTTTCTATATTTACACTAGGTGAGCTATCTACTAAGAATCATCTATACTAGCAGTTTAGCTAAGTAGTCCATGATCAAAGTTTCAAGCTTGATTACAAAACAAGTAACTACAGCTAAGTTTGTACAGATCAACTAAACTGAAAGTTATGCTAAGTTACAGAAATTGAACTATTCTAGAAAATTTGAAAATACAACTAATCTATTTATGAAGTATCAGTTGTCTTCCCACCAGGGTTCTTCTTTGACATCTAGGGTTCTGATTTGTGGATTTTCAGCCAGAAACTGACCAGCTCTTGATCTTATCAGTTGTTCAAAGTGCTCACTTCCTATCATATTCCTTGTAGATATCACAACATGAAATATAAGTTCTCTTTGAGCTTTACCTATCTCTGATTCTCTTAGAAACCTCCAATCACTAGCTCTGTTCGTGAAGAACATTCCTCTTTCAGGCACTGTTATGTATTTGAACATCTCAAGATGAGTATTAGGAGGAAGAGCAGTGTTTAGGTTTTCATAAGCTGCTAGATAGGGATGATCAGGATTGAGAATGATTTGTTCAGCAGTAACAAAGGCTTTTGAAGTCTTTTTGAGGGCATCATCAATCACTTGGATGTGTTTCAGAAACTGATCATGTGTGAAGAGTCTGTGGCATACTGTCATTCTTATCCAGTAGTCAAACTTTCCTATGAACCTTTGGGCAACTTCACTCTTGGACTTTAGGAGATGGTACAAGACTTCCATCATCTCATAGAAGGAGAACTGCTTGTAGTGTCTTAGATAGGCATCCTCTCTCATTCTGAACACATTCCTTCTAACTATTCTGATATATGGACCTTCATCTGTACCTTTGTATGGAGTAACCCTTGAAATGATGTTTTCATTTTCTCTCTTAGTCAAATTTTCTTTGTTGCTCCAGAACTCTTTAGAATCTTGTCTTGATGGCTGTTTTGTCTTGTTGAATTCAATGCCATGTAGAGCCTTTATAGCTTCAATATGAGTTCTTCATCTTTTGGGAGCTTTCTTGACAGAGCGTTCTCCTGGTTTTTGTGGTGCTTGAGCTTGAAGATTTTGAGAAGATAACATCATTAATTCTTCCTCTTGAATTTCTTTAAGCTCTTCCTCAGTTGCACCAATGATAGCAGCAAGATCTTCTGCACTTCTAAAGTCTTGATGTCTTTCCTTTGCCTTAAGGATATCATCAACAGAATCACCAAGTATTGCAGCAAGTTTCCTTATCTCCATCCGATCATCATCTTGCTTTATAAGTTCTTCTTCCTTCTTTTCTTCTTCTTCAATCTCCTCAGCAGACATGGTTTTCTTTCCCTTTCTCCTTGATCTACTGCTGGGATTTGGTTGACTTTGTTGTACTGGAGAGGAAGCTTGGACTGTTGGAGTTGTTGAGGATAAACTTTACTTTTTCAAGTTGAGCAGAGAGGATAGAGGCATGTCATTTTCATCATCATCAGAGTCTTCTGATGGAACTTTGATTGGGGCACATGATTCACCTTGCCTTGACTATTTAACACTCTTCCTTCTGGATTTTTGTTTAAGCTTTATCTTAGGCCTCTGCTCATATTGAGCAGGTTGCTCCCCCTTAGATTGATTCTCCCCCTCAGCAGTTGATTGTCTTTGAGTTTCTGCTTCATTGAGGGCTGCTGCATCTGCTGCTGCCTTGTCAGCTTCCACTTGAGCTGTAACTGCATCACAAGCTGCTCTAACAGAAGCTGGTGATAAGCTTGAAGAAGAGTCTAACTTCTCCCCCTTTTTGTCATCAGCAAAGGTAGGAAAAGAGACTGTAGGCTTAGCAAGAGCAGTTGGAGTGAAAATGGAGTAGGGAGATGGAGAAGGTGTAGAAGCAAAGGGTGAAATGGTTGAGGTTAAAGGAGAGGTTGTAGGTATAGGGGGTTGTGTGAAAGGTGGAGGTGAGGTTCTTTGGTCAGAGGGTATGGGTGAGAAAGAGAAAACAAAGGTAGATGTGAGAGGTCTAAGCCTATTGATTGCATCAGTCACATTGTTGAACTCTTTGAGAGTATCCATGTGCTTCTGCCTAGAGTATTGGCTTAACTTGGTGACCTCAGCATCTATGGTTCTGAGAAGGGTAGGTACTCTGAGAATGGGGTCAGGAATGGTAACAGAGATGTTTGGAAGGGTAGGTTTAATTTTGTGAAGTTGATTTAGAAGATTGGAAATGGTTTAGTTGAGAGATGAAAGGGTTTGAGTAGAGATTGTAGGTGAAGAGGTAGGAGTAGGAGTGGAAGATTTGGATAACAGTTGATCCAATTTGTCAAGAATGGGAGTTAGATCAACTGGGGCAGGGGTGGGTTGGGGTTGGGATTGGTTAGCTTTGAGTTACTCAACTTCTTGGGTTAGAAGAGAAAGTTGAGATTCTGTTTTGGTTTGAAAGGAGGTAGATAATAGGTTTTGAAGGATTTGAGGAGAGGGTTCAGTTGAGGTAGAGGGTGTAGGTTGAACTGAGATTAATTAATTTTCAGTGCCAATATCAGGAATTGATTTTGGTCCCTAACTTAGACTTTGGTGTGTAAGCCTAAGATCACTGGGAACAGAAAGTGTGCCCTGTACCAATGGTTGGTTCATACCACTACTATTGACAGGCAGTGCACTAGCATGTGTAAGAATTGAATCAATAGTAGGTATAAATATGTGAGTTTGAGTTGGGGTCAAACTCACTTGGGTTCCCCTTATTACATCAACAAGCTGTTGTGAGCTTGTTGAAGGCATATGCTGACTCAATGTAGGTAAAGACATAGTGTGACCTTGGGCAGATGTCTGTCTTTCAATGGCATCACCCTGTTGGGAGGGTGACCAAGATAGCAGGAGTCCTAATGTTACAGATGCATCCTGTTGAGAAAATGCACCCACTCGTTCAAGGGTAAAGTCAACATCAATAAGCTCCCCCTCAACATAAGAGGTAACTATAGGTGTTGAGGTTAGAGGTTCAATGATCACATCCTCTGAGATGAGTGTAATGTGCACTATCTCCATGGACCTTTGTTCCATTTGGGTGACAGTAGGAGTAGAACTAGTGACTATTGGAAGTGCACTAGAGCTTGGCATTTGTGGGGGTGTTTCAACAGAAATTGAGGATGGGTTCTCACTAGTTGGGTGTACCAAGTGAGTGTCCTCAGGGATTGAAGAGATCATACATGTGATGTGCTTTGTCCTGCTGATTTCAATGAGTTGAACCAGCTTGTCAGAAATGACATCCTCCTCGGCATCATTAACAGCAGTAGCTTCATCTTCACCACCTTGTTCATTGTGAACAGAGGCACTGGAGTCTTGAGAGTGTGGTGGAGAAGGATAAGCAATATGTCCTCCAAGAGTTCTACTAGGAGAGTCATCATCAGACTCATCCTTGTAGTAGATGGACTTAAGGGAAATACAGTCATAGGCATCATAATAGGAGTGGATGAGGTGGTTGTGGTAGTATCAGCACCATGGTCAATAAACAAACCACCAATATCACCATCATGTGCATCAGTACCACCATTATCACTATCATGATCATCACCACCATCATTATTGTCATCACCATCATAACCACCATTACTACCAGCATCATCTTGGGTTCCCTGATCCTTTGGACTTGAAGATTTAGCAACAGAGTGCTCAGAGTCCTCACTTTGAGTTCTTTGTTGAGAAACAACAGGATCAAACAGTGGAATACCCTCAGAGTGCATCCTTTCCTCAGCAATAAAATGCTCTGAGTTCTTTGTAATAACATCAGGAGACTCAGCAGAATCTTCAGCCATTTCAGTATCAATTTTTTCAGCAACAACCTCTTCCTCATTCTCATTAGCTTCATCAGCAGCAACATCAATCAACTCTTGCATTTGCTCAGTGATAGCAGGACCTTGAAATTCCCTTATCAAATGGAAGATCTTCTGACCCATTTGAGGGATGGTCATAGTGTGTAAGTGGGCAGCCAACCCAGCATAGTGCTCCCATTGTATACTTCTAAGAGCAATAAGACTTAGATACCTGATGTAGGGAACATGGGTTCTGGTTGATTTCTATGATGTACCCAGAGTAATTTTGTCCACCATCTCAGTGAATGAAACTTGGGCAAAGTCAATATTCCTCCCTGTGACCAGAGCATGAAGAACCATCAACTCAGACTGGTTCATTTGGTCATGGCTTCCAGACTTGTGACCAAAACAGCGAATGACCACACTAGCAAGATACTTCCATGGGTGTCCTAGCACAGACAATTTGTATTGACCATGGGCAACAGGTTCATTGTAGCCAATCAGGGGCAAGACCTCCAGAGTTTGGTCTAGTAAGGCAAAGGGTTGAAATGGGGATAAATCGGTTTTAGAAATTGCTTGTCTGAGAGAGTTAACAGTGATTGGAATGTTTATGGTGTTGTTGAGGCAGGAACAGGTTATTACTTGCTCGGCTGGGTGG
Organism: Pulicaria dysenterica; assembly: GCA_947179395.2. Classification (NCBI taxonomy): domain Eukaryota; kingdom Viridiplantae; phylum Streptophyta; class Magnoliopsida; order Asterales; family Asteraceae; genus Pulicaria; species Pulicaria dysenterica. The sequence continues at coordinate 36,555,956 of OX359295.1, forward strand.
TATTTGGCAGTATACCACATCTCTCCAACAATGTTAGGAAAGATGAACAGAGGATGAACAGAGAGACATTGAAACAGAGGGTGAGTAGTGATGAAAGCTACCATGGGTTCATAGCCCTGGTTTACTTTGCTCGAAGGGATATCAGTGTTTATGAGAAAGTTGTTTGGTCGAATGGTGATTTGAGAGTTTAGAGTGATGTTCTCACAAGGGATGGCATTTGGAGTAGAAACGGGGTTGAAAGACACCATTTTTGCAGGACGGAGATATTGAAAGCAGTGAGAGAGTAGGGTTCGTATTTTGGGAACAAGAAGAGTGTTTGGGAATTTTGAAAGCTTAGAAAATTGAAAACCGATCAAACATCATTTATATCTTCTTTGGAAACCTAAACTGTCACAGAAATATCTTTTTCATAAAGCAACTATCACGTTTGCAAAAAGGCAATAAACGGAAAGGTTAATAAATACACAGACAACTAATGGACAATTAAATGGAATTAAATACTACCTAGTAACATAATAAATTCAAATGAGAAATTAATAAAATAAGTGTGGGGACACAGAATTTTGACTTTAAAAGGTATCAGCTAAGAGAAAAAGTATCAGCTGATCCATTTTGAGAGAAAATGAGTGTCAGCTAATGAATATACTTAACTGAGGTGTTAGTCCTTAGCTGATGGTTGATCAGCTGAGGTATTGCATCAGCTGATGGTTATCAACTGACATAATTCCTTTAGCTGATTCACTATCAGTAAGACATGAAGAAGCTTAGATAAGTACTTCATTTCACACACAAACCTAATTACTTTCTCACACTAAATTAACTACCTAGGAAAGAATATGTTACAAATTCAACATGCCAAGTTTGGATATTAGGAAGTTAAACCGAAACTCATCCAATGGTTTTGTAAACAGATCAGCTAATTGAAAATCAGTGCTAATGTAGTGCATTGACACTTTCTTTTTCTGCACATTATCTCTTAAAAAGTGAAGTCTGATTTCAATGTGCTTAGTCTTAGAGTGCAAAAGAGGACTGTTAGAAATAGAAATGGCACTAGTGTTGTCACACAGAATTGGGGAGTTTTCAAACTGTATGTCATAATCAAGTAGTTGGTTTTGAAGCCACAGTAATTGAGCACAGCAGCTTCCAGCAGCAATGTATTCTGCTTCAGCTGTATGTCTAGCACAAAGACATGTTGAAAACATTATATCGGGTCTGCTAGATGTGAGGTACAAAAGTGACCATATCATGTCTCTATAAGCAGTAATGTTCACTGATTTACCATCAGTGTCCTTTCCAAGTTTTAAGGCAGTGGACATGGGTGTTTTCATTGAAGAACAATTTTCAAGCTCAAATTTCTTAAGTAAGTCATTTACATACTTTATTTGATGAAAGAAAATTCCATCAACCTCTTGTTTAATTTGAAGTCCAAGAAAATAGTTTAGTTCACCCATCATGCTCATCTGATAGTTTTCAGACATGAGTTTAGAAAACTTTTTACAAAGATCCAAATTTGTAGACCCAAATATTATGTCATCTACATATATCTGCACAAGGATTACATCACCCTTGAATTTCCTTATAAACAAAGTGCTATCTATGCTTCCTCTAGTAAAGCCTTTAGTGGTTAGAAAAGAAGAGAGAGTATCATATCAGGCTCTTGGAGCTTGCTTCAGACCATACATAGCTTTGTTTAAGAAATATACATGGTCTGGCTTGCATGCATCATCAAAACCAGGAGGTTGTTTGACATACAGCTCTTCCTTCAATTCTCTATTGAGTAAAGCACTCTTAACATCCATTTGGAATACTTTAAAGTCCTTGAAGGAAACATAGGCGAGAAACAATCTGAGTGCTTCCAGTCTTGCAACAGGGGCAAAGGTCTCATCAAAATCAACACCTTCTTCTTGACAGTACCCCTGAGCAACTAGCCTTGCTTTGTTTCTGATGATTAGTCCTTGTTCATCCATCTTGTTTCTGAACACCCACGTAGTACCAATGATGGATTTGTCCTTTGGCCTTGACACCAAAGTCCATACATTGTTCCTAGTGAATTCAACCAATTCTTCTTGCATGACATTAATCCAGTGGGGATCATTGAGAGCTTCATCTACCTTCTTTGGTTCAATCATAGAAACAAAACATGTGTACAAATAGAAATTACAAGCTTTTGATCTTGTTAGTACAGGTGTTTCTATGTTACCTATGACCTGATCTTTAGGATGATCTTTGTGATCCTTGTAGGCATTTTGGATTATGGGAGAGTCGAGATTATTTTGGACTTGGGGAGTTGAAATTCTTTGGTTAAGATCAGCTGATGATATTTCTGGTTGATTAGCTGACAGAATTTCAGGGTTGCAATTTGTGTAAACTTCTACTGATGTAGGAATATTTGATATGGAATTAGAGTCCATTGATGTTGAGTCATGATTCATATCATTCAGTAAAAGTGTGGGTTGGTTTAAGGTAGGTTGTGCATTGGTTTCATATAGATTAGGAACAGGTTCATCTAAGTCATATACATCAGCTGATGGGAGTGAATCAGTTGACACTGGATTGTTTTCTTCAGTATGCAGCAGATCATTAAATTCCTCACCTGTAGATTGATTAGTAGAACAGGAAGCAATAAAGTCATTTTCATTAAAACTTACATTGATTGATTCTTCTATGACCTTTGTTCTGATGTTGTATACTCTGTAAGCTTTGGATATCACAGAGTATCCAACAAACACACCTTCATCAGCTTTAGGTGTAAACTTATGTAATTGATCTCTCTGGTTCAGGATGAAACACTGACACCTAAAGATGTGCTGAAAGCTGATGTTGGGCTTTCTTCCCTTTAGTACTTCATAAGGAGTCTTGTTGTGCCTTTTGATTACTAGGGATCTGTTCTGAGTAAAACAAGCACAGCTGACAGCTTCATCCCAAAAGTTGAATCCTAACCCACTCTCACACAACATGGTTCTTGTAGCTTCAATCAAAGTTCTGTTTCTTCTTTCAGCTACACCATTCTGTTGTGGAGTTCTTGGAGCAGAGAAGTTTTGAGATATTCCTTTCTCATTACAGAAACTTTCCAGAGTTTGATTTTTGAATTCAGTTTCATGATCACTTCTTAGCATTCTTACTAGATTGCCATTTAGCACTTCCATCTTTTTAACAAAACTTATTATCTCTTCAGCAGCCTCACTCTTTGCTTTAAGGAAGATGACCCAAGTATATCTTTAGAATTCATCAACCATCACCAGTGCATACTTACTTCCACCAATACTTGCAGTGGCAACAAGACCAAATAGATCCATGTGCAACATGTAGAAAGGTTCAGTAATGAAGAAGGCCTGCTTAAATGGAAAAGATGTCTTGTGCTGCTTTCCCTTTTCACAGGCAGAGCAAGGTTTAGGCTTAACATACGTCAGTGAAGGTAGTCCTGACACTAGATCACCCTTGCTCAGCTTGTTTATATTTTTGAAGTTTAAATGAGAAAGCCTTTTGTGCCATAACCAGTTTGTGTCAGTTACAGATTTTGTATACAAACAGGTTAACTTAGATGGATCGCCAGAGGACATATCAAGTGTGTAAACATCCTTCGTTCTCCTTGCACAAATAACTGTTTCACCTTCTTGATTTAAAATGGAACCACCTGTCTTAGTAAAAAGGACTTTGTGATCATTATCACATAGTTGACTTATACTGATAAGATTATACTTAAGCTCTTTAACATATGATACTTTGGACAAGGTTAAGTTCCCATTATGAAGTTCACCATAGCCTTTAGTTTGCCCACAATTATTATCACCAAAGGTCACTCTTGGACCCTTTTCCTTCTTGTAGTTACTAAGCAAAGCTTTGCAACCTGTCATGGTTCTTGAGCATCCACTGTCAAGATACCATGTGCTAAGACCCTGCATAGATTAGATTAAAAGAAGGTTAGTGATACTTAGGGCATCCACAATTAAGTGGACCCCTGTGGATTACACCTAGCCATCCACTTCAAATTAGGTTGTTTATGAATGATTGGAATAGAAGTGTTATAAATATCAGACCGCTGTCTTGAGTTACCTTCTAGAGAACAATCACTTGCCTTATGTTCTTTGCTACTACATTTATAACATTTTTTATTTTTGTAGCATTTAACATGTTTTAGTGATTGCCCATGAGATGCCTTAACCATCTTCTGATAACTATGAGTCATCAGCTGACAGACTTGACCATTCAGTTGTTGCAGCTGATTCTGTAAACTGATAAGGTCTTTGTTTACAGTCACCTTTGGTTGACCCTTAGTTAAAAAGAGTTTTTGATCAACCTTTGGTGTGGCAGACTTAGACTTTATGCGAGCATTAAATCCTTTTCTCTTGGTTTCTCCTATTGAAAGAGTTTGAATTGATATTCTACCAGCTAAAAAAGTAACAGAGGATCTTTGATCAGCTGACAGGCTATCAGCTGAGCAACTATCATCTACTTTTTGATCAGCTGATGTAAGATCATCAGCTAATGAAATGTCAATCAGCTGAGTACTTATATTTAATGTATCAACTTTCAAGGTTTGACAACATAATGTCTCCTTGGTATCAACAAATGATTCCATTCCTGTACTGGCTTCCTTTAACATTAAATTTTCAGTACTTTTACCTTCTGACAAAATAATAGAATTTGAATCAACTTTTGAAGTGGTTAAGTCTTTCAGCTGAGTACATTTACTTTTGACAAATCTGTTAGTTATAATACTTTTTCCTTTTACAATCTTTTGAAAAGTAAGAGGTAAAATATCAGCCTTTTCTAAGATATTTATGTCCTTGCTAAAATCAACACAATTAGCAGCTTGGGAATAATTTCCACCAATAATAGCTTGAACTTGTTTTGGAATCTGCTCATTGACACACTGAGTGGTCTTCTCAGCAGAAACACACCAAGATTTAACTACTTTTTGTAGGTCATTAAACTTTATGGTTGCTTCATTGGTTTCTTTTACAAAGATCTGATAAAGTATCTTTTGATTAGCTAAATCATCTTCCAGTTTTGTCATCAGTTTCAGTTTCTGATCTTTAAGACTTAACATCTCTTTTAGTGACTCTATTTCTATTTTTAGCTTCTTTTCTCTTTGAATATTTGACTGAAACTCAACACACAGATAATCAAACATAGTGTTCTTTTCATTGTCATCATAATTAATAAACTTTCCAACCTGATACATTGAAGAAGGATCCCAGTCAGGAGAAGTACAAGCTTTTGCAGCTTTCTTCATGTCCTCATCAAAGGAACTTATACTCCTAATGTTGGCCATCAAGATGAGCTGAGTAGAGAGGACCTCATCTTCATCACTTGAGAGATCTTCCTCAGCCCAATCCTCTTCTTCAGCTACCAACACCTTGTTTTGGGCTTTCTTCTTCTTCTTGTCAAGGACATCAGCAAGGAGCTTCTTATACTTAGCTTCATAGTCAACCTTGTTGTCTGAGCTTGAGGAACCCTTGAAGCCTGTGCTTCCTCTGGACTTACATTCACTAGAAAAATGACCAGTCTTGCCACAAGATAAGCAACCTTATGAAGCCTTTGATTTAAACTTGGCTTTTTCTTCTTTAAAGGGTTTCTTCTCAAACCTCTTGACACCCTTTCTTTTCAAGAAAGGTTTAAACCTCTTAACCAACATGGCAGCCTACTCAACAACAGCTTCAATATTGTCCATGTCCTCCAAATCTTCATCCCTATCAGCCACATGCTCTTCTTCAGAGGACTCCTCTTCTTCCTTTTCATCACTTGACTCATCCACCACTGCAGCAAAACTTCTTGGTCTTGCATCTTTAGACACAAGAGCAGTAATGGGAGCCTTAGCAACTTCCTTCATCTCTTTGGTAGAGAGCTTCCTTTGTTTCACTAATTGCTCATGGTTCATGAGGTTACCATAAAGCCCAACCAGTGACAGACCCTTGATTTTCTCACCATGTTTTAGCACAGTGATAAAATGATCCCAAGATTCTGGCAGAGAGTCTAGAAACTTAGTAACAAGTTCCTTGTTGCTCTTGGGAACATCTGCCCTTCGGAGATCATTGACAAGGCAGTTGAACCTGGTGTAGGTCTGAGTAAGACTTTCACCTTTATGAGCAAAGAAGAACTCATACACTCTAACCAAAAGAGTCTTCTTGTTCTCTTGAACCTCCTCTGTACCTTCATAAGCCACAGTGAGAATGTCTAGCATCTCCTTTGTGGATTTGCAGTTTAGAACTTGATGATAGACATCATTTGGTAGTGCAGAGACTAAGGCTGTTCTTGCTTTAACATCAAGATTAACAAGCCTTTTGTCTTCATCAGACCACTGATTTACAGGCTTAATGATCAGTCTTTCAACAGCAGGAGCTTCATTAGTTGCTTCAGTAACTTGTACTATTGATGAAGGAACATGAGGACCATCTGAGACAATATTTGGCATCACATCATCCAAGCTGTACATATATAGATGGACTCTACTTTTCAAAAGACAACAATTATCACCATCAAACATGGGACACCTAGATAGTGAGCCATTGTTTTTCAGATTGTTTGAAGCAGCAGCAGGAGTCGCCATTTTTAAGTGTGGGGTAGAAGCAGTTGAAGAGTAAGCAAAACAGATCTTAGATATGAATTATCTAGCCTGCTCTGATAGCAGTTGTTGGTCCCGAATGGATACAACAACAACAAATATTTGTAGAAGGGGGGATTGAATACAAACTTTAGCTATTTAAAATTTAAGATACACACGGTTTACTTTTATATAATTCTTATTGATGTAAATCAAGAATTACATTAACTAGATGCGGAAAATCTAAGTTCGATAAAAGGTGGCAACTAAATTTGTCTAACACATAGACTAAGCTAATCTTAAACAACTTATGTCTAAGATGTTCAACACATGAACAAATTTGTTACACTGAAAGTAAAAATGCTAACTCTTCTAAATTCTCAACAAATGAGATTTCAGTGTTCAACTCTATCTATTCGCATACTCAGCAGGTTTCCATGCATGAGTATATATAAGCAAAGTGGTATCCGGGTTGATGGAGTGTAGAAGGAGACAAAAGTACTTGATTTAATAATATTATAATAAAGTGTGTAAAGTGAATGTACTATCTGGTAAAATCAAATCCCACTATCTATTATTATATTATTAAAGTACTACCTTTATATCTTGGGAGAGTAAACTTCTCTTTCCATGCTTGTACTTTTATCAACACCATGCTTCTTGAAGACTTGACTTAACCAAGTATAGAGTTGCCAGCCATACTTAGTTGTTGAAGCATATCTTCGAGATCTTCTTTTCTAAAGTATCTTTCACCTTTTCTAGGGAATCAAGATCAATCTTTTTTGTCTCTTTGCAGATTCAAAAAGTTCTTAGTACTTTTACAAAGATAGATCTAAATACATAATAGAACAACACATGTTCTGCCTTTGACTAAAGAAAATAATACATCGAAAAACTATTAACTGAGATACTGTATAAGTACTCAGCTAACAGACACTGAACTACAAACATATTTTTGCTCAACTAAGGATAATAGTGAAAGACTCAGCTACTGAGGTTTGCTCAGCTGATCAGAATTGCTCAGCTGATGAAACAAACACTAGTAAGACTATGTAAACTAATCAACCTTTTTGATCAGTATATCCTAACGGCTCAGCTGATCAGTGAGAGTGATAAGCTGACAGAGAAAATATTGATAAGTAAAGAATAGCTTATCTGATGGATAGGAGGCATCAGCTGATCAAAGTGATAGTGTCAGCTGATCCGTGACTGCTCAACTGATCTGAAAGAATCCCTCAGCTGATGGTTTTGGACCATCTGCTGATGCTTTGAAGATGCTCAGCTGATGCTTCTTGACTTGTCTTTTCTTCTTAGCTGGTCTTTCTGAAGCTGGTTCTTTGGCTGATACTCAGTTGTTCAGCTGACGCTTTTGTTCTTCAGCTGACATTTCTTACTTAGAAATTTATTTAAGTCTAACATGAAAAACAACACATGTTTTTCATTGATCCAAGTAGAAAACTGAATATGTGGTTTTGTTAGCATCAAATCCTATTTTAAATAATAAACTGGTTTGATATCTCTATCTCCCCAACAATATATATATATATATATATATATATATATATATATATATATATATATATATATATATATATATATATATATATATATATTTTAACATCCCAAATTCGGGCCCAGGTGTTTAGTGAGTATTTCAAATAATTGCCAATGTGTTTATTTTGAAAGTATGCGTTTGTGGTATCATTGGATTTGTTTTTAAATGGGGATTTGAAATATTATTTCGTTAGTAATTAATTATTTGAGATTGATCATTTATGTGACAAACTGTATATTCGAACAGAGCATTTTAAATATTGAGTTTGTGTGTGAGTAGTATGGGGCCGAAAATTGAAGTGTTAAATATAGCTTCATGAGTAAGTTATGTGTATGTTAAGTGTGTGTTTTCTAAGATGTGTTTTGAGAGAGAAAGTTACTACAACTTGATACTTGGATTTTTCATCTTGATTCTAAGTGTTGAATATTACAAATCAAGGCAATATGATATTAATGGTTACTAAATAACATGATTTCAAGTAGTTACCATGCTAAAAAAAAATTAGAACCATCATGATTGTGTTCTTGAAGAACTTGAAAATTTAGTTTCTTGATTTGTTGATTTTAAGAGGATTTATGTATTCTTGATGTTAAGAAGCATGCCTAGTATGAATTTCATGAGTTTATGAGTTAAAAATCATGATTTAAAGTATGTATATATGGAAATCGAGATTTGGATTAAGGAGCTTGTTCATATATTTGTTCATGTGTTCTTGAGCTTATATGAAGATGTGAAGATGATGTAAATGGAGATAAGAGATTTAATATTAAAAAGTTCAATATGTTGATAATAATGAGTTCACTTGGAAAAATACAAAATTTTATATCATCCTTGACTATTTGACATACTTGCTTGGAATGAATAAATTATGTAAGGTTGATGGAAGGATGGATTGATTTAGTATGTGAAAGTACGCTATAGACCTTGTTTTATATAGATCTTATGCTATAGAGCTTGTTTCCTATAGATCTTGTTCTATAGACCTTGTTTCTTATAGATCTTGTAGTTTAGACCTTGTTTTCTATAGATCTTGTTCTATATACCTTTTTCCTATAGATCTTGTCTATAAACCTTGTTCCTATAGATGTTGTGTGGATAGATCTTGTGTGTTAGAATATATATTATTTGATTAAGTTGGTGGGTGATAGTATTATATACATTTGAAATCAATGAAGATTGTTTAGTATTTATATTCAAATCGATGGTTGCATGAATTTATTATATAAGATCGATAAGCTTGTTTATTTTTACAAGTTTGGTATTAGAGCCCCTGGTTTGGCATGCGAGCACGGCTAGAGTGTTCAATTCCCAAATCTTGGCTCGAGGTTGGTTAAACATTTCCTGTGGGGGAATTAGAGTGTTTGGATTTGCTGTGTGTGTTGTGGTTAGTGTGTGTGCACTAATGGTTTATCTAATAAGTGTTGAGATGTTGTGAGTATTACAGATATGTCTGACAAAGAGATCCCGACTGAGACTCCTGTGACCCCAGCGAGAATTGGAACTTCATCAACAAGTAATATGGAAATACCTACTTATGACATGGATTTGGGTGTTGAAACTAAACCGAATCAGTATGAATATATCCATAAACTGGAAATTGAGATACAAGTTCTTCAAGACACTGTTAGTAGTTTGGAACAGCAGAAATTTACGTGGATTGAACAAAATCAGTTACATTCGACTGTTACTCCTTCGACTATAATTCCATCACAAGTGATACAGGAACCATTGTACTATCCGTTTACAACTCAGGGAGTCACTAATGCACGTACGTCAAATAGACCGCTGCTGATGATGTATGGGCCTATTGGGTCATACACCGGGGTCAAACCTGACAGCAAATTAAGTTAAGGGACCAAATATGGCAAAAGACAAAAGTTGACATCGCAGGCCGCGTTAGCGCCACTAACTTTATGGGTTAGCGCCGCTAAGTCCTAAAGGTTAGCGCCGCTACGTCTGCATGTACTTTGTGTCATATCATCTGACAGGGCCCGTTAGCGCCGCTAACTATTTTGAGATAACGCCGCTAACCCTGCATGAGCTTTTTGTCAAATCACCTCCTAAACTAGCCAATGCATGGAGATATCTTGTCTCGAGGTTTGGCCGGCTTTGGGAGCTTATATCCGAATCTAGAGTCTCAATTGGGTGAGGACTTCACTTTCTCTCAAGGTGTAAATACACACACATATAATATACTCTCTTTGGTGCTTATAAGATCAAGTGAGAGTTTTACAAGAGAGAGTTAAGAAGCATAGTTCCAGAAGTTTTGGTCTCGTTTTGTTGCTGTCCCGGAGTGGTTTTCATGGTGAAGAACCACAATGGCTTGCTAGCACTCGTGGTTTGACGTGTTCCCGGGGTACATCCCATTAGACGATCCGCATTTTGTTCTTGGAGGATCACAACCAAGATTTTGACACATTCTGGAGCTAAGGAGAAAGGTATAACCTTCTTTCCTTCTTTCAAGTTGCATTTCTTTACATAGAGTTTGGTCCATTTTGGGATTTCTTGTTTTCATGCTTTATTTGCTTGTACATTAGGCTTTATATGTTGTACCTTGCTTCCGCTGCTAGCCCACGAAATCCCAACTGTGGTATCAGAGTCACCTCTATGTTAGATTTGCACTTGGTGGCCTGAAAAATCCCGAAATCAAAATGTTTGTTTTCTGTTCGAACTGGGTTAGCGGCGCTAACTCTTAAATGTTAGCGGCGCTAACGCGCTGTTACAGATTTTGGTTTCAAAGTTAAAAACAGTTTTGTCTCGGGAATTTTTTGGCATTTTGAGATTCTGGAAATTTGTTCCAGATTTTGATTTGGTAATTTTGTTACCATTTAAGTTTGTTTGGTTGTATGTGGTTGATTTAAAATTGGTAACCTTGCCTTTGACCTTGTGGTTGACTTTGTGTGTTTAGATGCAATTTGGTGATTTAATAACACATTTGAGCTATAATATGTATTAATTCAGTTTTGTATGTAATAATATTGTGGCTTGCATGCAATTTCATTCATCCGTGTATTTGTACTAGATAAATAGGAAATTATTGTGGCTTGTACGCCATTTCAATTTCTATTGTATGTATTGTACAATTTGGATGAAGACACACAATTTGGAGTCGGGAGGAGATGGAGCGTGCCCATAGAAGCCAATGAAGTCCATTGGAGATAGCGGTTCTAGTGGGAGCTCGCATTGAAGACCTTCCGTCCATTAGGTTGACCACGTTCTACCCGTTTTGGCTCACGGGAAGAATTCATAGGATTTATGGCAAGGGTTACCAATTTATTTCGTTTATATGCGTGTGATGTGATTTTATATTTCTTACATGGTTTGCTTAGGATTCGCATGCTAGATAATTTTTCGAAATTAATAAAATCACAAGAGATTTGATAAAAATGGTTTACAACTCTCGCGCGCGCTCACATACAAGATTAACTCACCTAGTGGAAATAGGTCTTGTCACTAAACAAGTTAATCTGTAACCAAACCGGAAACAAAAGCCCGTTTTCATAAAACGTAAATCATGCACCATTCGTAAGTCGATACCACCCGAATCTAGATTTATGAGTTTTGGTTGTCGAGCTTAGCACAAGCCAACTCTCATAAAACTGTGTGGAAGGTGCGTGTGGAAAATTCACAATTTTGGTTGTCGAGCTTAGCACGAGCCAATTTTGGTGGGTTTGACATCGTATGTCTTGACGGACGATTTACAATTGCAAATTAAAATCCTTGAGTGATTGTCGAGCTTAGCACGAGTCAACCAAGAATTTTAATTTGGAATTTGTGCAAGTAGGGATCAAACATGCCAAACGACCGATGGTTGTCGTAGGATCCCGCAAGTGTCTAAGAGTTGCAATAGAGATTGCAATCGGTAAAATTGTTATCGGCCTAAATAGCTCCATGAAGTGATCCGAGGCAAACCCGTCATGAATTGGAGTGAAATATGGTTCTTAGCCCTTGTTAAAATATTTTTCGAGACGATATGGGTAATTATTTTAACGAGGATTAAATCAAACTGACTAATTCGTGTACTCTACTTTAATATAGGATGTCGAATAATAACCACACCACGTCGAACTTTTCACTTCGTATGTTCCTACAAAGAGAGAAACTCACGGGAGTGAACTTTGTTGACTGGCTTAGGCAATTGAGGATTGTCCTACGTGCCGAGTCTAAGTTGCACATCCTTGAGGAACCCCTCCCTGAACCACCTGCTATCGATGAGGCATGGACCATCCGATACGCGTATGAAAAGCGTGTTCGGGATACACACGATGTTGCTTGTCTCATGTTATCAAGTATGAGCTCGGAACTGCGAAAGCAATTTGAGCACATGACTGTGTATGACATGATTAACAAGCTGAAGGATATATTCCAACAGCAAGTTAGGCAAGAACACTATGAGTGTGTTAAAAGTCTAGCCGGTTGTAAGATGCGGGAAGGCGGGAGTGTTAGTGCCCATGTTTTGAAGATGAAGTCATACATGGACCAGTTGGAGAGGCTAGGATTTCCTATAGGGAGGGAGCTGGGTGTAAATTTCATACTTCAGTCTCTGCCCGCATCATATGAACAGTTTGTCAAAGACTATCATATGCATGGAAAGGAAATATCTATAGATGAATTGCATGGAATGTTGAAGGATGTAGAATCTAACATGTCCAAGCATGAATCAACCTCATCTACTCTCGTTCTTGGTTCTAAGGAACAACATAATAGGAAGAAGAAGAAATCGATCCCATCGAAAGAAGAAGTTGGAGTATCCAAGCTTGCTTCAAGTTTTGAGTCTATGGACATTGATGATGTGCCTAAGGAGACTCAACAAGGGGTGGTTTGCTACTTCTGCGGTAGATTTGGGGATTGGGGCCGTCATGCCTGCCCTTCGTGCCGAGAGGATATAAAACTTCTCAGAAAAGAGAGAGTTAATTTTCCTACTTGAGGTACATTCATGATTATACTTCATTGCTATTCCTTTATAAGCTGGGTAGTTTACCCGAGCTATAAGACTCACGTTTGTCACAATTTTTTGTTGCAAAGTGTAGGTCTGTTCGTTGCAAGAAGGAAGAGCTTGAAGATCCGGATCTCTGAAGAAGAAATTTTGTTGATTGTCTTCTACAAGAGAATTGGGAGTGTTAATCTCGCCATTATTTCCGGATTAATTATTACTTTTATATTTATGCCCTACGTGGCAAGACTTGCTTTATTGTATGTTCTTTGAAGATGATGGATGTTTTTGTATCTTGTATTTTGATAAAAGATTTTTCATGTTAATAGTTTCATTTCAAATTTGATCCATGTCAATGCTTATATGTTATTTTTGACCATTTATGGTGCTCAAATACACATTTGATGACGATGGATATGAGTTAGAATTGAAACAATTTTGAAAAATTATTTTGAGATGTTTTTATCAAAACTTATCCATATCATTGCATACATAAAAGCTCGTTATAAGTAATAAAGAAATCATGAATAATTGATCATTAGATCCAAAAGTGGTTTGGATACATTAGCTCTATGGCATAATCAAACTTGACCAAGTAAACAACATTTACATCGCTTAGATCCATGTGGTTAGGATCTTCGTAAAAGTTTAGCCTCAAGCTAAATGAAAGATATAAATATTGTTTATTGGACTAGGGTGATTAAGAAATCCTTCACCAGTATTGGTAGGAAGGATTATGACTTGTTGGATTTTGATCACACTTGTGTGTATAATCCGTTCAAGTATGCCATATAGAGTGGCACTAGTAAAAATTCTCCATCACCATCTTTATAATAGTTGTTTGGAGAATGTTTAACTAGATAGAAGGTATGTGTCTGAAACCAAGAGGTGTTCAGAACTAGCCTGAGGAAATTAAGAATCAATAAGGGCATATAGATATCAATTCTTAGATCTAGAAAAGATGCTAAGTTTCCATTATCTATATTGGTTTAAACATGAAAAGAATCATGGGGTTGACTCATAATTCGTTTTCTCTAAGAAACACATTTGTACATGGTGTTACTTTAAAGAAAACCGGATATCTTTGTTGATGATCTAGTAAATGGCAGGCCTAAAATATGTATTCAATGTGATTGGTATACATTAATTTTATGAACCAAGTTCTCAATCTAAAACACAACATTATGGTCACTTAAGCATCCAATGAGATTTTGAATAGAAAGAGTTCTTTGCTTGTCAATCTCATAACTTATAATTATCCAGTCTACATTGAATGGGAGATGGATGAATGGTAAATTAAGTTGATGCTCATATATTTAAGTAGTTCATCTGAGTTTTGTAAGTTGTTTCTTGAACTTATGGGAACCATGTTTGGTTGCTCAAAAGAGAAAGGACAATTTACAAAAGCATTCCAGTGGAAGAACGGAAAACTTAAATAAGAGACCTAATGTTGAAACTAGCATATGATCAGCATAGAGATGCTGGTAATACCTGACAATATTCATTGCTTCTTTAAATTTGATGGAAATCAAGAAGGCTGTTTAGATATGAGGTTGTTATATTTTAGTAACAGCAGCTTGATGGTAAATCTTTGTGATGTTACCATTCATTGGAAACATAGTGGGACCCTGAGTTCACTAGTGAATATAAGAAGGGAATGGTATACATAAATGTAATCTTTGATGCATCCAAGTACTTAGCTTGGGTTAATACCACTCCAAAGGTGTTATCCAAGAAAGGTGTAGGGAATAACATATATGCAGTCATAGACAACTTCAAATACCGACTAGAGACAAAGTGTTTCATGTTGATTATATGGAAACATGTTCTAGTGGCTATGTTGAAGATGACTTGGATAAAGTGAAATATTGTTGTCACCTTGCGGAAACAAGTTAGTTCACATGGACGTAAGAGACCTGAATCCTTCATAGGATTAAGTTGAGGAAATGCTTAAGGCACTTTCCGAGGGTCTTACACATCCATAATATCCAGATTAAGTCTGGATTATGTGAAGCATTGTTGTCGCTTTGTGGAAACAATTAAATTCACATGGAAATGAGAAGACCTAGATCCTTCACAAGATTAAGTTGAGAAATGTTTTGAAGCATGTTCTGAGGTCTTGTATATCCATTATATCAAAGTTGTGTCCATGACTGTAGTCGGCAAAACTTGCATCTTATGGTTGTAGTCTTGCTTTACGAGAAAGTCATAGCAATGAGTTTTCTAGAAAGCGTAGATTAAGCCAGATACCCTTGTCAGGGCTAGTGGGAGCTTCCTGTGTTCCTAGTAAAATATACTCAAATGAAAATAATGTCCTAATTTAGGGTTGTTTTCAACCTATTTATGGTATTATTGTTCTACGAGTACGAATAGAAGATATGAAGTAAAGTGGATTCTAAAATTCAGGAAATACTGAAGTATGTTCTTGATATTCGACGAAAATAGAGTTGTCTTGAGTAAGTCTTACTGCAAGTCAATCTATACTAATAATACTGTTGATTTTAATCAAAGTATTGAATATAAAAAATATGTGGTGTAGATACGACATTTAAATTCAAATGAGTGTCATTGACCCTATTGTGCACTTCGGTAACATTAAGGGTATGTCAACTCTAGTAAAAGTGAGTGACAGTAACTTTATTGTGAACTTCGGTTACATTGAAAGTATGTCAACTCCAATAATCATAAGTGTCATTGATCCTATTGTGCACTTCAGTAACATTGAGGATATGACGACTATGATTACAATATGTATGATCTCTTTGATAAACACTATGCAAGTGGTTTAATAAAGAAAATACAAAATGGGTACAAAGGGATATTGTGTGGATGATCCCATAATTAAGCCGTTGTCAAATTCTAGTGATGAATATCATACTAGGTATTATCGCATTGTTTATGCTTGTGACTGGGCTTGAATATCGTTTTAGTAAATGTTTGATTTACTAATAAACTTTGGGAACTGTAAGCAGTACTGCTAACCGATGATTGTATCGATATATAGTGGAGACTATATATACGCATGATGCGGGTACCTTCATTGGTCTTTACTGTGTTCCATCTTAGCATGTTTAACCACTTCCCAGAATGTTTATACATTCTAAATTTCCACAGCCAGTCATTCTTCAAGGGAAGGAATCTTGAATTAAGGCTGAGGTTATGTGTTGGTTATGCATTAATCAAGGATTGAATGCATGAAACGCAACAGTAACCTGTGCTTGAAAGGAGTTTCAAGTGACTGGAAGACCCACACTCGAGTTCACTTCATGGATCATGGTCACAAGTAACTCGGAAGGATAATATCATTACGTCCTTCGACCTGAGATGTATGAATTGCTATAGCATGAAACTTTCTTACTTCGGCTATTTCAAAACATAGTTCGTAACTGGCTATTATAAAAGGAATAGTTAAGTAAGATAAGGTTCACGCTATGAGATTATACAGTCAACGGAATTTTTTCCTTTGATATGAGAGATATCCCTGGGCCCCTCGATGATTGGGCGCTGACACCAAAATAAGCATGGCCATGCACAAAGGAATATTGATTGAGAATTAGATATGTCCTTAAATTTTGGTCACCACCAATCAAGATCGAGAAACATAATCGTGAACGATCTGGAGACTGACATATTAATCCATGTCTCGTGTTCACAAGGATATCGCGAACAAAAGGATGTTTGATCACTTATCAATAGGACCTCTACGTTCTTTTGTAGGTTATGGTTTTCTGCAAAGAAGCGGAACCCATACTGACTTGGGGGCATCGATGCTTTGCTAGAGGTCGCTCTTTGTCTGTGGTTACATGGGTACGGTGCATTATGTGCAAGTGGGAGTTTGTTGGAATATGCCCACTAATACACGTACGTCATATAGACCGCTGCTGATGATGTATGGGCCTATTGGGTCATACACTGGGGTCAAACCTGACCGCAACTTAAGTTAAGGGACCAAATATGGCAAAAGACAAAAGTTGACATCGCAGGCCGCGTTAGCGCCGCTAACTTTATGGGTTAGCGCCGCTAAGTCCTAAAGGTTAGCGCCGCTACGTCTGCATGTACTTTGTGTCATATCATCTGACAGGGCCTGTTAGCGCCGCTAACTATTTTGAGATAGCGCCGCTAACTCAAGATTAGCGCCACTAACCCTGCATGAGCTTTGGCCGGCTTTGGGAGCTTGTCTCGAGGTTTGGCCGGCTTTGGGAGCTTATATCCGAATCTAGAGTCTCATTTGGGTGAGGACTTCACTTTCTCTCAAGGTGTAAATACACACACACATAATATACTCTCTTTGGTGCTTATAAGATCAAGTGAGAGTTTTACAAGAGAGAGTTAAAAAGCATAGTTCCAGAAGTTTTGGTCTCGTTTTGTTGCTGTCCCGGAGTGGTTTTCATGGTGAAGAACCACAATGGCTTGCTAGCACTCGTGGTTTGACGTGTTCCCGGGGTACATCCCATTAGACGATCCGCATTTTGTTCTTGGAGGATTACAACCACGATTTTGACACATTCTGGAGCTAAGGAGAAAGGTATAACCTTCTTTCCTTCTTTCAAGTTGCATTTCTTTACATAGAGTTTGGTCCATTTTGGGATTTCTTGTTTTCATGCTTTATTTGCTTGTACATTGGGCTTTATATGTTGTACCTTGCTTCCGTTGCTAGCCCACGAAATCCTAACAGTTTATCCATATCCGTACATGAGTTTTACACCACTTTGCAAGAAATGATGAGAGTTTTGGAGGCATGTAACCTTCAGAAACCGAGATAAGATTTCTCAACTGAAATCAAGTTTTGAACATAATAGTATTCAAACAGAGGCAGAGAGGGAAAAGCAGCCAGGAACATGTAAATTAAAAAAAATGCGATGGTGTTGCAAGTGCAAGTCTATTCATATCGGGCCTTGCACACCCCAGACCTTACGTTGTGTTCGATGTGGAATGTTTGGTCACAAGCTCACAAATTATACATTTCTTCGTAGTGTTTGTTGGATTTGTCAGAAAGAAGGTCATCGATTGAATGACTGTTTGGATGACAAGAAAATTGGTCAGGGTCAGGAGCGGGAGATGTAGGGGAATCTTCGTCAGTAGTTGGACAGAAGAGAAAGAACCCTCTTTCGCCTGAGGGTAGAATATTTCAAAGATCAGAAGATGATGCTACTAGAAGATTATATAACGGTATGTTTTGTTAAGCTTTATACTTATACGCATGATTATTTGATTATGGAGCTAATTGCTCTAGTGTTTATGTGGCTGTATGTGATGATTTGAGCATGACTACTTCTGATGTGACTGTTTCACTAGAAGTAGAGATAACTGACGATAACCGTTTGCTAGTTCATTTTATTGATGCCTATATCGGAGATTGATATCTTGTTAAGTATGTGATAGTTGAGCCAGTTTAGAAAGAGTATTAAATGCCATGAGAAGTTGTTTTCCGATTAATTAAATTACATGTTGCATGATGTCATATGTGTGGATAAGTGTTAGAGCACAATTGGTTTTATCTTTGCCTTATGAAGATTTGTCTTCTCATTTTGGATAAGTATGTATTTGTATTTTGATTAGGAAAGAGGAGCAGTTTGTTTCTGATGTTTGAGGGATCTAGAATACCTAGAGATATTTTCGAAGAAGATGTGATTAATTTATGTACCAAGTGTAGTCGTTACGATTTTTTGATATGCTATTTGGTGTGATTAATGCTCCTGCAATATTGATAGATTTGATGAATCGGGTTTGTCGACTGTTTCTAGATAAATTTGCGATCGTGTTTATCGATGATATATCTTGAATTACTCTAAAACTGAGTTTGAACACGGAGTTCACTTGAGACAAGTTCTAGAAATTCTGAAACGAGATCAACTTTATGCGAAATGTTCAAATGCGAATTTTGGTTACGAGAAGTACAGTCTGAGACACGTGGCTAATATTGACGGGATCCTGCGAAAGTTGGGACTGTGATGAATTGGAACGCACCGAAATAGTCTTCCGAGGTTAAGAATTTTTCTGGGGTTAACAGATTGGAGATTTTTTTTAAAAAAATTTCTCAAAGATTGTTGGTCAGTTGATAGAATTAGCCCGCAAGGATGTGTAATTTTGATGGATTATTGACCGAAATGAAGCGTTTCAGACTCTGAAGCTGTTGTTGTATCAGACTCCTATCTTAACACTACCTGATGGATTTGATAATTTAGTAGTGTATTGCGATGTTACGTTTGCAGATTTGAATTGTGTGTTGATGCAGCAGAATCGAGTAGTTGCCTATGCTTAGAGACGGATGAACATCATAAAAAGAATTATCCAATTCACGATTTGGAACTTGCGATTGTCGTTTTTGCGTTAAAACTGTGAAGACATCATTTACATGATCGTGAAAAGAATTATCCAGTTTTGGATTATCAATCATCAACCATCGATCGTGTTCCCAATTCAGGGCTTGCAATCCTCACACGTACTCAATTTGCGATTGCATTCAAACCGTGAATTGCGATTGCACTCTAGTCACGAATTGCGATTGCACTCTAGTCACGATTTGCGATTGCACTAGATAAACTAACCCTTATCGATTAATTGTGTTTTAAACATGATTTGTTGGATTAAAATTCCCATATTGCTCTTGGTTCACCATAATAGAATGCCCCCAAACGATCCCAAAACTTAATCAAATCTCACAAGAATGTAACAATAATTGCATCTAAGGAATTGTAGAGGTTTAGGGATTGTTACCTAATCGATTTTCAACAAAAATCCATAAATTTGGTTCAAAATGGACTATCTTCTCCTTCCTTTTGTCTAAGGTTAGCACATACACAACACACAGTGTTCTTCCAATCAGTTAATGGATGTAATAGAAATTTTATTATGGGGTTTTGTGCCGTAATTAAATACTTATATCACTCCTTTATTTCTCTTAGTGCCACAAATGGTCCTTTAACTTGTTAAGCTTTTCATTGAAGTTGTAAGAAGGAACAACACCCAAAAATATTTTCATTGTTATTGTTACTATCATTTGTACTATTAAATAAAAAACGGCGATGATATAATTGAATTTCTTTCTTTGAACAACCAAATATGAGCGCTCCATTCTCGAGTTTTTTAAGGGAGAAAAGTAATGGGAAACAAGTGAAGGGAAAGATTGGAAAATAAAAGGAATGATAAAGTTGTGTTTTTGAGTTTGAAGGAAAATAAAATTAAGGGAGACCCCTTTCCTTCCAAATCATCACATATTTGGGGCTTAGGTGCGTTTGGTACATAGAATAGAATTGTAAAAAAGTGAATACCAGATATTGGAATTATAGAGAAAATGATTAGTCTAGAGAATGAAAATTGACTATTTTGTTTAGTAGCATAGAGATATATCTAACACGGAATCATTACTCTAGTTTAATACAATAGGAAATTCAACAAAGAATTGTGCCAACCCTGTCAAACTCAAAACCAATTGGCAGATTCATACCCCATACAATTTCATACAAACATAATAATTTCTCAGATTCATACCCAAAAAAAAAAATAAACAACAGATTATTAGATTACATCCGATACAATTAAATACTAAAAAAAGATATGTGAGAAAGAGATAGATAAAATGAGAGAAGATTGAGACAGGGAGAGGGAGCAAGAGAGGAATAGTTAGAGAGAGAAATTGAGACAAAGAGAGGGAGTGAGAGAGAGACCGAGACAAAGAAATCTGACCGCCGAACCCTAGCTTGCCGCTGAAGTCGAAGTACCTTCGTTTGAGAAGGAGAGCTGCCGAGAACGGAGATTGTCATACGTACCTTTACTGGAGAAGGAGAGTCGTTGATTGTGAAGATGAGAGCAAAACGGGAGAAGCAGGATATGAATGGGAGAAGACGTGTCTTTGAGAAGAACGGAGAAGAGGGGAGATGAATGGGAGAAGACATGTTTTCCCATTCTCTTTTTCTCACATGTAAACAAACAAGAGATTCGTGTTTATTTCATTTTCTTTGTCTCTAACTCTCCGTACCAAACAGCTCCAATGATTTCCTTCATTTTCCTCCATTTCCTTCAAAAAAAAAACTCTAAAACACAAGGTTAGAGAAGGAATTTGATTTCAATTCCATCATATTTCATTACGTTATATTGGTTCACTGGTCCAACTGGTCGGACAGGTTGAACCATTTATGAACCGGACTATATTTCTATGAATTATTTTACAAAGAAAAATGTTTATTATTAATTAATATGTGTATGCGTACATTTGTTTAATCTGAAGTATTAACACAAAGTTCATATATTATATATACACACAAAAATCACGTTCCAGTTGCTACAGGAGGATCCTTTGGATCCATGGTATTCTATACTAGAGGAGCCTTTGGTTCTAAAGTACATTGGATGATGAGACGATGTCTTACGGGATCCTTGTAGGTATGATCGACACGGTCCCACGGATGGCGCCAATGTCGCTTCAGTAGACCTTCGTAGAAACTTTGGATGATCTCCGTCTTCAAGTTAGTTGAAGATGCCTGAAAGCAAACATAAAAGTTAGCTTCGTCACGAGCTCCGGCTCGTGACCAAGCTCGGATGCAAGGACAAGTTCTGGGTTCAAGAAGAAATAAATAAAGAAGATTTAATGATGAGAGAGAATGAAGATTATTGATTACCTTAAACTTGTCAAATGAGCTCATTATTTAGAAAGTTGTAGAGTGGGTATTAACCACGTGGTCGGAGATACTTCTGTCAGGCTACAAGTACAACAATTAATGCTTAAGTGTACTTGTGGCTAGACTAATTAATGCACACTTGACATTAAGATCTGACTAATTAATATCCGATTTCCCTTAAAAGCTGCTTTATTATTTGTACTTTTATCTATGCTGCTTGTACATTATTGATGTAAGCTTTATTTTCTTGTTCGAACTGATATGAACCTTAGGGAAGTAGGTTCGTATATATACTATCAATTGTAATTATATTATACGAAAACCTAATATAATAGTTAATCACTTATCTATATCTAGGCCTGACAATTCGGGTCGTTTTCATGTTAAATGGTTCGGTCGTGTTTGTGTCAACCATTTTCGTGTCGACTCTTTTTTGACCCAGTTTAGTTTCGTGTCGTGTTCGGTTCGTGTCACTTAATTCGTGTTCGGGTCGGGTCGTGTTTTCTTGTCGACCCATATTTGGAGAAAAATCAAGTTATATTTGCGTTCAAATAACTTGACTTTCATGTCGGGTTTTCATATCGAATAATTTTTTAGAAAAATGTTGCATGTATAACTTTTTTATATCAACTTTACTAAGCTTTTATTACGCATTTTAATCCTTTATTTGTTCAACTTCGCAAGCATCAAAAATCAAAATTATAAAACCAATATAGCAATTCTAACTTCTAAAACACAAATGCAAATAAAATTCACAACATAAGTTTGGGAATTCAAACATATGACTAAAAATTATCAAACACACGAATAAAATTTCATATCATGCACACCGTTTTTTCCCCTTTTCATTTTTTCTTCTCCCTTATTTCTTATTTCTATTCTTGGGTTATCAAAATAAATTTTTAAATGAAACAATTTTGAAAGTCCCGCTATTTTGACATTTTTTATACTAGTTAGTGACATAGTTCTAATTTATAATTTAAAATTTCTTAAAATTTTTGTAAGTTACATATTTTTTGGGGTTTTTTATTTTTATTATAAAAAGATCGTGTCAAACGGGTTACCTTCGTGTTATCGTGTTCTTGTCGAAAAGTTTCGTGTCATTTTCTGGTCGATTCATTTCTGACCCAATTCAGTTTTGTATCAGGTTCGTATCGACCTAAATCGTGTTCGGTTCAAATTGGGTTTCAGCTCGCGTTAGGATTTGACAGCCCTATCTATATCATAGCTACCATTCCTAAAGTCTTAAAATGCGTTACAACGGACATTTTAGTCTTTGGATACACCGTGACCCCTGCCTGGCTGCCTAACTCCAGAGGAAAACTCCATCGTCCATACCAGGCTTCTTAAAACAAAAACCCTCCAGCCATGGTTAACTGCTACTCTGGTATAGCTGCTAGCCCCTTACACCCATCTATTTTCTCCACCACCGTCACCGCCACCTCTGTGGTTTCCATCAAGTCTTCACTCAAATCCACATTCCCAATTCTCAGGAACACTACTCGATTAACGTCTAGTCGCCATCGTCGAGTCATTTGTGCTGCTGCCTCCACCAGTAGAGCTAGCACTACTCCTGACTATTACAAAGTTCTTAAAGTTCCTAGAAACGCTACTTTGCAAGAGATTAAGAGCTCTTATCGGGCACTTGCTCGTAAGGTTAGTTAGTTATCACAATTCCTTTGCCCTAATTAACAATTTAACATATTGGAATGAACCATCTTCTGTTGTTTTGTTATAATTCACTGGAAATATACTCTTTTAATTAATTGAGAAAGAATAGGGGTAGGAGAGATGAAAAAGAAATAAGGTTGCTGTTAGTAATAGCCCAAATTGCCAATTTGCCATTGTAAGCAAACTCCTATTCATTAAGCATTCATATCTCCGCAAATTTATCCTGAAAACCATATTTCTATATAGGGTTCACTTGATGGATTTAAAAGAAGCATAATTCGAAAGATCCTATCTTGTATTTGACAAATTATAAATTATGTATTGCACATCAACTATCCAATATGCATATTAAGCTATTCCTCCAAAGCAATCTCTTTCCTCAATTGTGTCAACAATGCAAATTTTCAACAAAAGTTTGCTATTACTTAACGGATTGATTGCACTGATGAGAAATATGTACAATTGTGAAGTTGGAGAAATCGATGGAACTTCTACCTATTATTTACTAGAAAAGAAGATATTAATGAGGGCACCAAAGATGCGAACGATGGTGATGTAAAACTAAGATCACAAATCCGGGGTCTTTAGTACTAGGAATAGTCCATGCAAAGACCTATACCCACATATATGTACACAGTACACCACATGCATACATCAACATTACACAAAAACAAACATATGCCTATATACACATAGTCACGTATAGTTAGTTATCTCTATAAACCTGTAAGTATATATGTGTAAGTATGCATACACTAATAGATACATAAACATAAACTTACACAAATGCGTATATATGCGCAATGTTGAATATTTATGATAAATACATCTCTATTAGCATGGTACCCACGCAATGCTGCGGTGGTGAATAGTTTCTACCCGATAACATGTCGTTATATAGAATATAGGGGTAAGATATTCATGCATAATTTTTACCTGGTAACATGTCGTTTCATTTCCTTTTCTTTTCTTTACTTTTCATGAACTCTTTTCTTTAGTTTAATAACAAGAAAACAACCCTTTTGACCTTCTTTTTATTTTTTGAGGTTGAGGAAATGTGTATATATGGAATAGTGTGTTTGTAGATAAGTGTGTAAAGTAGAAGAGAGAAATAAACGTTATTTGAGGGTATATTAGTAATTTTTAATTGCTGAAATTTTAAGAGGTTAAGTAAATTAGCAGAGAGAGTGTCAAATGTATTATAATGTAGTATAGATAAATGAAGATCTATGTATATATATGCATGCATGTGACCAGATGTAAGTATATGTATGTATGTATGTATGCATGCATCTATATGTATGTGTGTATGTAATACTATGCGTATGTACAAACACATTGTGCGTGTACAAGTATTACATATATATAGAGAAGGGATCAAATAAGAACTTAAATATAAAAAAGAACCATATGAAATAGAATCATTCTAGACCACAAATTTTTAATGCATCTATGGAATTTGGATGCATTTCACTAAATGCTCAAGAATTCCATAGATGCATTCGAAATGGATGATCCAGAATGGTTCTTATTTATATTTAAGTTCTTATGGAACCACCCCTATATATGTGTGTGTGTATAAAGTATAAACACACATATATATATGAACATGAAAGTATTTTGTGCCTCTTTTGCAACAGTATCATCCTGATATGAACAAGAGTGACGGGGCAGAAGAAAAGTTTAAAGAAATAAGTGCTGCATATGAGGTATCAAAATAAACTTTCAGCTCCTTTTCTATTTGTTTTTATGCAAATAAGATTACCATAATTAACCACTTTGCTTTATATTTTTGTTGTGTAGGTCTTATCAGATGAAGAGAAAAGATCATCATATGATCGTTTTGGGGAGGCAGGGTTACGAGGGGAATATGATGGATCAGGTGCTGGTTTCCAAGATGTAAGGATTGTATTATAACTTCATTAAAAAGCATTTGTTTTCTTCGCTCTCTATCTTTTTCTTTTTTTTTGTGGGGGGGGGGGGGGGGGGGGGGGGGGTTATTTGATGTTCAATTTGTTTGGTGTTCTGATGTTTTAGAACTTTCCTTTTGTTTTCCTTTTAGATGGACCCATTTGATGTGTTTGGCACCTTCTTTGGGGATTCAGATGGGTTTTTTGGCGGTAGGAATGAATCAGGAGGCAATAATTTCAGTTCAAAAAGCAAAGGAAGCTATGCTCTGAACATTCGGTAATCGTCCACCTACATTCGGTAATTTCAATAATATATATATAATGAAAATTTGAGTTTGTGTTCCCATCACTTGTTGATCATAAGGCAGCTTTACATGCTTATATAGTTATATACTTATATCCATTAATTTGTTGATCATTGTTTGATTTTTTCTTTTATAAAATTATGGTTTATGGATTTGTAGATTTATTGTTATTCAGGCATGATATATTTTTGAGTTTTGAAGAGTCCATTTTTGGAGCAAAGAGGGAAGTTGAAGTTTCATGCTCTGAGACATGTGAATATTGTGGTGGAACAGGAGCTAAATCAAGCAAGTGCATAATATCATGTAACCGTTGTGGGGGTAGAGGAGCAGTGGTAGAAACTCAGAAAACACCGTTTGGGGTTATGTCTCAGGTAATACCTCAACTATCCGTGCATTAATATGCAGTTTTTTCTTCTCTTTTCAATGAAATTGATGCCTTTTATTAATCGTTGTCATCTTTTAATTTCAAGGTAGTGAGTATTTGTTTTTAACTTTTTTAATTTTTCCAGGTATCTACTTGCTCAAAATGTGGTGGTGATGGTAAGATTATAACTGAATATTGTCAGTATTGTGGAGGTGAAGGCAATGTCCAGTCACTAAGAAGTATCAAAGTTGTCATCCCGCCTGGTGTGAGTGATGAAGCCACAATGCGAATGGAAGGAGAGGGTAACATTGACAAAACAAGGTTTGCTTTTCATGTAGCTAATCAGTTTCGGTTGTTTGATAATCAAATTTGAACCGGTACATGTAGATATTCTGAGTTTTGCATTGATTGAGCTATCTTTATAGTTACCACAAGGGGTGACAAAATATGTGTAGGGGTTGCAGTTGACCCGAACATAGGAAATAACATCCAAAGTTCCAAACCAAAGACGATACTATGATTATTTTTGTCAATATGTTGGGTCCAAACATGGGCACGCCATAGAAGTGGAAACCTGAACATGACGAGCACATGTTTATCTCAATGGGTCAAATGGGCTGGCAACCTAACTTATATCCCGAAAGACATATACAATTCAAATGGAAATAAACAATTCTACACAGTATATATGTTATTCACTCTAACAAATAATCACAACATTGAAAATACTAAATAAAAAGAATCAGAAAGAAAAGAAGAACTTCAAAATCCATATATCATATTAAAGACACGTAGAAATCACAAATTAAATTAAAAAAGTCGGGCAAGGAAGAAAAGCAAGATATTAAACAAAGAACGAAACTTCACTCATAACTTGTCCTAGAAGAGCAATCTTCATTGTTCCGGTTTCTTGTAAATGCATAGTGTTGTTCAATAAAGATCTGGTTGAAGGTCGCAGACGGGTTTATAGCTTTCTGATAGGAACTCAAATTGATATACTACATTAAATAAATGCTTTAAAATAAGATTACATAAGCGTTCCTGAATTTTGAGAATCAGGGGTCTTTTAACACCTCTCAGTTCTTAATTTTTCTTTGGTCCTATTGATCTAAGGCTCCCTATTTATATTACCTTCCTACCTTGGTAACCAAGCACCTATAAATCTATAATAAAGGTAAAGATAACAACTATATCCTAAAATAACAAAGATATCAAAATAAACAGAAGTCACCCTCACAAATTACCAAAAGGACGATTCAGCCCCTATTATTTTTAGAACGTTTTTGATAAACTCGACTTCTTCAATGCTGATCCGTATGATTCGTATCACTTTCTCTGTAAATAAAAGACCCATAACAGCCAGATCTAAGAACTAGTGCTCTCACAACCATGGTTGTTCAGTCACTTGTTGTCTCTACCATGGAAAATAAAAAGTGAAATGCATAAAAACAGAATAACCAGAACAGGTTATTGGTTACTGATCCTACATGGAGTCCTTAAAACTGAAAAAGAACCTGATCTTTAGCGACGATAGGTAGCAGCCATGGTGTAGATGACAGTGTGTTGGTTGTCATCACAATGGCGGAGAGTTCGCGGGGGTCTTTCTATTGTGGTAGATGGGTGAGGTCCGTTTGGATGCTGCTGGTAGGACGGCGGTTTATATGTCTCTTGAATGAACTTTTTGTTAAATGCAAATGATTCAAGATGGAGAGGTGAAATGGCACCTCGCTCTTGAATTTACATGTGTTCTCAACAAAAAAGATCATTCAAGAGACATAAACCGTCATCTGACTCACCACGGCAGACAATGCACCCGGCAAATTCTCTCCGACTTTGACGTCCACCAAGACACCGTCATCTACACTGTGGTTTCTAGTTACCGTCGCTCAACATCAAAAAGAATTAATTAATCTTTTGTTTATTTATTTTTGGTATTAGGGATTCCATGTATGATCAAGAGCCCAAAATATGTTGACTTCACTTCATATTAAAAATAACTATGTTCGTTCTATTAAAACAAATATACGAAGATGATGGTGGAATTGATGAGGAAAAAAGTGATGCTGATCAGGGGACTATGTTTGGCAAAGGTCAAGGGCACACGAACTGGTGTATTTAATTTGTTTCTCCAACTTGTTGGAGTTTCAAATCGAGTCAACTTGGCTCGAGTCAGTTACTAACTCCCGCGTCAGGGACTGAGTCATGTGCATCTACGAGTTGAACCATCTAGTCACCCGTTTAGGTCTATTTTGACTCGACTCATATCAAGAATCGTATGAGTTTAACAACTACGGTTAGAAGGTATAAAAATCAATCATCCTCGGTGCCAGTTCAATCACTTTATTTGGATGTTGAATCGGTATATAGGAGGTGTTTTGATGAAGATCGAAAATTAAGAACAACAAATCATACTCATCAAGAATCAGAATTTGAAATCAGAAGTAATATAAAACTGAAATTAGAACAAGGAAGATAACCCCAATCACCCACAACTTGGATGATTAATCCAGGGCACAACCCTCTCTTGATAGCCAACGCTACGAGCCGACTTACAAAAGCCAAATACATAATATTATTCTGCCTACATACTACCATACCCTATCCTTTATATATTAAAATTCTTTTCTAACTTATTTACTGTTTTAGTCCTTCTAAAAACACCAATAGTCTATTTCTTATCATTACTCCCGCCTTCCAAAAAAGTCTTGTCCTCAAGACTTGCTTCCAAATAGATCCCTAAGATGCTCAAGAACCGGGACTGTCAAGTCCCGCATAGTCAGCTCCGGTGACCCCAACTCCTCATATTGATAAAGGTTTCCTCCGTTAGCCTCATATTCATCATCTCCCAAAAGCAGAACTCGTAATTTCCCCTCCGGATACTTATGAGCTGGACCGAACTGTTTTACACAACAAAAACATCCCTTCTTTCGTTGTTCCTCCCATTCAGTTCGAGACAAGGAACGCACACCACGATCCCGATGCAACACTTGAGATCCCTCCGATGTAGTCGACACAGAATGACGAGAACTAGGTAAAGGAGGTGGTTCAGTCCCCTTAAGTCCAGCAACCACCAAGGGTGACCCACGAGCCAGAGATTGACCTAACGTCGCACCCCTGTCCCATTTGGAATGGTCCCTAACTCTACCCAAATGATGATATTGGAAACGAGACTGAGAGACGTTGCCCAGGGAAGGGCACAACATCTCTTCTACATCTTTAGCCAAGTACATGGCATCCAATCGCGATTGGGGACAATGGAGACGAACCCAACACTTTACTTCATCACGGAACCCGGCAACAAAGTAACCCATAGCTTGTGACTCCGGCAATTGCGGGACCAACGATAACAAGTACTCAAAATCATCAATGTAATCGTAAATGGAATCCGATTGCTTAATAGAAGCTAATTGTTCAAACGGATTCTGAATTTTGAGACCACTAAAACGTTGCAATAACTCAATTTGAAGTTGATCCCAAGTAAGAGAATCGTGAACCTGTTTGACGATGGTGAACCAATGCTGAGCAACACCAACCATACTCAATTGAGCCAATCGAATACTAAGATCTGCCGGAGTATTATTGATGTCGAAAAACAGTTTAGTCTTTTGAATCCACCCCTGGGGATCGAACCCATAAAATTCAGGCAACATCACCTTCGTCACTGCCCTTGGCAGAACCATAGCTCCACCGTGAAGAGTCGCACCACTACCACCAGAACTGCCACCTGCTGGACCACCAAGACCAGAACCCTCACCCATACCTGAACCTCCACCCAATCCCGAACCACTGCCACCACCAGGAGAATCGAAGAAAATACCTGAAATTCAATCTCCATTCAAATCAGCATTAGAGCGCTTGTCCTGGTGCTTCATCCAAGCCAACAAAACCTTGCGAAATTCTGCATTCTCTGCTCGATCAGCTTCCAAAACTGCTTTGATTTCTTTCACATCAGATTGCAATTGATGAATCGATTCCTCCTGTTGATCAAAACGTTGTTGTACAGAACGAGTTTCCATGACTGATTGACGATATGGAAACGTGAGATTAAACCAATCGATGGAAAAGGAAACTGTGAGGGAGGAGCGTGCTGTAACAATCGGCATGTCCAGGGCAGATCACGAACTGGTAGAAGCCATAAAAAACGAAATCAAACTGCATGAAAGAGCAATAGGCGGGAACAGATCGGAAGTCGCACAAGAGAAACGACAGGGTAGGACCAATGATGAAGATCGAAAATTAAGAACAACAAATCATACTCATCGAGAATCAGAAATTGAAATCAGAAGTAATATTGAATTGAAATTAGAACAAGGAGGATAACCCCTGTCACCCACAAATCGGATGATTGATCCAGGGCACAGCCCTCTTTCGATAGCCAACTTTACGAGCCGACTTACAAAAGCCAAATACGTAATATTTTTCTGCCTACGTACTACCATACCCTATCCTCTATTTATTAATATTCTTTCCTAACTTATTTACTGTTTTAGTCCTAAAAACACCAATAGTCTATTTCCTATCATGTTTGGAATTGCATTTGCAGAACAGATTTTGTGTTTGCAGATCTGCATTTTCAATAACCATTGCCATTATTATGCTGTAACGTTTTATTTTCTTTAAACATGAATAACATTCTCTCTAAACGACAACTATCTAGAATAACATGGTACGCCAACAAAAGGTACAATAATTATTTACATATTTGTGTTTCTATATACAACTACAGAGAAAAACACGGAGAAAAGTCTTCTTGTTTGGATAATTGATCTTTCCACATGTTTGGCTGCTAATCAGTTTCTCTGCAATTTACACCTCTTTTAATTAATTTCTTTCTCAGAACAAGCTGGTAATACTCTTGGTCTTTACTGCAGGAATAGAGTTGGTGACTTGTATTTATTTCTTCATGTTAAGCAAAAACATGGAATACGAAGAGATGGTCTTGATCTTTACTCAGATGTTACTATTGATTATTCACAGGCAATATTAGGTACTGTCATTAAGGTAAAAAGTGATATGAAACCAGTTAAATTTAAGTTTTGTCATGGTTATTTACAAACTTTCACATTGAACTTATCAAGGTGGTACTGTTAAATATAATTTCATTCTATCTAATAATGTTTAAGCTTAGAAAATTATATCTTATTAGGAAAGTAAATTATCCATTAAATACATTATAACACGCCTTTAAAGATAAAGAAACAAGATAAAAGATAATCAAGATAACTGCAATCTAAATTCATTTTAGTTTTTTTTTTCTCTTTTGTTGTGTGTAGTTCTGAGTTAGAAACTATCTATGTTTTAGGTTGAAACAGTAGATGGTCTAAAAGACCTCCGTGTTCCTTCTGGGATTCAGCCCGGGGAAACCATAAAGCTGTCGAAAATGGGAGTTCCTGATATTAATAAGCCATCTGTTAGAGGGCATCATCACTTCATTGTAAAAGTCCAGATTCCGAAATATATCAGGTAAACTTTTTTTTTTCAAAAGGTGAAACTATCCTGATTTTTTTAGTTCATTTTCTGTGATAAAATGAAAACTTTTGCCTCTGAAATTATTGATAAATAATATAAGGTTTTTGACCTCAATTGCGGTCATTCAATTGCTCAACAGGCGTGGAGAAAATCTGCACCTCTTGACTTTTGTTTTCTTTTTAAAATATAAGGTGGATTAGTTTGATTTCATAGAAAAATTCCAACCCCAAAAAAGTGGTTGAAAATGATAATATTATCATAATTTTGGATTTACTAACCATGTAATCCCATGTCCTTGCAATGTCAGCAATGAGGAGCGACTATTAGTTCAAAAGTTGGCAATGATTAGGCATCATAAAGTTGACGGTATGGCCTTCTTTTTATTCACTTTTTTTGATAATTAGTCAAGGGTACGGAGAGTTTTATTAACACAAATTAGTGACCAAAATAATTCTAGAATAATAAAAAAATGATTAAAAGAAGGAAACGTTTAGATTAATACGGAAGGTTAAAATGAAAATGAGAAATTAAATGAGAATGAGAGACTCAATCTCAGCCGTTCATTTTGTAAGTGGAATTCATGGATAGAGAGCGTGGAGGGATAGAGTGTGGCAGGGTGCATGTGGGGAATTTATGAGTGGGCAATGACATTGAAAGAGGGAGAATTGGACGGCTGGAATTGAATCTCTCATTCTCAATTAATTAAAGGTTCTCATTTGAACCTCTCACTAGATTAATATATGTTAATCATCTTATTAATTGTAAATGTTGTACAACTTCTCCAGGAGTAGAGGATGGCATCGTTGATAAAGATAGAAGAGATTCCTCTTACACTAGCGAAAAGCCGGCTACATCTTTATGGAACTCAATCTTGGGCATATTAGGGTATGCTTCCTAACTACATGTCACTCGATTATTAATCGTATCTCTTTTCAGGTGCCTTTTTGGGTTTCTAGTTAATCGGGTTGGATTAACGAGGTTTCGGTTGTTGTTATGATATTTTAGAGTCAAATTTTAAAACAAAACACAATTTGTATGAAGTCGTGTAAATTAAAATGCTAATTTTAAGGTAGATTAAAGTATTTTAAAGATATAATTTGAAGATTGAACTATATCCTATCATTTTTTTTTTTAAAAATTCATTTTTCCTTTGATTTTGGTGGCATAAAAAACCACTGGTGGCATCCGCTCGAAAATGTTAAAATTTTAAACTACGTCTGTAAAATTGATCATGACAGGCGCAGACAATCTGGGGATCGATTTGGTTCAATGACGATGTGCATGCCAGTGTTCCCGAAACAATATTCACCAAATTCTCCGACAACGATTCATACTGCTATCATTTTTATCGTTACATTTACATTTATGAAATCTTTAGCAAACGTAAAACGAAAACAACGATAGAGATCGGCATAGATACACTCACAAAACTTATAAAATCAAACAACACTTGTTCAATATCTTTTATGAAATCTTTAACATCCCTATATTCCCTAGTCTTTAACCCTTTCAAGCAAGTCACAAATAATAAAATAATAACTTAAAAACAAATATGAAAATCTCAATCTACCAAGTAAAATAAAGTAACCCAACAAGAATTGTTGATTGCCATCTTTGTATAATCACCCCATTTGACTTCTTCTTACCATCATCGTCATCACTATCATCATCACTGATATCTTTCGGGTGATCAAAGTTAGCCGGAACCAGAGTCTCCGGCATAGTGTCATCACCTGATTGCTGACTCACCGGGCCCGGGGCCTCCGATGGCGGTCTCAGACTCGGTGGCAACCCTTGACCATGGGTCACATTGATACTGAACCGTTGCCCATTTTCACATTGCTCACCATCATAATCACTCGAGAAAAAGTATTGAGGCCCGACCTTGACTAGGGGCACGGCTACAGAAACCGGGTGAACCGTGGAGGCTGATGGGTCAGGTGATGCGTACTGGAACGTATCGTTATCGAGTGCATTGCTGTCGTCACAAAGG
This sequence comes from Pulicaria dysenterica, assembly GCA_947179395.2. Taxonomy (NCBI): domain Eukaryota; kingdom Viridiplantae; phylum Streptophyta; class Magnoliopsida; order Asterales; family Asteraceae; genus Pulicaria; species Pulicaria dysenterica. Next base: position 36,589,318 of record OX359295.1, read on the forward strand.
GTGTAGATGGTTGAATTGTATGTTTGCACAACTGTGTGATTGTTGTCGGTGTTGAAAACTGCGGGAGGAAAAAAACGATTGAGTAAAACAAAGTTTTGAGTAAAACAAAGTTTTAGAAAGGGACTTGTGAAGAAATCTGCTGGATAGCAAGTGTGTTTTCAATGATAAGAGAGATATTAAAAGAATGTACAATCATTGTTGCTTGAAGTACAACCTAGTTTGCTGTTTATAGTTGTCAATCATGACAGCTGACACTAACCACCCACACACATGTCATGCATGTTATCTACTAAATTCATTTTACCTCTTTTTTTCTTTTGACAAAATAAAGGGCAATAGTATTTTTTTTTTAATAAATTTTTTATGTATTTTTATGTGTGAGGTTGATGTGTAAGGTTTCGTTATTTCTATCAAAAATTTTTTTTTGTTATTTTTATGTTTGAGGTTGATGTGTAAGGTTTTATTATCTAATAAATAGTTTTTATAACGTACATTGATTGCTTTTATTTTGTTATGTATGACTAGAAACTATTATGTATTATGTAATATATAGAGATAAACTTTAATAAAAAAATCTAATTTTTGTGAGTTTCTTCAAGTTTTTGGATTCTTTGCATGCTTTTAAGCATGGTAATTTTTATAATTCTATGAGTTTTTTTAATAAACTTTGAAAGAATTATATTTTCATTGTAATGACACGTACAAGGTATCATGTGCAAGAATTATATTTTCATTATTAAGTATTTAAATGATACTTTTAATTAATTACCCAATTAAACAAGCTATCATGTGCAAGTGTCTTCAATCACACTAATTAGAATGCTTAAAGAATTTACTCACTTTAGGTGATATAATTGTATTAATGAAAATAATTGAAAACATACTGTGAATTTTAGCTAGAAAGAGAAAGAGCATGTGAAAAAATTAAAGTAAATCATCCCTATTTGATGAATGGCATTCAATAAAATTGTTTATATATAAAAACTTTATATTTTATCAATCTGTATCATGCATTGTATCTATTATATACAAATAAATTTCCTTTTCAAAATACTTTTATAATACATCACAAATTCTTCCATTATATAAAAAATGTTTCATTTTTCTTGTCTAAGAGTGGTAAAATTACTTCTAGATTATGATCGAGTTATTAAGTTCAATTCTTATAGATTAGATAGGGAAGTGCTAATAATTTAATTAATAAATATAAACCTATAATAATTTAAATAAAAAAACACTCCAAATTTAATTCCTGTTATAATGCCACTAAAATTATTCCAACCACCATTAGTAAGATTGCTACATGTACTTAATATTAGGAAAATCTATAAATTGGTAAGTTAATTTTTCAAGTTTACAAGCTTATCAATATAATCCTATTTTTAATTTTTAAGTTAATTAGAAAATGAAATTAAGTAGGTTCATATACAAGTTTTCTACCAATGAATAGAGATAATTCCCAGAAGAAAATAACAAATTAAAAGAATTATTCACAAATTAATTATAAAAAAAGGGAAGACAGAGAGAAAGAAGTGAATACATACTGAGGAAATCACCAAGAGAGAAGGTTTTGGAAGAAGCCCATTTTTGGTAATCAACAGTTGGCTTCATAAGTTTGTCAAACCAACCAAGATCATCTCCAACAGTGTAGTTCTTGTATCCTGCAACTCTTCCTGTGCTATTTAAACTTATTATCATTAATATCACAACCACCCATATAACCTTCATCCTCATCTCTCTCTCTCTATCTCTCTCTCTCTAAATGTGTGTGAAAGTGAGTGTGAGAGAGAGATCTAATCTTGATCTGATTGTGGAGTGAGTGCAAGATGATAGATGCTGCTTTCAAGGTCGCTTTCTTTGCCTACACACAACCAGATGCTTAAATTTACTGTATTTATGTGTGATGTGTCTATATCTATATATACACACACAAAGAGAGAGAAAGCGAGAGTATATAAATATGTTCTATCTTTTAATTTTTGCTGAATAATATCTTCTATCTTTTTGCTTTTTAATCCTCGTATTTTACTAAACATAATTTATCATTTTCTTTCAAAAAAAAGTATAAAGAGTTACATTTTGTCTTAAAATGACTATTTTTATATTTATAAGAAAATATGATATGTCATTAATGACCACAATATAAGAAGATAATAACCCTTTAATTAAACATAATCTATTATCTTCTTTTATAAACATAAAAGTAAAAATGTTCCTATTTTGTTTTAAAGTAAAACACACATCCTTTATAGCTTTAGTTTATTCAATGTACGGTTTCAAATTCATAAAATAAGGTAACTCATCCCGTGAGGTTTAGAGATCGGTGATACGTCACGATTTAATAGCGTGAAAGGATATAAAATTACGTAAATTATATATATTGCTATATTTTTCAGGAGATATATTTTTGCTCTGTTTTACCTTTTTAATAATTTATATTAGTGTGCATTATATGTTATTATATATTATGACGTCTTATATGTGTATAACAATTTTTAGAAATACATAACAAATACAAGTAGTTAATATATATATATATATATGATACAAGTTGATAATGCATAAAACTATATTACTATATTTTACAGGAGACATCTCTTTGCTCTGTTTTACCTTTTTTAATAATTTATATTAGTGTGCATTATATGTTATTATATATTATGAGATCTGATTTGTGTATAACAGTTTTTAGAAATACATAACAAATACAAGTAGTTAATATATATGATAAAAGTTGATAATACATAAAAACTAATATGTATGTATATTTTTATTATGTAAAGATCGCATCTTAGAAATGATATTGACTTGGTGGTTTTTTTTTTTTTTTTTGAACAACAATAAGATTTTTATTATTGAATCTAGCACAAGTAGCTAGAAGGAAGAAAAATTATAGGGAGATTTCACTAGAAGGATTAATGCACCAGTTTATCCAATACAGTTTCCTTTTAAGCTTTCCTTTTGTATTTAACCAGAAGAGCGCCAAACTTTGAATGCTTCCTGTGAGCACCACCATTGGGGTATCTTTTTGTTCAAAAACCTTAGCATTTTGATACATAAATAGATGTGGAGAAAGCCTCCAATCTATCTCCTGAGAATGCCAAACGCTATCTAGTTGCAACCCCCTTGATAGAAGGTTCCAACGGGTAGGTAGCCTAAGGTGTGTTAATCGCCAAGTCATGATGTTGATCTTACTTGGTACCATTTTTAACCAACTCATTTGGGTAGTCGACGTATTTGGAAGCATATTTTCTTCGATTTTTCTTTTCAAGGAGGTCACCATAAATTTCCCCGATGATTCTAATTCCCATGACCAAGTGATTGTGTCTACCCCATTGGTGTTATTGATAGAGGGGGAGAACGAATCATGAAGTTCGATATTAACCGAGAGTAAGGGAGAGTGTATATTTGCTATTGCGCCCCAAACACCTTTTTCTTCTAGAGTTTAAAGGATTGCTTCAAGACCTCTGTTGAACCCATGAAGTGAATGGATTACTTGTTTCCAAATCGATCCATTATCTGTTTTTAGTCTCCACCACCATTTGGAGAGAAGGGAAAAAATGTGTTGGGAAAATAAGAATATAATTTATATCCTCTGTTGTTAATTCAAAGATTTACAATATGTTTATATAATTGTATACACTAACATTAACATATGTGCACATATACATATATAATCAAGCAAATAAATACTTAAATTTATTTGTTACAAATTAAATCGTATAAATCGTCAAAATCCAAATCGTCCAAGATAAAGCGCCATCAACGTTCAAGATGAAGCATTCGACGAAGATTCCTACAAGAATAAATTCAAATGATATGAGCTTACAAATAAAATAATTAAAGTAGTTTAAGTTTTTATAATAATTATTTTTATAAAAACTTTTATAAAAATGACAGATTTTTATAAAACTCATTTGTGTTGGGTGATTAAATCTAAGACTTCCCATTTTAAGTAAATAACAAACACAATCCTACTTTGAAACAATACACCACCATAATTAGCAAAGGAATCTCCCAAAGGGGTAAAATTCCAACATGCTTTGTGTATTGGTTTCCAAACTTCCATTTTTGTGTTTAAATTCAAACATTAGAAGTATGGGATCAACCAACCTTTTGAACATCTACTTTTCAGTTGATTTTTATGGTAAAAATGAGTTGAGTGTGGTTTTAAATAAAGCCCAACGTCTATATTGCAAAGAACAAGAAATGCCAGATGACTGACGGTCGATTCCACGGTCGACCGTGGTTCGACCGTGGGAAGTCTGGACAGTTTTGAGACTTGGACCTTTTTTCTTATTTAAACCAACTCAAACCTCATTCATTACTCACCTCTTGCAAACACAAAACATTCATAATACTCTCTAATACTTGAGCTCATATCTTTGAATATTATTTCATCTTTCAAGTTCAAGATTCAAGCAAGAGTCAAAGCCATCAAAGCTTAAACACTACTCCATACTTTCATATTATTTGTAATAGTGTAAGGATCAACTCTATCCTACCAAATTAGAGTGAAGTGAGGATCAACTCTAGCCTTGAGAATTAGAGTGAAGAAAGGTTATCTTTACCTTATTTGCAAGTTTGAAGATTAATTCTTGCAAGTATAAAAAGAGAAGTGTAAAAGGTTTATCTCTACCTTCAAAGAGAGAAGCTAGTGGATCAAATTCTTGGTGGGTGAGGTCAAGGAGTGGATGTAGTGCAAGTTTGTTAACACTTGCATGAACCACTATAAATCATTGTGTTCAACTTGTGATTGGTGATATCTCTCTAACTCTATATCTTTTATTTTCTTGCAAGAACTTATAAAAACTTCAAAAATTGGACATATAACCTATTCACCCCCCCCCCCCTCTAGGTTCCAACAATTGGTATCAGAGCAAGTTGCTCTTGATAATTTTTGAAAACTTGCTTTGAAGTGTTCTAAAACATTTTTCAAAATTTCTTTGAGTTGAAAATGGGACAAAACTTTGTAGAAGGGAATTCTATGGTTAGACCTCCACTTCTTGAAGAAAAAGGTTTTTGTTTTTGGAAACAAAGGTTTATGACATATGTTAAAGCCAAAGATGTTGATCTTTGGGAAATCATAGAGGATGGTGATCATGTGCCAAAAACCTTTGATTCTAAAATTGATGCATATGTACCAACTCCTAAGGACAAATGGGATCAAGATGACAAGAAGATGATTTCAAAAGGTTTTGAAGCAAAACTCTTTTTATACAATGCACTACCTAGAAAAGAGTATGAAAGAGTTTTTATGCTAGATAGTGCAAATGAAATTTGGAAATCTCTTGTCACCACCCATCAAGGAAATGCTCAAGTCCTAGACAACAAGGTTGAGTTGCTTGTACAACAATATGAGCAATTTAATATTCTTGATGAAATGAGCATTGATGAAGCTTTTTCTAAGTTTAATACTATTGTCACTAGTCTTAAGTCACTTGGAACTAGTTATTCTAACAAGAAAATTGTGAGAAAGTTTCTTAGGGCTCTTTCACCAAAATGGAGAGCTAAGGTGACGGCTATTGAGGAGTCAAAAGACTTAAATCTACTCCAAATGGATGAGCTTATTGGAAACCTCAAGGTGTATGAGGTTATCATGCAAAAAGATGATGAAATAGCCAAATTAAAAAAGGAGAAGTCAAAATCTATTGCTCTCATAGCCAAACATGTTAAAGAATCCTCAAGTGATGAGGAAGATGATGGCAATAGTGATGATGATGAAGAATATGCTATGATGGTGAGAAATTTCAAGAAATTTTTCAAGAGAAAGGGTAAGCATGTAAAGGCTCCCTTTGACCCAAAGAAGTACATGTACAAGCAAAGCATTGATGCAAAGAAATACAAGAAACCATCAAGAGAATGCTATGGGTGTGGTGACTCTTCACACCTCATTGGTGATTGTCCAAAAGTTGCTTCAAAGAAGAGAGAAAACCACAAAGCATTCATAGGAGGAGCATGGAGTGATAGTGGTGATGAAAATCAAGATGACATCAAGGATGAAACATGTCTCATGGCATTTGAGACAAGTGAGGTACAATCCGATTCAAGTTATTATAGTGATAATGACCAATATGATCAATTGTGTGACTTTAGTTCAAAAATTCTTGCAAAAAATGAGGAACTAAAGTTTGAAAACAAAAATTTGAAAAAGGAGATTGAAAAGTTAAACTTGACTATTAAAGATTTACAAAGTCAAGTTGTTCCTCATCTATCTCCAATCTTGATAAGTTTGGAGAATAAGCTAAAGACAAATATTGACAACTCCACCTTGTCAAGATTTGAAGAGAGCACACATAGGCTAGATGAAATGCTTAAAGTCCAAAAATCATCAAATGATAAGGGTGGTCTTGGTTTCTCAAGTTGTTCTAACACCATGCCTATGAGCCATGTGAAAACAATCCAATTTGTGAAAGAAAAAGGAAAAGAAAAAATCCAGGAGACTCACGGTCGATCCACGGTCGATACCGTGCATCGACCGTCGACCCACTGGAAATTTTCAAATTTTCAAAATTTGTCCCTTGGCTCTAGTTCTTCCACTTGTAGACCAAAAGTTGCAAGTGATGAACAAGTAAAAAGATTTTACACTCCAACCATAAGGCATGGACTTGGATTCAAAAAACCTAAGTCAAATGTAGTTCAAAGACCAAAGCATTTCATCAAACCTACTAACTCTTTGAACACATGGTATCATAAAGGTTTCAAGATTACTCAAAGGTGGATTAGAGTAGGAGTTTTTGATGCTAATCATCCTGGACCCATGAAACATTGGGTACCAAAAGTTTGAATGATCATTCCATGTGTGTAGGCTTGCAACAAAAATTAGATTATGTCTCATGAATGGATACTTGATAGTGGTTGCTCAAAACACATGACCGGAAATAGAGAACTCTTCACATCATACAAAGAGTATGATGGAGGACATGTGGTGTTTGGAAGCAACCTAAGAGGAAAGGTGGTTGGTAGAGGTAACATCCTTCATGACAATATTAAATTTACAAATGTTGAGCATGTTAATGGTCTAGCTTATAACTTGATAAGTGTTGGTCAATTGTGTGATAAAGATTTGAATGTTAGATTTTCCAAGCATGAAAGTGTTATATGCAAAGATGATCATGTGCTAGTAAAAGGTGTTAGGAGGAATGGACTCTATACATGTAGACTTGGTGACAATCCTAACACTCAAGTATGTCTTACATCTATTGTTGATAACTCAACTTTGTGGCATAGAAGACTAGGACATGCTAACATGAGATTATTGCATAAATTGTGTAGTAGTGATCTTGTTAGAGACATGCCTATTGTAAAACTTGATAATCATTTTTGTGATGCATGTAAGATAGGTAAGCAAGTGCATTCATCTCATAAGTCTAAAAATGTCATATCCTCTAAGAGATGTCTTGAGCTTTTGCATATGGATCTTTTTGGACCTTCATCAATTCAAAGCTATGGAGGAAACTTCTACACACTAGTTGTTGTAGATGATTTTTCAAGATATACATGGACATCCTTTTTGAAAACAAAAAATGAAGCTTTTGACAAGTTTAAAATTCTTGGAAAGAAAATTCAAAACCAATTTGGTTGTACGATTATTTCAATTCGTACCGACCATGGTAGAGAATTTGACAATGAAGCGCAATTTGGAGCATTTTGTGATAAACATGGAGTTTCTCATAACAATCGGCTCCTCGCACTCCTCAATCAAATGGGGTTGTTGAGAGGAAAAATAGGACTTTACAAGAAATGAGTAGGACTATGCTTAATGAACAATCCATACCCCAAAAGTTTTGGTATGATGCGGTCTCAACGGCCACATACATACTCAATAGAGTTTTGATTAGACATATGCTAGGTAAAACACCCTATGAGATTATCAAAGGTAGGAAACCATCCTTAGGTCACCTTAGAGTATTTGGAAGCAAGTGTTTTATCCTTAACACCAAAAACTATTTGACCAAGTTTGACCCAAAAGCCTATGAGGGTATCTTCTTAGGATACTCTCTATATAGCAAAGCCTATAGGGTACTAAACAAATCCACTATGGTTATGGAGGAATCCCTTAATGTTACATTTGATGAATCTCCACCACCTAAGACTCAACCTCTAGTAGATGATGACAAACTAGAAGAAGAAGCCATTGAAACACAACTCTCTAGACTTGACTTAGATAAACCTAGTGACCAAAATCCTATAGTAAATGATAAGATCACTAGTGAACAAAATGAGGTTAGGGAAAATAGGAACCATCCAATAACCCAAGTTATAGGAGACCTAAACCAAAGACTCACTAGATCCCAAGCACAAAACCTTAGTACATCCTTTGCCTTTGTGTCCCACATAGAACCCAAGAATATTAAAGAAGCACTTAAGGATGAAAGTTGGGTAATGGCAATGCAAGAAGAGTTAAACCAATTCACTAGAAGCCAAGTGTGGGACTTAGTACCTTTGCCTAGTGGTCATACCATAATAGGAACCAAATGGGTGTTTAGAAACAAAGTGGATGAAAATGGAGTCATTACTAGGAATAAGGCTAGATTAGTCGCCCAAGGATATAATCAACAAGAAAGGATAGATTATGATGAAACATTTGCTCCGGTTGCTAGATTGGAATCCATTAGGATTCTACTTGCTTATGCATGTGCCGATGATTTTAAACTATATCAAATGGATGTCAAAAGTGATTTTCTAAATGGTTTTATAAAAGAGGAAGTCTATGTATGTCAACCTCCCGGATTTGAAGATCCAATTAATCCATCTCATGTATACAAACTTAGAAAAGCATTGTATGGTCTTAAGCAAACACCCAGAGCATGGTATGATAGATTAAAATCATTCTTGTTGAAAAATGCCTATATCATGGGAAGAGTTGATAATACCTTGTTTACAAAGAAGAGGAAAATTGATATATTGATTGTGCAAATTTATGTGGATGATATTATCTTTGGATCTACATGTAAAGATTTATGTGATGAATTCTCAACCCTTATGCATAATGAATTTGAAATGAGCATGATGGGTGAATTGAATTACTTTCTTGGACTTCAAATAAAACAATATGAAGATGGTACATTCATTAGCCAATCTAAGTACATCAAGGATATGCTTAAGAAGTTTGATTTTGAAAATGTGAAACCTATGTGTACTCCTATGGCCACCAACACACACTTGACACTCGATGAAGAAGGTGAAATATTTGATAGTACAAAATATCGTGGTTTAATCGGGAGCTTGCTTTATCTAACGACAAGTCGTCCCGATATTATGTATAGTGTTTGTGTTTGTGCACGCTTTCAGGAAAATCCCAAGAAATCACATTATGAGGCCGTTAAACGAATATTCCGGTATATAAAGGGAACAATCAATTTAGGTTTGTGGTATCCAAAGAAGGGTGGACTTGACATCATGTGTTATGCGGATTCGGATCTTGGAGGATGTTACTTGGATAGAAAGAGTACAAGTAGAGTATGTGCATTCATTGGATATTGTCTTACTTCATGGTTTTCAAAGAAACAAACATCCGTAGCTCTATCAACAACTGAGGCCGAATACATAGCTGCAGGAAAAGCATGTGCACAAGCACTATGGATGCAACAATCCTTATTGGATTATGAGGTACACTTAAGTGATATTCCTATTATGTGTGATAATAAAAGTGCTATTGATTTAAGTAAAAACCCTGTTTTGCACTCTAGAACTAAGCATATTGATATTAGACATCATTTCTTACGCGACAATGTGCAAAAAGGAAACATTAGCTTAGAAAATGTTGATTCGTGTGAAAATATTGCGGATATATTCACTAAACCACTTAAGAGAGAAACATTTGATCTATTGAGACTTGGTTTAGGAATGATGGAGCATGTGCCTTAGAAACATATGCATGATTATGTGAAAAAGTTCAAATTTAAGTGTCCAGGGGATTCACGGTCGAATCACGGTCGAAGCCGTGTATCGACCGTGGGCTTACTGTCAAAATTGGTCAAAAAAAAATATCATAAATAACACGCGGTCGATACACGGTCGACCGTGTATCGACCGTAGTAACAGAGACAGATATTTTACCCTAAGATGCCATTTTTCTCTCTCTTCTTCACTTTATCTTCACTCTTCTTCTCTCTCAAAACCCTAGCCGCCCCCCAACCTCCATTGACGGTTTCAAGCTCAAAAAATCACAAAAATAACTATTTTTTTACCGTTGAAATCACAACAAAAATAAGGATTACCTTACGGTCGAAGATCCGGTCGACCTCAAGCATATTTTCACGGAAAATTCTCGGGTGAAGCTTCATTTTCCTCGATCTTTTTTCGGTTTTTCGCATCTCATTACGTCTCCTTCATCTAGCAAGGTATACTTTCTTCAAACTTCTCTTTTCTCTCCTCCTAGGCTTCGATTTCTGCACTAAAAATATATGAATCTTATAAAAGTGTATATTATCTTCATGTTTGAGAAATTCTTTTCTTTCTCGAAATTCTTACATAAAGATGATGAACTATAAACCGAAATCTTTTGAACCTTATGAAGGATAAACCGAAATTTTTTATTATTAAGAAATTTTTTTTGAAAACCGAAATTCTCTCAAAGAAAAACTTAAGGAAACATAAATTTTTAAAAGGGATTTAATTATTTTTAAGATAGCAATTATTTTTCTGAATAATAATTTTTGAAAAACTAACATTTTTTTTACTATTTTCATGAGTTAAGTATGAAAGTGATATACTACTGATACTTAACTTGTTGGGTTAAGTATGAAAGTGTTGTGTGTGCTGAAACAATGGGATTAAAATATTACATATCTTGTTACAAAGGACAAAAGGACAAAATTTTAAAAATCTGTCAAGCTCCCTTACGGTCTAACTACGGTCGACCATATATCGCCCGTAGATATATAACCCATTTGAAGACCAATCCAGCCTCTTCACGGTTGAACCACGGTCGATACCGTGTATCGACTGTGAACCCTCTGGATTTTTTTCAAATTTCTTAATTTTTAAAATTTCAACTTTTAATTTCTAAATTCACTTTAATTTTGTTTCTTATAGGTCATCTAACAATAGTATACACTTTATTCATAATTTTCAAACCTTTCTCACATCTAGAACACACACACACACTCTATATGTACACATTATTATTAGAGTTTGCTATTTCTAATTGGCATATTCTTACATGTGTTGCATATACATTAAATTATCATATGTCTTGTCATATCTTTTTAAAAATATACATGCTCTTCTTCAAATTATGTCATGACAAGAAGAAATGAACATAGTTTGCACATTTAGACACACACTAGTTCTTAACTACAATTGCTTATTAATTATATATTCATACGAGTATTATCTTGTTAGATTAACATGCCTCGTGTACGTACTTCTGCATCCAAGAAACAAGAAAATCCTACATCGCGACAAAATGCCAATGCCCTCAAAAAACGTGGAATAAACGAGGGTCGCTTGGTTGTAGTCAACCAACTTGATCAATTTCAAACTCAAGCTACTTTTGCAGCTATTGGTTGGACCATTTTTCTCACTCTCTCCAATATCCTTTATAAATATTGCATATATGAGTTTTATGCCTCTTTCAACTATAATGAAGATGAGGAACTCATTACCTTCACCATTGAAGGGAAAGATTTTGTGTTCACTTTAGCTCAATTAGGCATGATTCTTCATGTTCCCTCCTCTGGTTTGAAATTTTATAGCACCGCCCATAGTTTAACCTCTCTTCCGACTCTCTCACAATTGCCGACATTATTGGATCAATTTGCAAACCCAATATTCCTCACACTACCACAAACCTCTACGGAAGAGATCTTCTTCCCGAATGCGCTGTGTGGAATAAGATAATTGATTCGAACATCTTTCCCAAATCCGGGAATAATTCTGAAATCAGCTCCATTCAAGCCGTTCTACTTCATGCCCTAAAATCAAGGTCACCAGTCAACGTCATGCACATTCTTGCCAAACGCATGAGTGGACTTGTCACTAGCCGTCGAGATCTTCCTTACGGGCGTCTTCTTTCCTTACTTTTTACCAACCTTCCGGAGGTTCCTCGCATTGCCTCTACTCCAACTTCCTCCGTTGCCATTGACCTTGCGACACTTCGCAAGATGTCTTCCCACAAAGGAAAGAAACGTGCACACTCCTCTTCTTCCGGTGATACGGAAGCCGACATCGATGCTTTTACTTTTGGGGATGAGGAGGAGGAGATCGAGGTGGACAACACTATTCCACCAAACTACGGGATGGTAGAGGGCGACATGGATCAACGCATTGCGGCTCTATATCGCAATGTCAACGAATTGAGGAATGAACATCGGGCTTTTGAGAAAAAGATGACAAAGGAGGTGAAAGGCGTCAAGAAAATGTTAAAGGCCATCATGAATGCCATTTCATGCAATATCGGCACGGATGCGGGTGAACCATCTCACCCATGATGACATATCTCTTATGCTTACAAACAATTTAACTTTAACTTGTATGTTTGGAAACAATTTATCCTTGGGTTGTTAGTGTTGAGAACAATTAACTATGCTTTCTAAGGCTTAGGGTTTGGTGATGCATGCACAATTTTAATCTTTGATTATGTATGACTTATGCTTCTATCTATCTTAACTTGTAATCTTGTATGATTTGCTCTTATATGATGACATATATGCTTATTTTATTGCATTGGTTTGACATGCTTACATATGTTATGCACCTTGGATGGTTTATATATATTATGCCATCACCCTCCTTGGCAAGACCTTGGTAGTTTCTTCATCCACTTTTATAGATTTCAAGAAGTGGAGTTCTACAATTAAGGGGGAGTTTCTTTTCAAGGGGGAGCACAAGTCTAGGGGGAGTCTTTTTTGTTAAAACAAAAAAGGGGGAGAAGGTATATATATGTATAAATGCACATGTTAACATGTTAAAGTTGTTTATACAATTTGTTCACAAATTGTAAATTTTTGTCTTTAACAAAAAGGGGGAGATTGTTGGGAAAATAGGAATATAATTTATATCCTCTTTTGTTAATTCAAAGATTTACAATATGTTTATATAATTGTATACACTAACATTAACATATGTGCACATATACATATATAATCAAGCAAATAAATACTTAAATTTATTTGTTACAAATTAAATCGTATAAATCGTCAAAATCCAAATCGTCCAAGATAAAGCGCCATCAACGTTCAAGATGAAGCATTCGACGAAGATTCCTACAAGAATAAATTCAAATGATATGAGCTTACAAATAAAATAATTAAAGTAGTTTAAGTTTTTATAATAATTATTTTTATAAAAACTTTTATAAAAATGACAGATTTTTATAAAACTCATTTGTGTTGGGTGATTAAATCTAAGACTTCCCATTTTACGTAAATAACAAACACAATCCTACTTTGAAACAATACACCACCATAATTAGCAAAGGAATCTCCCAAAGGGGTAAAATTCCAACATGCTTTGTGTATTGGTTTCCAAACTTCCATTTTTGTGTTTAAATTCAAACATTAGAAGTATGGGATCAACCAACCTTTTGAACATCTACTTTTCAGTTGATTTTTATGGTAAAAATGAGTTGAGTGTGGTTTTAAATAAAGCCCAACGTCTATATTGCAAAGAACAAGAAATGCCAGATGACTGACGGTCGATTCCACGGTCGACCGTGGGAAGTCTGGACAGTTTTGAGACTTGGACATTTTTCCTTATTTAAACCAACTCAAACCTCATTCATTACTCACCTCTTGCAAACACAAAACATTCAGAATACTCTCTAATGCTTAAGCTCATATCTTTGAATATTATTTCATATTTCAAGTTCAAGATTCAAGCAAGAGTCAAAGCCATCAAAGCTTAAACACTACTCCATACTTTCATATTATTTGTAATAGTGTAAGGATCAACTCTATCCTACCAAATTAGAGTGAAGTGAGGATCAACTTTAGCCTTGAGAATTAGAGTGAAGAAATGTTATCTTTACCTTATTTGCAAGTTTGAAGATTAATTCTTACAAGTATAAAAAAAGAAGTGTAAAAGGTTTATCTCTACCTTCAAAGAGAGAAGCTAGTGGATCAAATTCTTGGTGGGTGAGGCCAATGAGTGGATGTAGTGCAAGTTTGTTAACACTTGCATGAACCACTATAAATCATTGTGTTCAACTTGTGATTGATGATATCTCTCTAACTCTATATCTTTTATTTTCTTGCAAGAACTTATAAAAACTTCAAAAATTGAACATATAACCTATTCACCACCTCTAGGTTCCAACAAGATGTTTTGTTGATAACAAAAAATTATAATGTATATAAAAAAACTATCAAGGTTTTGCAATAGCCAATAGGTTTTGACAATTTTTTATACTATAAATGTATATTTACCAATGTTATCCAACATATTCTTATCAATAATCTGAGTCGAGCCAAGTAGTAGGAAATTTGGGATCGCTTAGTTTGGTTTTAAAAATTGTGTTTGACCTCGAGCTTGAATATTTCTCCATTTTTTGAGTTTGATACGCATTTAGTTCTTACTTACATAACTTTCTAATAAACTAAATACTGAGCTAGAAAAGCTCGAGCTTGGAATGCTTATTTTATAACTCAAACTCGTATAAGCTCGCTTATAATTTTAAAAAAACCTATAGTTTTAATTTAAGCTTATAAACACACTTTTAAGATTAAATGTATCTCAATATTGAGTGTGTATTTGATTAAACCTAATTATGTTTTCACATATAACACTTGATTAAAACTAGAGTCTTGCTCATCCCGTTGTTGGATACGCTACATTTATTGTTTCCTTTTATCTTTTATTCATTTACATAGATCTTAACTTGAAAAGATAATTTCAATAAAAACATTATATTATGTTACTTTTAATTAAATGTACAATATCTTCTATAACTTAAATCTATTATCATGCTTTTACTTTCATTAAATTTACTAAAACTCGAATAATTAAAAACATTTAATATAAAAAGACTATTAAGACACATACACAGTATTATCCTACCTTTACATGTTATATATAGATCAAAATAAATTATCATGTCATAGGAAGCCAGTTTAGAATGATCATCACTGACAACTATACAATGAGACTGTTATAAAGAAATAAAATCCTCGCTTTTTAGTCGGCCGGTCTAGCTTTTGAATATGAGTGAAAAGTAGTGTCTGTATTGCTATTAATAGCGAATTTTTTAGAATTAGGCCGGCTGCCTGGAATAAAAAAACTATCAAACCCGTTGAAGATCCTTGCGGCTCGGATTCCTCCAATGCAGCCAAAACATTAATCGAAGCATATTTAATTGAAATGACCGAGTCTATCTATTGGTTACTCTGTATTGACCTTCTTATCTTCGAAACAAACTTTTACTGTACATAAGTTTCCTCGAGAGAGAGTTATAACACTATTCGACTAATGAATCGACCGTATGCACTTTAAATTTTTCTGATTGCTTATTTTTTTTATGAAAAAAAGAAAAAAGGAATAAAAAAAAGAAGAAAACAAGTTCTGTTGCAATACATAGAGAGTGATATTTTGAAGCATGTGAAGGGGCGACAATAATGCACATATAAATGTGACATCAATGATTTATGGCTGTACTTGCATTCACCGATAATCCTTTATCTAATACTACCCATGTTACCAGGTGGGCCCCGTTTAATCTACTTTTGTATAAATGGTAATGGGGCGGGTTTTGGGCAAAAATTGATCCCCCGTCTTCGTTTGAAAAATTGCGATTTAAAAAAGGACCCCTTTCAATTAACCGGGAAAAATCAAGGGGAATGAGTATCCCTATCTTCTAATATATATAAAAGACTAATTTGAAAAAAATTATTAGATGATCTAGACCCTTTATTTAATAAGAGATTTAATCTTAGCCGCTCATTCCTCTAATTCTAAAATTTTGATTTTGACTTTTTAGAGTCAAAGTAATGTAATTAACCAATATAAATTAAGATAAATATAACATTTAATCAAATCAATGATAAATGTCAAATCTAACCAACAAATGAAGTCATCTTAAACAATTAACATTACGTTCATTAATAAAAAAATTATCCACAACTTTTTTCAAAAAAAATTATAAATATTATACTATCCATAAAATACAATTGAAATTAAAGAACAAATATTTTTTAATATCATTCAAACTATTTTTCAAAAATACGTTCATTAATTTAATATTACCTTAAATTTTTTAAATGACATTATGTAAACTTTAATTTACTTATCTCTAACTATCTAATCTTCTAATCTATAAATTAAAAGAATAGAGTTTTTAATTAAAATTTCCTTTTATAAATAGAATTAAACCAATTATAGCTTTTGATTTTGAAAGCATGACGTCATATGCAACTCTTTTGGCAAATAAATCTTGAATTCTCAAATACACGCACACACATAAATATTTAAAGAAATTGTTTTTATTAAAAAATCCCATTTGCGTAAAATTTTGTATATATATTTAATATATTTATCCTTAGTCATTTAAGAAAGTAATCGAGCTTTCTTCGAAATGATTTAAATTGGAGAAATGTTCAATATAGTCCATACTTATTGCATAGTCCTAAGGGACTAATCTTAGCCCTTGGATCAGCCCCATCAATGGTCCAGATTGAATTTTAAAAATTTGGGCGGAGTGGCATTTTCGTAATTAACATGTAATGATTTTACCATCACATGTGATTGTATAGTGAATCACATGTGATTTTATATTGAATCACATGTGATTAAATATTAAAATTTAGGACTATGTTTTTTATATGGACTATATTGAACACAACTCTAAATTTACTATCTAATTACAAAGATCATATCTTGAAAATAAACCAACAATTTTTGTTGTTCCGTATTAAAATAAATTATTTTGTAAATTTATTCGATATTCCTAACATATTTACTTTTTTATAAGACGATTTGATATCATTATATATAGTTTATAATATTTATTAATGATCTTACATATATAATCATAAAATGTTTAAAATTTAAATTAAGCATTCTCGTGTTTGTACACGGTGTGTTAAGCTTATATATGAAAAGAATAAGCTTATGAGATTATCTAACTATTTTTAGAATATCTTTTACCAATTAAAATCTTCTATTTCAAAATGGCTTTAAATTATTCTTAGAATTTTCTCACTAATTATCTTATTTCTTAAAATGGCTAACAATTATCAACGCAAATCCGTGAGTGTATCAATTTTCATTCTTCATCTTTCAATTTTCATAATGTTTTTTGATTTATTATCGAAATGTGGATTTATTATATTTTAAAATTTCACATCATGAATGTTTAAATTTTATATGAACAACCTCGTGTTTATACACGGGGTATTAAACTAGTTTTATATAAACTATCATGATATTCCCGCAATGTTGCGGTAACGAATTATTTTTACTTTTTAACATGTCCATTTTCAAGACGTATGAAGTATTGTATTTATGTAATACGGTAACGGCGGATAATTTTTGTTTGGTGACATGTCTATTTTTTATCATTTTTTTCATTTCCTTTGCTTTTCTGTTATCCATAATTTAAAAAAGTTATGAAAATATATTTTAATAACTAAGTTCATTAGTATTGACTTTGACTTTCAAAAAAATTGTATTGACTTTGATTTTATTAGGTATATAAAGTTTAGTTATTAAAATGGAATATAAGAATAACTATTAATGTTACTCAATTTAGTTTATATGAGGGCAATTTAGTAATTTCAAAACACTTAAAATTTAAAAGTTTAAGGAAAATACCTAAATGCTTAATAATATAGTATAAACGATTATGAAAACGATTATGCTAAAATATACAATATTATCAAATACAAACATATCTAAAGCGAAATTAAAGTCTTAAAGAGTCTAAATGTATCCGAAATATCAAAACCAAACAACCTAAAGAAAGATGACGATTAAAATTAGGTTGTGTGAAAATGTATAAAGATTTGTATATTTCTATTTAAAATTAATTTTAAGTATATATATATATATATATATATATATATATATATATATAAGATCAATAAAGACCCCCCCTTAAACAAAAACCCCAAGTCCAAATCCTGGCCGTTAGATCGATCAAATCAATGGTTAAGATCTAGAATGACATTATTGTAAATAAGTAAACAATTATAAGATTTAGTTAAAGAATGAATGGTATTATGGTCAAAGCCCTCTTTTTTAAATGAAATAACTATTTCAATTTTTTGAATTTGAGCAAAACAATTATACCAATATTCTCATTTTTTTATCCTATTTCAAACGAGATCACTCTTCCTATATTTCTGGAAAAAAAATTCGACGAAATGACGAAAATGATGAAAATGACGAAATTCATCATTTTCGTCACCTGCTGTTATATCACGTAATAGCAGGTCCCGAAAATGATAAATTTTGTCATTTTCATCATTTTCGTCACCTGCTATTACATGATATATAAGGGGGACACGAAAATGATTAAAATAACGAAATTTTTATCATTTTCGGACCTGCTGTTTAAGTGATATATAAGGGGACACAAAAATGATGAAAATGATGAAAATGACGAAAAATTATCATTTTCATCACCTGATGTTAGATGTTATACAAGGGGCACGAAAATGATAAATTTTGTCATTTTCATCATTTTCGGGACCTGCTGTTTAATTGATATATAAGGGGGGACACGAAAATGATGAAAATTACGAAATTTATCATTTTTTTCACCTGCTATTACATGATATATAAGGGGGCACGAAAATGATAAATTTCATCATTTTTCATCATTTTCGGGACATGCTGTTTAAGTGATATATAAGGGGATACGAAAATGATGAAAATGACGAAAATTCATCATTTTTGTCACCTGTTGTTACATGATATATAAGGGGCAACCGAAAATAATAAATTTCGTCATTTTCATCATTTTCGTGCCCTTGTATATCATGTCACATCACAGCAGGTGACGAAAATGATAAATTTCTTCATTTTCATCATTTTCGGGACCTGCTGTTTATGTGATATATAAGGGGACACGAAAATGATAAAAATGACAAATTTATCATTTTCGTCATTTTCGTAAAAAAAAATTCAAAAATATAGGAAGAGTGGTCTCGTTTGAAAGAGGATTCAAAATTGAGAAGATTGGTATAATTTTTTTGCTCAAATTCAAAATATTGAAATAGTTATTGTCATTTAAAGATTTGAGGGGTAAAAAAAATAAAAAAAAGGGTTTTTTTGGAAGGGCTGGAGTATGCGTGGGTTTCTTGATCAAAATTTTAATTTCCCATCTTGCTCTTTTAGATGAGTGGCTGAGATTGGGACTTTGGGGTTTTTGTTTAACGGGGTTTCTATTGAACCTCACCCTATATATATATATATATATATATATGTGTGTGTGTGTGTGTGTGTGTGTGTGTATGTATCTATATATAATTAACATTGAGTTATAATCGGGTAATCGGAGTCTGTATCGGGTAATTGGGGTCTCTATCGGGTAATCGGGGTGGTGATCATCAAACCCCTTCCCATTTAAAATAATATGGTTTTTCCCATCCCCGACCCTGTTTATCGTCCCCAAACCCACCGCGTTTATGTCGGTTTTCATTTTCCTCATTGGTTTAGGTTTTTTGTCATTCTATGCTATCATTTTCTATAAAGAAAATAATATTTTATTAGAAGCAATATATAGATATAATATCATTGAAACAATAAGTTATTGAATTTTTTTGACTAAACCAATTTCATACGTGAAATTATTATCTCACTTTCTCAGTCTAAACTTTAACGAGCCGAAGTAAAGAAACATATGTTATAGCCGTTCTTGAATTACCACATAATTATGATTATGGTAATGAAATTTTTATTGTTGTCATTGTTAGTATTGTTAGTTTGTTACCATAGTTGTAATATTTATTGAAAGTGTTAGAACTTAGAAGCACAACTGCACAAGCCACAAGTATTTAAATTTCAAAATGGATTGAGTTTGGGATTTCATGAGTGGATCAAGTTACAAGTAGGTAAACTTTCTATTGGGCCTTGTAATCACCTATAAAAACTTGGGTTAGTATATAATGATATTAATTGGGCTTAAATCACTACCCTTTTGGGGCCATTAAAAGAATAGAGGTAGTGCTTAAGAATTATATAGGGCAATGTGATTGTATACCTCCCTGCATCGCCAATTTAATACAGAGTGCAAGGGTATAGGCAACTGAGAATTTTGAAATCGACAACTGTTGAGTATATTGTGAACAGGACCGGTCGCATGTATTTTGATGTCTTGGATGAGATAGAGGAAAAATGCCCCCTTTAAGTGTATAACTCAATAAGTGTTGGACATAATTTTCATGATTGAGAACTTCGATATGCAACTTTAATTGTACACACAAGAATAAGAAGAATGTCTATTATCTCATGCTTTATGTGATATTATATAATCTAATATTTGTTAGGAACAAATGAACAATTATTCTTAAAGTGACTATATTAATTTAGAGCAAATCACACTGATCATCCTGTGATTTGTCACAAATGACACCGTTCGTCCTTGGACTTAATTTATTACACTAGGCGTCCTCAACATTTACATTTTGTCACATCTATCGTCCTTGTCCCAACTGAAATGACTAAAATACCAATAACCCATTTTTTTAAATAATTTTTCTTGATTTTAAAAACTTTTAAGATTTACAACTATAAATTAATAATAAAAAAACAAACACCCTAATTCCCCCTCCCTGTAGATCCCTTTTTCCTCCCTGCAACTCCGACCACCTCACCGGTGACCTTCCGGCCACCCTCACCTGCCACACCGCCCTCTGCCCTCTTCCCTTTCTACGCCGCTGTCGCCTCCACACCGCCGGCCACAACCTCCATCGGCGTCCACAGAACTTCCACCTCCAACGCCACCACCATCAACCTCCATACCTTTCTTCATCGCTTGCCGTCCATATCCCCATCACAAATCACTTAGCGCCGAGAAACCCTAACTGCAATGACAACCCCGTCGCCACCATCTCGACTTCTGTGTATGTGTGTGTGTGTAGAAACCCTAATCACAAAAAAATGTTTGTGTGTAGAAACCCTAATCGCAAAAAAATCGAATGCTTGATGGTGGTGGATGATGATGGCGATGGTAGTGTGTGTGGTGGTTTGTTCAGTGTTCTTGTTTAAAGATATGGGGTGTGTGTGTGTGTGGTGGTAGGATGATGATGGCAATGGTGGTGTGTGTGTGTGGTGGTGGGATGATGATGGCGACGGTGGTGTGTGTATGTGTGGTGGTGACCTACGTATTCTCCCCCAGCCTTCACCATCACAAGCACCACCTTGAATGTTCTTGATTAGGGTTTGGTTAGGTTTGATCTTAAATATTCGTGTGTGTTACAGTTGAATGTTCTTGTGTGGGTGTGTTCTTGTGTGGGTTTGCTTAGGCTTGATTAGGGTTTGGCAAGGTGGTGACCCGAGGTGGTGGTTGTAGTTACGACCTACGGCGGCGGTGGTGGTGACCTACGGTGGTGCAGGTGGTGGTGGTGACCTACAGTTAGGCTTGGGAGTTTTTTTTATCATTATTAATATATTGTTTTTAAATTCTCATCGGAGAGAGAAGAACATAAATGTGAAATATCGTTCTCAAATCTCGTGAGAAATGGAAAATCTCACTAACTTATTATATTGTAAAATAAAACAATAATTACTAAAACTTGAATTCATCAAGATAAATTGCCATTTTCTTTGCTAATTAATAGCTATAGTAATAAAATAATAAAAAATAAATTAAATGATATTTTCTTCCCAAAGATCTATAAGATTCCACTAGCTAAGCTTTAGCTTCCACTTTATATCTCAATTATTACATAGAAACGAAGCACTAGCTTGAACCTTATCATGTTAGTTCTTTATTCAATTCTACTTTAATCATATCATAGATCGATCACCAAATAATTAAGATGCAATCATCGTCCGGTGTGAATAGCCTGCACAGATTCTCGTTGGCTGAGATAAAAAAGGCAACCAATGACTTCTCCAACGTATTCAAACAAGTTAACCATGATGAAGATCACTACAGGGGCAACATATCTGAGAATCATGTGATGGTGAAGCGTTGGAGGAAAAAGATAGAATCCTACAACCACTTCCAAAAAGAGATGGACCTTTTGTCAGTTTGCGATCATGCGAACATCATTTCTCTTGTAGGATATTGTGACGAGGTATGAAAAAATTCTTGTATATGACTTTACGCCAAATGGTACGCTATCTGATTATTTTTATGGTATAAAAAAACGCTTCTCCCTTGAACGTAGAGCAGCGCCTGAAGATACGTATAGGAATCGAAAAAGGTCTCGGTTACCTTCATTCTCGCACCCTATTTGATATCATTCAGGGTCACCTAAAGCCTTCAGACATATTCTTGGACAATAATTTGGTTCCCAAGATCTCAAGATATAAATTTCCCTTGACGAGAACTCTTATTGACACCTCATCCATTATGAGAAATTTGATGAATCGTATTTATAAAATCTCAACCCATTGATGCACATCAAATAACACAGTGTCATCAATCAACTTGACACAAAAGAAAAAACTTGAGATCGGTCATAGACGATAACAAGATCATATTAATACATCATTATCAAGAAAATTAAGGTAAAAAAAAGATGAATATCAATAATAATACTGAAAATCAAAACCTTCTCCTGCAAAAATGGTGCATCCGTCTTGCAAAAAGGGTGCATCCGTCGACTGCTCTTGAAAATAAAAAATAATACTGAAAATCAGTAATAATAAATCATTGCAGGACTGCTTTCGAAATTAAAACCTTCTTTTGCAACAATGGTGCATCCGTAGACTGCGCTGGGTGTTGATTCTTCAAGGTTTGAATACGTGAGCGGCGGTTAGGTCTCCGGCGAGAAACGTAAGAGGCGGTCTTTGACGGCCACAGGGCGACAATGGCCTCCGACGAATAACATGAGTGGCGGTTAGGTCTTCGATGTGAGCGGCTGTTAGGTCTTCGTCATAGCGGCTATTAGGTTTCCAACAACAAACGTGACAGGCAGCCTTTGACGGCCTCAAGGGCGGCAGTTGTCTCCGATGACAGATCTGAACACCAACAACTATAGGAACCGGCAGGCAACATCAATGTCGCCGAAGAATAGATTATGAGGGGAGATGTGCATCGATTGTCAGATTTCATATCGATTCCCTACATAAAAACATCTGCGTGCGTAACAGTTTGTAGATTTGTACACCGGCGGTATAGAGGCGTAAGAGAGGAGGCGATATGGAGGGGAACGACGAATTGGGTTTTCAATGTCGGCATCTGCTTAGGGTTAGCGATAAGGGGTGGGGACGGTAAACGTTATACAAGGCGACGTGGGAATGTAGGTATAAATCAGGGGAGATAATTTTTTGTTAACTTCCCATTCTGCCCTTCCTTTAATTTCTATTGGTTATGCCACGTGTCAGGTCCACATTCCTCCCTACCCTTTTCACTTTAATTCTCTTTTTATTTGATCCTGATTATATATATATATATATATAAGTTCATGCGAGAACCATTTTTGGTGGGAGAACCGTGAGAACCAATCTGAGCCGTCCAATTCCCCCTCCTTCAATGTCACTGCCCACCCATGAATTCCTCACATGCACCTTGCCATACTCTATCACTCCACGCTCACCATCCATGAAACTTCCCATATCCAATGAACGGCTGAGATTGGTTCTCGCGGTTCTCGCACTAACAACGGTTCTCGCATGAACCCTCCCATATATATATATATATATATATATATATATATATATATATATATATATATATAGGCAACAGTTCAAACGAGAACTGTTTTTCGTACGAGAACAGCGAGAACCAATCTGAGCCATTCAATTCCCCCTCCTTTAATGTCATTGTCCATCCATGAATTCCTCACATGCACCCTGCCACACTTGATCCCCTCCACGCTCTCCATTCATGAAGTTCCACTTTATCATATCAACGGCCGAGATTGGTTCTCGTAGTTCTCGTACGAAAAACAGTTCTCATTTGAACCGTCCCCTATATATGTATATATATATAGGGGAGGGATCAAATGAGAACTGTTTTTCATACCAGAACTACGAGAACCAATCTCAGCCGTTCCTTGGATTTGAGAAGTTTATGGATGGAGAGCGTGGAGGGGATCAAGTGTGCAGGGTGCACGTGAGGAATTCATGGGTGAGCAATGACATTAAAGGAGGGGGAATTAGACGGCTCAGATTGGTTCTCGCAGTTCTCGTATGAAAAAGAGTTCTCGTTTGAACTTTTGCCTATATATATATATAGGGGACGGTTCAAACGAGAACTGTTTTTCGTACGAGAACTGCGAGAACCAATCTTAGCCGTTGATTTGATAAAGTAGAGCTCATGGATGTGGATCGTGGGGGGATCAAGTGTGGCAGGGTGCATGTGAGGAATTCATGGGTGGACAATGACATTGAAAGAGGGGGAATTGGGCGGCTCAGATTGGTTCTCGCAGTTCTCGTACGAAAAACAGTTCTCGTTTGAACTTTTGCCTATATATATATAATATTTTGTACTTAACTTTTTGGCTTTTTGCAGACGTAGGCTAAACTATATATAAAATTAACTGCAGGTACAGGATATTTAGGACCTGAATATCTTGATCCTGACCTTAGGGTAACTGGGTAATAGCAAAGCTGATGTTTACGGTGCATATCTTCGGATTTTAATCCGATCCGGATCGGATAAAATCCGGACCGGATTTTTTCGGTTTTTTTTTACCGGATTTTCGGATTGTAACCGGATTTTCTCGGACAAAAGTGTAACCGGTTTCGTACGGATAAAAACCGGATTTTCTTGGACAAAAGTGTAACCGGTTTCGGAACGGATTAAAACCGGATCGGTTCGGATAAAACCGGTTAAATCCGCTCCGGTTTGGAAAAAACCCGGTTTTATAAAAAATCGGTTCGGGTAGTTTTTGCACAAAATCAGATATTCGGATTTTTTTTGCACCTCCAAATTTACACTTTTGGTGTCCTAATGCTGGAAATGTTATGTGAGAAACCAGCTAACTTCGGAAATCTTAATATGATGGCCCTTCCCTATAAAAGGGGAACTTCCCAATTTTGCTCCTGAAATTGTGATGATGAATATTGCTCAAGAATGTTTACTCGCATGTGGGAATCTTTTAAGCGACTGCTTGGATTCTGATCCGGATAAACGTCTTTATATGAATCAAGTTGTGGATGAGCTTCAATTAGCACTCAAACTGCAAATTCAATATGGGGATGCTAACTGCCAAGCAGTAAGCCCAGAGGTTGGATCTCAAAACTTTCAAAAATCCAATAAACTATTCTCTCGAGTTTTTTGAAAAATAAGTGTTATTAACTTATTATAAAAAATATTTACCAAATATAGGTACTTTTAAATATATTTACCAAATAAGTGTTTTTTTTACAGTTTTTTATTGTTTTTTATTGTTTTTTATTGTTTCTTTTAACTGTTTTTTACAGCATCTTCACTGTTTTGAACTTATTTTACTGCTTCCTTTAACTGTATTTTTACAGCTTGTGTACTGTTTTTAAGTTTTAATACTGTTACTTAAAAGCTGTTTTTTAGTGTTCCTTTATAGTTCTTTCAACCATTTTTTTTACTGCTTCGTTATTGTAATTTACTTATTTTTCACTGTTTTTTTATCTATCTTATATTACAATCGAAACAATCATTTAATGTATTTTATCACAATCATAACAATTGTTTAAACAACAGTAACGATCATAAATAAAAACCAACACCCATCACAAGTATAATGTTTAATTGGGACTAAACCAACAATAGCTTCTTAAAAAATTGAAAAGATAAATAAACATTTCCGAGTATCTTCCGAATACCTTGAGCCGATAACCAATCCTTACCTACAAATAAAAACAAAGAAATGAGAGATATAGTCTTACCAAATAAACAAACTAATGTAAGTTGTAAACAATAAAATTGAAGCACCGACTCAAGTCGGATTTTTGTCTAAAAGACAACATCGAATCAAAGACAACAGAAGTAAATGAAATAATATAAGAAAACTAAGAGAAGATAGAATTGTTTAATAAATGATGCATAAGTTTGTGTAATCACGTTAACAAATCATAATCAACAAATGAAGCTAATATGTAATTTCACATACCAAGATTTAGGGGGTGTTTGTTTTAGCTTATTTTATAGGCTTATTAGCTTATTTTCAAGGGCTTATGAAAAAAAGTGTTTGGCTACTTAAGCTTATAAGCTTATTTTGTAGGTAAATAAGCCCATTTTCATAAGCTACTTAAGACTAGTTTTTTTTTTTATAAGATGGGCTTATTTTTATGTATTTACATTTCTACCTTTAATTTTCTTATCTTCCCCCAATATGTGTCATTTGTCTTCTTCTTTTTAGTCACTTTACATATATAAGTTAAACCATAAGCTAATAAGCTAATACAAACACTTTTTTTTATCTAATAAGCTTATAAAGCTCATAAACTTCCTAAAAAATAAGCTTACCCAAACACCCCTTATTCTGATTTTGCACAATTGAGACAGTCAATGCCTCCGGCATCCAATAATATGAACATATGGAATGACACTATGCATCCACAATGAATTTGCTGCAAAGCAAAATGCCCCATTATTATAATGGGCAACCTCTCACATACAAATTTCGATTCAAGGCCAGTAAAACAAACTCCCGATATTACGACATGATATGTAAATAGTTATTTAGCTAACTAGCCTTCACAGATTTCTAACCTTTCTACAAGATTCACAACATCTTCATCCCGAAGCATTCAAGTGATATGTATCACAGAACTTTCCTGCTTTAAGAGCAGAACTACAGTGAAAATGAACAAGAATCAGGGGTGCACTTTATATAATTGCATAACAATAACAGAGAAAGAAATATACAAGACACAAAGAAAGGAAGTACACAAACACAAGAGTTTACAAATTACAAGGTCATGATACCCTTACCATAGAATCAGCGATAAATCGTAAAACATCCATTAAATCCGTCCATCAAAAGCATACACGAAACAGAAGAAAATTTTGGTGATGACAAAAAATAGCTATGGTGATGACGGCGATTGATCAAAGGGCTACGAAAAACAGGCTATGGTGATAACGGCGATTGACCGTGGATAGCCGATCGAGTCGCCGCCGGCAACGAATAACAGTATACGAAAACAGGAAGAGGAAATCGATGGAGTGCTCAGAAGAAAAAAACTTACAGATTTAAAGAGAGGTCGCCGTCTACAGTGATGGGTGACGAAGACGAACCACCGGCTTAGGGTTATGATCGACGAAATCGAACCACTGGTTGGTGTTGATTTCGGCCGGCGACGATGAGATGATGGCGAAGGTCTAGGGCACGAAGGGGAAGAAGGGCGGTGGGTTTTTCTTTTTATATTTTTCAACAGATTGTGACTTTGAGGTAAAAGAAGAAGGGTAAAAAGAAAAAAGTACTCCTATTTAATAAATATGTTTAGAAGTATATCTATTAAGTAAATATGTTTTCTAAAAACACCTATTAAGTAATGAAGGAAAATACCAATGATCTCTTAGCCTAGTGGTTAAGAGTGAGGGGGAGTAAAAGTAATAAAGTTTTAAACTTTAGCAATGAAATTTAATAATAACAACTAACTATGCTATTAAAAAAAATAAAAGTAATAGAGAAAAATGAAAGAATTCTACAAATACTTTTAAAAAGTGATGATGGATCTTTTGTCGGTTTGCGATCATGTATCATTTCTCTTGTGGGATATTCACATTGATATGATGTTGAGTTGAAGTATTATATAATTTTGGATATATTTGTACAATCTTGACTCGGTGTTTTTTTTCCTGAGCTTATCCAATTATATTTAATATTCGGGGATGAGAAATGAAGCAACTATAACCGGGGGCGGTTCTAGAATTTTTTTGATCGATAGCATCATATTATACGAAAATAAAATTAATAAAATTGAGGGTGTGGTTCGGGTTTTTTCTCGGGTCTCCGGTTAATCGGGTCGGATTAACGAGATTTCGGCTGTTATTCTGGTATTTTTAGGGCCAAAATTTAGAACAAAACACAATTTATATAAAGTAATGTTAACTAAAATGCTATTTTAAATGTATAATTTGAAAGATTAAACTATTTATTATCATTTTTTTTTAAAACATTCATCTTTCCTTTGATTTTGGTAGCATCACCGGTAGCACCCCGAAAATTTACCTGTAGCACCGTTTCAAAAAATTGAAAAGTAACACTACGAACCGTCAAAAGACCGGTGTCCCGTGACCACCCCAAAATACACATAGGACCGCCACAGACTGTAACAAAGTATCGGCCTTTGTTTCTAGTGAGTCTAGATATCAATTGTTGTCCATTAACATTTTTGATAAGTTAGATTGAATTTTAAAAGTTAATCATTTTTTTTAAAGTTGTAAATCGATTTGATCATTAAAAATGGTAAGAATTTATAATGATAAGTTTTGTGAATAGCTTAAAGATATTGTGTAAATAATGGAAAATAATTCAATTTTATAGCTAAAAAGAATGTAAAATTATACATCCGTCCCTATGTCTTTTATAATTTGTTTGAATATATCATAAAATATAATTATACGTCGGGCATCTTCCTTTATTAGTTTTGTTCACATATAGAAGCTGCTAAAACTAAAAAAGTAATGTGAATATGACTTTTCTACAAAGTGATGTAGTCTAAATTAATGGTCGTGTTAGATCCATTTATTAACATAGCACTGTATCCGCGCAATGCTACGGAAGCGAATAGTTTGTACCCGCTAATATACCATTTTTTTTATAGAGTTAATTACTGATTTGGTCCCTGTGGTTTGCACTTTTCTACTGTCTTGGTCCCTAACTATGAAAAACTACACGGATAGTCCCTACTGTAGCAAAGTTATTGCATGGTTGGTCCATCTTCAACTTGAAATGACCAAATTACCCTTACCAATTTAATTTTTCATTTTCTTTCATTCTTAAATCAAAATTTATATATTATTTAATATTTATTTCTTTTTTAAAAAATAATTAAATACCAGATATTTCTCCAAATCTGTCATTTTATTTTTTTTTCTTTTTTTTCATAAACTATTTTCTTTTTCATTTCATTTTTTTCTTTTTTTCATAAACTATTTTCTTTTCTTTAAACATATTTATTTAATAATGTTTATTGGTGAGTGGGTAAAGTAGAAGAGAGAGAGAGATGAAGGTTATTTGAGAGGTATATTAGTAATCTTCTTTTACTTAATTTTAAGGAGGAGAGAGATTATTAAATGTATTATATAGGAGTAAGATAAAATAAGATAAGATAAATGTGGTTGGGAAAATTTGTAGTTATAAAATAATATTTATTAGTGAGTATGTAAAGTAGGAGAGAGAATTAAATGGATTATAAGATAGTACATTGTGCATAAATGTTAGTACTACTTAAAATTAAGTAGGTTGAATAATTTAAGGAGAGGGAAACTTAAATGCATTATATAGGAGTAAGATTAAGACGGTAGTTATGTGACAGGTAATAAATTTATTTCACTCAATAACATATAGGCATAGTGTTTACGTACTATAATGATATCAAATAATTTTTCATTTATAACATATGCATATTTTTTTTCTCTTGTTTTATTTCTCTTTTATCTATTAACAATTTTATTAGTTTTTAAAATAACTTTTGAAATACATAAAATGAAAAAAATCTTTACATACAAATAAGATAATAAAAAATGCCACGACTTTAGGAATTGTGTAATTATGTTGATGTTGATAGAGGATTGTGTTGGTATAAGAAAGTGTAATATTGAGTTTGTGTGTTTTAAAAAATGTAAGGATATTTAAAAGTAAACTAGTAGTGTACTCGCGTAATGCTACGACGGCAATAATTTTTGTTTTGAAACATGTCATTTTCAAGGATGTAACGTGTACTTCAATGTCACGAAAAAGTTTCAGCAACATGTCCGTTTTTTCTTCAATTTTTCTTATATTTATATCAACTATTTTATTAATTTTAAAAATAATTTCTAAAAAACATTAAAAATCTAATAAAAGATATATATATGAGTTAATTACTAAAATGGTCCCTGTGGTTTGTTGAAAATATCCTTTTTAGTCCTTTATTTCAAAAATTGATGTGTTTGGTCCTTGTGAATGTCATTTTGTCACATGTTTGATCCTTTAACTAACTGTCTGTTAGTTTTGCTGTTACTTTTGTCTTTTATGAGTGTATTATGGTCATTTCACAAATAAAGAAGGTTTTTATTAAATATTCTTAAATTAAAAATATATATCTCACACTACACTACACACTACACTCTATACACAATACACACACTCGAACTCCCTCTCTTTGTCCATCTCTCTCTCTCTCCCTCTCCTCTCTCGGTCACCACACCATCCACAGCCACCACCGCCACCACCATCCACTGCCACCATCTAACACCACCACCATCCATTGCCACCACCTAACACCACCACCATCCACATCCACCATCTAACACCACCTCCCTCTCTCTGTCCATCTCTCCCTCCCTCTCCCTCTCCTCTCTCGGTCACCACCACCATCCACAGCCGCCACCACCATCCACTACCACCATCTAACACCACCACTATCCACCGCTACCACCTAACACCACCACCATCCACTGCCACCACCGTAAACACTAAATCTACTACAAACCCTATATCTACAACCAAACCCTAGATCTGCAACCAAACACCACCGTAAACCCTAAATCTACTACAACCGCTGCCGTGAGGGAGACCGCCACCATCCACCAGCACCATCACCACCACTTTACTTCCACTTCTCCGCCGCCACAAACAAACCAAACGCCAAGGTAACAAAGTCGGAGAAAAGAAAACCAATAGGCGCAGATCTCGATTTCAAACCCTCCCAGTCGGTGGTAGTGGCGGTCTACCTCACGGTAGCGGCGTGGTTTGAAGAAGAGATGGAAATGGAATCGTCATCGTCGTCGGTGGCGAAGGAGGGGAGGAGGTGGACGGATAAACACTAGACCACAGAAAAGATGCCGATGTGAGTATGGTAGAGAGTGGTGGTGACGTCGGGTTTGGGTTTGGATGAGAGAGAGAGTTTGGGTTTAGATCTACGACGGTTGCAGGTGGGGCGACGGTGGAGGATTGGGTTCTCCGACGAGCTGATGTGTGTATTTAGGGTTGAATTAGAGAGAGAGATCGAGACTGAGAGATAGAAAAGAGAGAGAGAGAGGGGTGGTGGAGAGAGTTGTAGGGTTGGTGAGGTCCATGGGGAGGGTATAAAACATTATTTATTTGTGAAATGACAAGAATACCCCCATAAAAGACAAAATTAACAGAAAAACTAACGGAAAGTTAGTTAAAGGACCAACCATGTGACAAAATGACATTCACAAGGATCAAACACATCAAATTTTGAAATAAAGGGCTAAAAAGGATATTTTCGCCAAACCACAAGGATCATTTCAGTAATTAACTCTTTATATTATGAAATAAGGAGAGAGAAGTTTATAAATTTTTTAAAATTATATTGATGTGGGTGGATAATTGTGTTTGTGTAAGAGATGTGTTATTGAGAGAATATATTTTAAATAAATAAAAAGTTCAATTTATTAGGAGAAAAAATGATTAAAAATTGAGTGGGTGAGATTAATTTAGATAAAAAGAAGGATGAAGATTAGAGATTGACATAAATCTAAGAAGTTCTTAAAACTTAGAAGAATAGGGAGTGTTAAATGGTTTATATAATAGTATAAATTAGTTATTTTTCATTACCTGAATTTTAAGAGTTAATAAGTAAATTAAAATAAATAATGTTAGATATATAATAAATTAAATTTTTTATTTTAGTTATATGAGTCATTTATAAAAATCCCGAAATATTTATAAAATCGGGATACATATTGTTTACTAGTTCTAGTCATATGTATTTTTCGAATATGAAAGCTCCGGTCCTCAAATGAACAACTTAGCTTGTTGCACACTAAGTGCCTTAGCCTATCCATACACAGCCACACCCAAAGAGGAGCGCCTGCCCAACTATCCGATCTTGTTTTCCCTTTTAAATTAAGATATTAATTTAATATTATTGTTTTTATAATATCTTATACCCCTAGACTCTTTAAATATTATTTATCAAGAAATATATAGTTATTAAAATAGTATTTGGAAATCTAAATAAATCTATTTAATGTTCATCGGGTGAGAAATTCCTTCCACAATTCACGGTAATCTTACTTCTTGATTAATTTTTAAGCCACGTAGTATATAAACGATTCTATACTGGCTGAACATAATATTTTTTAAATAATAATTTTTTATAGGTCTTATAATTAGTTAATTTATTTTTCTGTAATACTTTTCATTTTTTAAATTAACCTATATCAGATACGAATCTAATTTAGCTAATTTTATATTAATCCACTAAAGATTGTCTAATATTCACTTTAATTTCGTGGGTTCATGTTAAGTAATTGAACAGTAGGTCCCAAATGTTTAATTGACGGGAATATAAATATACTGACTGCAGATATCAACTTCGATCTGCAGCTAGCGATTTGTTAAGGAAACAAGTTATTTGGCTGTACGATTTAACTTCCACTTTGTATCTATCTCAATTACAAATTCTACTCTATCATCTCCTCATCGATCACCAAAGAATTGAAGATGCAATCGTCTGTGAATGACGGAGATCCGTCGTCATCGCCTGGCCTACACAGATTCTCGTTTGCTGAGATAAAAACGGCAACCAATCACTTCTCGAATTTATTCATAGAACTTGACGGTGCAAATTACTACAGAGGCAACATATCTGAAAATTTGTACAATGGGAATGTGATGATGAAGCGTGGGAGAGGCAGAGTGTTCGAGAACGGAAGTCCCAAGTTCCGATTCCAAAAGGAGATGGACCTTTTGATGGTTTGTGAACATGTCAACATCATTTCTCTACTAGGATATTGTGACGAAGAAGATGACCAGATTCTTGTATTCGAGTTCATGTCAAACCGTACACTATTTGATCATCTTTATGATCCTAAAGTCCGCACTTTTCGCTTGAGCGTGGAGCAGCGTTTGGAGATCTGTTTAGGAGTTGCCAAAGGTCTCGTTTACCTTCATTCTCGCAGCCCATTTCACATCATTCATACTTACCTGAGTACTGGCACCATATTCCTAGATGGTAATTTGGTTCCCAAGATCTCAGAATTTGGATTTTCTTGGACTCGTGTTGCCGGCCCGTCTTCTTCGCGACAAATTACTAATACAGTAAAAGGTACTCTTACTAATTGTTATGTGACAACAATTCAAATAATCTCGCGACGTATCATAATTTTTTGTTTTAACTTCAAGGATAAGCTAAACCGTAAAAATTAACTGCAGGTGTATATACCACCTGAATGTTATGAAGGTAGCTACATGGTAAGTCGCAAAGCTAATGTGTACACTTTTGGAGTCATAATGTTGGAATTGTTATGTGAGAAGCAAGGCCGGAAAAAACTTACTATTTTGGCTCTTCCCTCCCTATTAAAAGGAAAACTTCCCAACTTCGCCCCGGAAATTGTAAAAAAGAATATTTCTCTGGAATGTTTACGGGCATGTACGAATCTCATAATCGATTGCTTGGATGTTGACCCAGATCAACGTCCTTATATGAATCAAGTCGAGGATGAGCTTCAATTAGCACTCAAACTACAAATTCGATATCGGAATGCTAGAAGCCAAGCAACTGGCCAACAGGTTGTACCTCTTACTTTTAATAAATTCAATAAAAATTCTCTTTTCTTCCCAAAAAACACATCAATTTTCGTGGATGAAGAGAAGGGTTGGGGGTCTCGTGTAATTTTTTATTTTTTTAAATGTCATCATATGTGCCTATAAGGTTTTTTTTTGGTTGAATTGCTGATGTCTGATGTTGCAAGAAACTTTTTAAAACATGATTTTTTTTTTCTATATGAAATTAACAAAAACCTTACTGAAAAAAATTAACTAAGCCTGTACTAAGCAATTATGATGAGAATGTAGCTTTTAAAAATGGCCAATAAGTTCTAATAAATTAAAATCAAAGGTGGAAAGTAATTTCTTATGAATCATCATTTCTTGTCAGATATTCTGGCTTCGTGAGTTAAGAATGGCAACTAATGGATTTGTGGCTGAAAATTGCATAGGAAGCGGGAAACTTTGGCAAGTCTATCGTGGAAAGATTATAGAACTTAGGTACAATAGAGATGTTGCAGTGAAGTGTTTGAAGAAGGAGGTAAAATTCGATACCGCCCTATTCCAAAAGGAGATTGACCTGTTGTCTTCTTGCCATCATGCTAATATCATTTCTCTAGTTGGATATTGCAATGAGTTGGATGAGAAGATATTGGTGTACGAGTTTATGCAAAATGGTTCACTTTATAATTATCTTTACAAAAACCCCGATCGAACTCCACTTTTATCCGTAGAACAGCGCCTGCTTATCTGTATAGGAGTGGCAGAAGGCCTTAGTTACCTTCATTCTCGTATTGATTACATTCATACTAACCTGAAACCTTGCAACATTCTCTTGGATGGTGATTTGATTGCCAAAATCTCTAGCTCCGGATTGTCTTTAACTTGTGCCGCCGACACTTCCTCATTACAAGGTAATTAATAACACCATAATTTAACACGTTAACCCCTAGAGTTATTTATATTTCTCTTCTAAATTTTACACCAATTTAATTATTCTTAACAGGTATAGATGGATGCAAACTGTGCCGAAAATCTGAGGTGTGCAGTTTTGGTATGTTATTGCTAGAAGTGTTATGCGAAAAGCAAGCCGGGAAAAGTTTAGTTAATTTGGCTCTTCCATTCATCATGAGAGGAGAACTTCACAAGTTTACCCCTCAACATGTTGCGACAACTATTTCTAGAGAATGTTCTAGCACATGTGGTAATCTCATCAAGGATTGCTTGAATACTGATCCAGATAAACGTCCTGCCATTGACCAAGTTCTCAACGAGCTGTTATCAGCTTTGAAACAGCAAAATCAACTAGACCACCTTACCAGCCTACATATCATATCCAAAGATATTTCTGATCAACAGGTTAGATCTAAACTTCCACTGTCTGGTAATTACAAAGTTGTTTATATCTACAAATGTCCTTTACTTACATTTAATGGTAATAAGACGATTCAATAAATTGCTAATACATATTTGGGGTTAATATATTTATTGTATTGGAATTGCTTAATTAAGTTCGCAATTATGTCAATCATCATTACAAATTATATTGGCGTAGCTAGTGTTCAGTAAATTAAAAAATAGAATACTTACATGGCAATTATAGTAAGATAACTGTTATATCCTAATCAATGGGGGTACAGACTTGAAGTGGGTTTCAATTGATAGACATCATTGATGAAGAGTGTTCACACTTTCTTTAGGATTAAAATGTTAAATAAAAAAAGAGTAAATTACACGGATGGTCCCTGTGGTTAGCTGTAAGTTACTGGTTTGGTTCTTTAAGTATAAATATTATGCCGCTAGTCCCTACTGTGCAAGTTTTGTAACACCCATGGTCCTTTATCTAACCCTCTGTTAATTCTTACCGTTAGTTGGCTTTTTGTGAGGGTAAAATGGTCTTTTCACAATTTGATAGTTTCTTAGTTTCAGCCTTAGTCCCTCATCTTCCCCACTTCTCTCCTCTTCATTTCTTCACCAAAGACTCCATTGTTAAAGATCTTGTAGTATCAAAGATGAAAATCAAGAACACCAACTATTGAATCGAAGGAACAAGATGAACTAAACTTACATTAACGATGAAGATTACAAAACGAAATTAAAATATCTGAACTAGAACTCTATCTATGTGTATGTGTATGTGTTAGAATGAATCTAAACAAGAGAACACACAACTCTATTTATAAGGAAC
The DNA here is from genome assembly GCA_947179395.2 of Pulicaria dysenterica. Classification (NCBI taxonomy): domain Eukaryota; kingdom Viridiplantae; phylum Streptophyta; class Magnoliopsida; order Asterales; family Asteraceae; genus Pulicaria; species Pulicaria dysenterica. Next base: position 36,625,213 of record OX359295.1, read on the forward strand.
TAAACAAGCTGATCTGGAACTTCCTCGGCTGATCTGGAGCTTCCTTTACAACTAACAACTGAAGGTTGTTACAACTTTTTAAGAAATGCAACTAGGTCCTTTGACTTAAGATAAAGTCACACCTAACCTTACAATCTCCACCTTGACTTTGATTAAGTCAATTCATACTTCCAATTATCAATATTCAGGAGATCCAAGCAATGTCTAAACTTCCTTTCCGGAACTTGCTTCGTCAACATGTCTGCTGGATTATCTTTAGTTTCAACCTTCTTCACGTTAACTCTTGTTTCGGACCTGATGAAATGATACCGGACGTCGATGTGCTTCGTCCGATCATGAAAGACTTGATCCTTTGCCTAGCAAATCGCACTCATGCTATCGCAATAAACCAACGCTTGATCTTGAACAATACCTAGATCACCTACCAAGCCTTTCAACCAAATAGCTTCCTTTGCTGCCTCCGTCAGAGCCATATACTCAGCTTCTGTTGTTGATAAAGCTACTGAAGGTTGTAACGTAGCTTTCCAACTAACCACTGCAGCACCAAGAGTAAACACATAACCAGTCAACGACCTCCTCCGATCTAGATCCGCAGCATAATTCGAATCAGAGTACCCGGTCACAAGACAATCACAATCACCACCATAGACCAGACCTACGTCTGACGAACCTTTTAAGTACCGAAAGATCCTCTTTACTGCTGACCAGTGCTCCTTCTTAGGACTAACCATGAACCTTGACACAACACTAATTGAGTGTGCTAAATCTGGCCTTGTACACACCATCACGTACATCAGACTTCCAACAACACTTGAGTAAGGAACCTTCGACATGTACTCATCCTTCTTCTCCTCTAAAGAACCACCAGCACAAAGCTTTGAATTAGAAGCTGAAGGATTACTTACTGGTTTAGCATTAAACATTCCAAACTTATGAAGAATTTTATCAACATAATTCTTTTGTGACAAGAAAAGCTTCTTCTTATTTTGATCTCTCAAAATCTCAATACCCAAGATTTTTCTTGCCGGACCTAGGTCCTTCATTTCAAACTCTGAACTAAGCAAAGCCTTGACCTTCTTTACTTCATTCATATACTTCGCCGCTATCAATATATCATCGACATATACAAGTAGATAAACCCAAGACTTGTCTTCAGCCCTTCGATGATAAACACAACAATCATATGGACTTCTCGTAAATCCATGTTCAATCATATTAGTATCGAACCTTTTGTACCATTGTCTCGGAGACTGCTTTAGCCCATACAGCGACCTTCGGAGCAGACAAACCATGTCCTCCTTCCCCTGCTCAACAAAACCTTCTGGTTGAGCCATAAAATTTTCCTCCTCCAAATCACCATGCAAAAACGCCGTTTTGACATCAAGTTGCTCCAGCTCTAAGCCACTATGAGCAACAATCGACAACAACACTCGAATGGAGGTATGTCAAACCACTGGAGAGAAAATTTTGTTATAATCCAGACCTTCCTTCTGACTATAACCTTTGGCTACGAGCCTTGCTTTGAACCTGATTGAATCAGAACCTTCTAATCCAACTTTCTTCATGAAAATCCACTTACATCCCACTACTCGTCTACCTTTAGGTAATTTGACAAGAACCCACGTTTGGTTTTTATGTAAGAATTCAATTTCTTCGGTCACTGCCCCTAACCACAGACCTGCCTCACGACAACCAATAGCTTCACGATAAGTTCCAGGTTCATACAAACTATCCATCTCCTCAGCTACTTGTAAGGCATAAGCTGCCAAATCTTCAAACCCATATCGAACCGGCGGCTTAATCTGTCTTCTTGACCGTTCATGAACCAACGATAATTCAACATCAGCTCCGTCTTGATCTTGTAACGTTGAATTATGACATGCACTTGAACTTGGTTTATCATTCTGTTCATCCGTGCCTTGCAAATCCCCATGACCTGCAACCTCCACCTTTTTGGACCTACCTTCTTCCAAGGATTCAACATTCACAAACCTACCTTTAAGACTTTCATCCAGGTCTTCTTTGTCATCACTGGATTCTTCCTCCAGCCCATCAACCTACACCTTCTTGGAGGTACCATCAAGACCCTTTAACATTGTATTTTCATCAAAAATCACATCACGACTTAGGATAACCTTCTTCTCCGATGGAGACCAAACTCTATATCCTTTCACCCCGTCACCATAACCCACAAATACACCTTTCCTTGCCCTTGGTTCTAACTTTCCTTCATTTACATGATAGTATGCTGGACAACCAAACACCTTTAACCCAAGGTAATCTGTATGCCTTCCAGACCAGACCTCAATTGGAGTCTTACAACCAATAGCAGTAGCTGGAGCTCTATTTACCAAGTAGCAAGCTGTGTTTACAGCTTTTGCCCAGAAACTCCGACTTAACCCAGCATTAGACAACAAGCACTAGCTCTTTCAAGTAACGTCCTATTCATCCTCTCTGCAATCCCATTTTATTGAGGTGTGTTCCGTACAGTTTTGTGCCTTGCAATACCATGCTTCTCACAAAACCCATCAAACTTCTTTGAACAAAACTCCAAGCTATTGTCGGTCCTTAATCTTTTGATCTTTCGACCCGTTTGATTTTCAATCAACACCTTCCAATTCTTGAATTTATCAAAGGACTCGTTCTTGTGTTTCATAATAAAGACCCATGTCATTCTTGAGTAATCATCAATGATCGATAAGAAGTATCGACCTCCTCCAAGAGAAGAAACACGAGATGGACCCCAACAATCTGCATGCAAGTAATCTAATGTAGCCTTTGTTTGATGAATAGCTTTAGGGAAACTTACCCTATGTTGCTTGCCATATACACAATGCTCACAAAACTCCAATTTCTATACCTTGTGTCTACCCAAGAGTCCAAGATCACCGAGCAACACCATGCCACTTTCACTAACATGACCAATTCTCATGTGCTAGAGCTTCGTCATTTCTGACTTAGTTTCTTCTGCTTGTGTAACAGCTGCTGTACCTTCTGATTGTGTAACAACAGCTGTACCTCTATCCAAACAGTTTCTCCTTTTAGGACATACAAAGTGGACTCCTTCATTCCCTTCATTACAACCAAAACACATTTTGACACTTTGAGTACTCCACCTACACCCGAGTACTTGAAGCCCTTTTTATCCAAGGTACTTAAAGATATCAAGTTCTTCTTGAGTTCTGGAACATGTTGTACGTTAGTTAACGTCCTTACGATCCCATCATGCATATGAAACCTTGATCGATCCAATACCAACCATCTTGCAAGATACATCGTTTCCCATCAAGACATTTCCGGAATCCATCTCTTGAATTACAAACCACTCTCTTCTTGGGCATATATGAAAGAAACAACCTGAATCGAGAATCCAACTTTCAGAGTTACTATAGAGACAATCAGAAACCATCAGCACCATATCTGACTCAACGTTGGTGTCTTCCTTAGCCACATTGATATTGGACCCATTTGTCCTATTCTTGGGACATTCATTCTTTCAGTGACCTGATTCACCACACCTATGACACACATCTCGTGGGTTAGGCTTTCTAGTTCTTGACTTTGATCTACCTTTTCTTGGCTTCCATTTTCCTTTCTCTGATTGATTGTAGCTTTGACCTTCGTTTCTAGTCACACTCAGACCTGCAGCTTGTGTATCAGAAGCATTACATGAAGCCTTGTGTCGCAGCTCCCGTGAGTGCAAACTTGACCTCACCTCCTCCAACGTAATCGTATCTCTTCCAACGACAAATGAGTTAACGAAATTCTCAAACGATGGTGGTAAAGAGACCAAAAGGATTAACGCCGCATCCTCGTCTTCAATCTTTACATCAACATTCTTGAGCTCTATCAAGATTGAGTTTAACTCATCAAGATGATCCTTCAACACTGAACCTTCTTTCATCTTCAAAGAGAATAAACGTTGCTTTAGTAGCAACTTGTTCGTGAGGGATTTCGTCATGTAAAGTGATTCAAGTTTCTTCCATAGACTTGCTGCTATATCTTCATCTGAAACCTCATACAAAACCTCATCTAATAACGACAACAAGATCGTAGAGTGGGCCTTCTCATCTTGTTGTTTAAGCTTTGTAGCTTCTTTCTCATCAACGGGTTTTTCTCCTGACAGAGGTTGCCATATTCCTTCCCTCTTCAACAATGCCCTCATCTTGAGATGCCATAGACTAAAGTTGTTCTTTCCGGTGAATTTCTTGACCTGAATCATGGGAGGAGCCATCCTTTCACAACCGTGAATCTTCTTCTTCTTGAGAAACTTTCAAGAACCTTTCAAGAACCTTATCAAGAACCTTCTTCCTGATGATCTTCTTCCTGAGATTCTTCTCCTCCATCTTGATTGCTTCAACTCTGATCAGAAACAACCACCATGATCTTCCTTCTTCTTTGATTAAACCAATAGACCTTCCTTTCTCCCAGAATCGTTTGAGCCTTAGAGCTCTGATACTAATTTGTAGTATCAAAGATGAAAATCAAGAACATAAACTATTGAATCGAAGGAACAAGATGAACTAAACTTACATTAACGATGAAGATTACAAAATGAAATTGAAATATCTGAACTAGAACTCTATCTATGTGTATGTGTATGTGTTAGAATGAATCTAAAAAAGAGAACACACAATCTATTTATAAGGAACTAAACAAGCTAATCTGGAACTTCCTCGGCTGATCTGGAGCTTCCTCTGCAACTAACAACTGAAGGTTGTTACAGCTTTACAAGAAATGCAACTAGGTCATTTGACTTAAGATAAAGTCACACCTAACCTTACAGATTTGCTGCATTTAGACTAATCTCTTTGCATTTAGACTTCACCAAAGACTCCATTTCTTGAAGTGTTGGCCAACCCGCTCGTTT